>PVKU01001288.1:246203-319772 GCA_004027475.1 Anoura caudifer
AAAAAAAAAAAAAAAAAAAAAAAAAAAAAAAAAAAAAAAAAAAAAAAAAAAAAAAAAAAAAAAAAAAAAAAAAAAAAAAAAAAAAAGCCCTGGCTGGTGTAGCTCAGTGGATTGAGCGCAGGTCTGTGAACCAAAGGATTGCGGTTCTATTCCCAGTCAGGGCACACGCCTGGGTTGCAGGCCAGTTCCCAGCAAGGGACACATGAGAGGCAACCATACATTGATGTTTCTCTCCTTCCCTTCCCCTCTAAAGATAAATAAATAAAATGTAAAAAATAATAATAAATAAAAAATTAAAAAAGAGAATTAAAAAAAAAAAGATGTCTGCTTTGCCACTTCTATTTTGACACTGTAACTAGAGGTTTTGTTAGGCGAGTGAGGCCAGAAAGAGAAAGAAAAGACATTAAAAATGGGAAGGAAGCCCTGACTGGTGTAGCTCAGTGGATTGATCGCAGGCTGTGAACCAAAGGGTCGCTAGTTCAATTCCCAGTCAGGGCGCATGCCTGGGTTGTGGGCCAAGTTCCCAGTAGGAGGCGTGTGAAAGGCAACCACACTTTCATATTTCTTTCCCTCTCTTTCTCCTTCCTTTCCCCACTCTCTAAAAATAAATAAAATCTTTAAGAAAATATTAAAAATGGGAATGAAGACCATTGGAAAAAAAAGGAGTAAAACTATCTCTATTTGTAGTGACATGATCTACATGGAAAATTCTAAGGAACCAGTAAAACAAAATATTACTTGTAATAAATAAGCTCAGTAAGGCTACATAATATAGGATCAATATATAAAAATATTATTTATATACACTAGCAATGAACAATCCAAATACTGTCATACCTCAGCACTTGTCAGCTTCAGAACTCGTAAAAACCCTGTACTCAATGCATTCTGATGAGAAAAAATGTTTCAGCACTCGGCGCTTGCTTGAGGCTTGGTGCGCTCACTAGAGCTTGCGTGAGTCACAATACTGCCCCGCAAGTGAAAATGCTTTGACACTCAGTACTCGTTGGCTTTGGTACTTGTCGCGAGTTCCAGAACAAATTAACGAGTACCGAGATACCACTACACAATAAAACATCATTGAAACAAACTGAATACTTTAATAAATAGAAAGAAACCCTGTCTGGCCCTGAGTGGTGTGGCTCAGTGGTTTGGGCACTGGCTTGTGGACTGAAAGGTTGCCTGCTTGACTCCCCATTAGGGCACATGCCTGGGTTGTAGGGCAGGCCCCCTGCTTGGGGCGTGTGGGAGGCAACCAACTGATGTTCCTCTCCTTCCCTTCTTCCTTTCCTCTCTCTCCAAAATTAGATAAATAAAATCTTTTAAAAAAGAAAGAAACCCTGTGTGTGTTCAAGGATTAGAAGGCTTAATATTGTTTGTTAAGATAGCAATACTGAAAAAAAAAGATAGCAATACTGCATAAATTAATGTACACATTCAATACAATTTCTATCAAAATCCCACTTGCCTTTTTTTTGCATAAACTGACAAGCTGATCCTAGAACTCATATAGAAATTAAAAAAATCCAGAATAACCAAAATAACCTTGACAAAGAAAACATACTTCTTGATTTCAAAACTTAAAACATAGCTATGGAATTCAAGAGAGGGTGATATATGATAGATATATAATCAGTGGAATAACACTGAGAGTCTAGATACAAACCCATACATTTGTGGACAATTCATTTTCAACAGGAGTGTCAAGACAATCTAATTAGGAAAAGAGAAGTATTTTCAACAAATCATGCTCGGAGAACTAGAACACATATCCACATACAAAAGAACGAAGTTGGACACCCTGCTTTGCATTATATACAAAAGTTAACACAAAATGAATCAAAGACCTAAATGAAAGAACCTAAAATTTTCGAAGAAAACACAGGAGAAATTCTTCATCATCTTGTATTAGGCAATGGTTTCTTAGCTATAATATAAAAGCATACTTTTGGATAAGAAAATGTAAGTACCCAAAGAAAAAATGACCTGGACTTCATCAGAATTGAAAACTTTTATGCTTCAAAGGATACCACAAGAGTGAAAGACAGCTCACAAAATTGAAGAAAATATTTGCAAAGCATATATCAAATAAAGGTTTAGTTAGTATCCAGAATATATTTTTAAAAAACTCGTATCACTCAGCAATGAAACAACCCAATTTAACAATTTGCAAAGGTTTTTAAAGAGATACTTCTCCTAAAATATACAAGTGGCCAGTAAGCTCATGAAAAGATGCTCAAATCACTAGTCATTAGGGAAATAAAGATAAAAATCATGATGAGATATCCCTTCATATTCTCTTAGGATGACTATAATAAAAAAGATGTACAACAACAAGTGTTGGCAGGGATACAGAGAAATTTGAACTCTCATATATTATCAGTGGCAATGTAAAATGGTGTAGCTGATTTGGAACAGTTCAGCAGTTCTGCAAATGGTTAAACATAGTCACTCTATGACCCACTCATTACACTCCTAAGTATATACTCAAGAAAACTAAAAACATATGTATACCCCAAAACTTGTACACAAATGTTCATAGTAGTGTTATTAATAATAGCTCCAAAGTACAAACCACCCAAATTTCACCAACTGAACAAATGAACAAATGAACAAATTGTGGTATATCCATACAAGGGAATGTTTTTCAGTCATAAAAAGGAATAAGGTACATGCTTCAAGATGCATGAACCTTAAAAATTTTATGCCATGTGAAAGAAGGCAGACACAGAGAGATATACGATATGGTTCCACTTACATAATGACAGAAAGTAGATTAGTAGTTACCAGGGGCCAGGGAAAGAGGGAATAGGGGTGACTAATAATGGGGATGGCGATTCTTTTCGAGGTGAGTGATGAAAATATTCTGAAATTAGCAATAATGTTTACATACCTCCGTGAATATACTAAAATCGTATATTTCAAAGGGGTAAATTTCATGGTATGTGAATTATACCTTGATGAATTAGAATGACTAAATTTCATGTTTTTACATTTGTTATACAGTTCTTTTAAAATTTTTCTTCAGAAATTTCTAAGCTCATACCTTATACTATGCCATTCCAGTTATTTACTGCTATCTATAATAATTTTTCAATTCCTGATCAGTATCTTGTGGTGCTGAAGATGCTTAAGATTCCAGCTCTATACTATAGAAAATAATATAGTAGTTATTCATATAGTACAAGACAGACTTGTCTGATAACTACATAGAATACTGTAGCTATTCTTGTACTGTTCTAATTACTGTCAAGATATGACCAGAGATTAATGACTGAAGTACAAAACATGATATAAAATCCTATCAAATAAGGTGGAAAATGGAGACAACTGTACTTGAAAAACAATAAAAAAAAGTTAAAATAAAAAAATCCAATGAAATAAAATTAGAAAAGAGATTAATGGCAATTTACACTAGGGAAAAAGGATAAGACATCAACTCAAACCAAGCAGCAGAGAATTTTTTTAAGGTAAATGCTAATGTTAAGGTAAAACCAAACACCAAAAACAATTAAAAGCAATAAATACAAAACCACACAGAACCTAAGCATATCACAAGAACCTAACATAACCTAACAAGGAGGGGCTTAAACTGATTAATTTAGTTTGGATGCGATAATCATATAAGAAATTCCCAGGATTCTCCCCAGTCCATTATCTGATTGATTACCTAATTTTTAAACTTATGAACACATTTTAAGTGTATAGTTCAAACTATAACAAACTGTTACAGTTTTAAGACCACTGCCCCAACAAGACACAGGACATTTCCATCACCCCCCATATCTCCCTCTTGTCCCTTATTAGTCCATCTGCACCCTACCCTTCCACTTAGTCCTACTTTCTGTCTCTTCAGATTAATTCTGTCTACTCTTAACTTCAATAATTCAATTTTTTAAGTAATTAAGATTCCAACTAATTTCAGAAAATAATTTTGAGAGTTAGCATTAAAATACAATGCAGAAAAAGGAAATTTTAAATTAAAGCAAAATGAAACCAAATAAACGAAATATTGAACTCTATTTCTTTATTCCTTTAAAATTCAAATCATAATGTTCCAAAAGAAGTCTCCATTAATTGAACCAATCTATGCCCATAGAGCATTAATCTCATATGCAACTGCTGAAGCATCAATAAACATTTGATGCTTGTGAAAAGATATTATTTTATACTACACACGTGTATATACTATTTTGAGATAGATTTGTACTGTAATCAGTTCCACTGCTCACTAGCTGTGTGTCCTTTATCTTGTCATAAACTTCTATCTTTTAGAAAAGATTATTTGTCCTATCTATACAAGAATGTTGTGAAAATCAAATGAGGTATTATGAGACGACTTCTTACTTTTATACATCTCATACCATTTCGTCCTACAACTTTACAACAATAGTAGAGAATGGCAGTTATTCCCTAACAGAAAAATCCAGACCAGAATTCTGCAGTAAAAGTGTATGATTATGACCATTATGTATAACTTATCATAAACCCCAAAAGACCACTGTTTTCATAGGTGATTAGGACGCCCCAGTTTGTTCATCTAGTCTGTGTATTTATCAAGCATCTATCATGTGTAAGGCATTGTGCGAAGCACAAGGATAGAAGCAAAGATACAGAGGCTCAGCTTCTGTATTTAGTATAGATTTCTCCACAGTGGTTTAATAAATGTTTAAGATACTCTGGGAAGAAGTTAAATTAACTTCATAAACTGACCTCGGATTAATATCTATACAAAAAGGTGAAAATGAATGCTATGTCTTCAACTTACAAATTATTTATCAATTTATAACTGTTATCTTCACTTGGATCAGAAGTGAAGTTATTTTAAGAACTGACTATCCATGTTACCCATACTTTGCCTTTAAACATGAGATACAAAATCTATTTTTAAGCACAGATGTCTCAACATGTAAGTTAAGAATTAGATACCTTTCCTCAAGGATTACTGTTATATAATATTTTATATATAAAAAGACAACTGTACATGGAGGGGGTTCTGGGAACACTGGAGCTTATTGCTTCCCCTTCTCCCCTCTACTCCCAATTCTATCTCCTACCCCAATGATTTTCAACTGGTGTGCTGCAAGAATTTTTAAATTAGGCAATACCTGATAGTCAGGGGCACTGACCTCTTTTCCTTTACGTTGTCAAATTAAAAAATGACAATAGCCAACACAGCAATAGCCTTCCTCTATGAATGGATCAAAATTTATACCTATTTTTTGGTCAGATCAGCAAAAACTATATTTTTTGGTGTGCTGCAAAATTTTAGTATATAATTCGTTTATGTGTGCCATGAGATGAAAAAGGTTGGAAATAGCTGTCCTACTCAACACAGCAGGTCTCCTGAGCTAAGGCAGCTGCTGGGGTAAGCAGGAAGGTAGAGCCTACATGGAGGGAGCTACAAACCTCTGCAGCTGATTTGAGAAAACCTTAAAATCTGTAAGAACACACAACAAAAGGCCAGATGTGGGGATAGGTAGACAACACTACTTCCTCACACAACCAAAAGAAGAATAACCACCAATTTAAAAACAAAAAACCAAAACTGCCAGAAAACCAAACTGTATAGAAATCTGATAACCAAGGAGTTAAAAAACAACAACAACAACATTCATCCAGACTGGTAGGAGGGGTGAAGATGGACAGCCAGAGAGAAGAGGCTGTGAGGCAAGGCAGCAGCTGGATGACCGGATAGTCCCACGTTCATGTGGGGATAAACTGGGAGGAACAACTGGGGAGCGAGACAGACCATGCAACCCAGGGTTCCAGCGCAGAAAAAGAAAGCTTCAAAACCTCTGGCTGTAAAAACCTGTGGGGGTTGTGGTAGTGGGAGAAATTGCCATTTTCACAGGGGAGTTCACTGGAGGGCCCCAAAGGACCCTAGAATATACAAAACGCAGCCACCTGGGAATCACAACCAGAAGAGTGCAATTTGATTGTGGATAGTGGGGAAAGTAACTGAAAGCTGGGCAAGAACCCAGCAAGTGGCATTGTTCCCTCTTAGCACCCCTCCCCCACATACAGCACCACAATGCAGCAAAGTGGGTTGCCCTGCCCTGGCGAATACCTAAGGCTCCGCCCCTTAAAACATAACAGGTGTGCTGAGACAAAGAAATATGGCCCACATGAAAGAACAGATCAAAACTCTAAGAAAAAAAACAGTGATGAGGAGATAGCCAACCTACCAGTTGCAGAGTTCAAACGCTGGTAATAAGGATACTCACAGAAATGATTGAGTATGGCCACAAAAGAAGTGAAGGCTATGCAAATGGAAATAAAGAAAAATATACAGGGAACCAAGAGTGAAGGGAAGGAAACTGGGCCTCAGATCAACGATTTGGAACAAAAGGAGAAATATGAATTCAAAAAAATGAGGAGAGGCTTAGGAACCTCTGGGACAACTTTAAATGTTCCAACATCCAAATTATCGTAGTGACAGAAGGAGAACAGGAAGAGCAAGAAACTGAAAACTTATTTAAAAAAAAAAAAAAAAGGAAAGAAAACTTTCCCAATCTGGCAAAGGAAATAGACATATAAATCCAGGAAGCTCAGAGAGTCTCAAAGAAGTTGGACCCAAAGCGGAACACACCAAGACACATCATAATTAAATAACCCAAGATAAGGAGAGAATCTTAAAAGCAGCAAGAGAAAAGGAAGAGTGTTACCTTCAAAGGAGTTCCCATAAGACTATCAGCTGAAATCTCAAAAGAAACCTTACAGGAAAGAAGGGGCTGGAAAGAAATATTCAAAGTCATGAAAAGCAAGGACCCACACCTAAAATTGCTCTATCCAACAAAGCTATCTTTTAGAATGGAAGGTCAGATAAAGTGCTTCCCAGATAAGCTCAAGTTAAAGGAGTTCATCATCACCAAGCCCTTGTTATATGAAATGTTAAAGGGACTTATCTAAGAAAAAAACCAAAACTATGAACACTAAAATGACAAAAAACTTACAACTATCAACAACTGAACCTAAAACAAAAACAGAAATAAAAAAAATAAGCAAACAACTAGAATAGGAAAAGAATCACAGAAATGAAGATCACATGGACGGATATCAATGGGGAGGGGAAGAATGGTGGAAAAGGTACGGGGAATAAGAAACATAATTGGTTGGTACAGAATAGATGGGGAGGTTAAAAACAGTACAGGAAATAGAGAAGCCAAAGAACTTCTATGTAGGACCCAAGAATGTGAACTAAGGAATGGCAAGCAATGCTGGAGGGAAGGGAAGTAAATAGGGCAGAGGAGGATAAAGGTGAGAGAAAAATGGGACAACTACAATCGCATAACCAATAAAATATACTTAAAAAAGAACATACAACAAAATCTGAGTAAGAAAGATGTATCATGTTCCTATGTGGGAAGATTTAATAACATAAGAAGGTGAATTTTACCAAAATTAAAATAGAAATGTAATGTAGTTCCCCTTATAATCGAATAGGAAGCCGTGGGGAATTAAATGACTTAAAAAGTCAAATGGAAAAATTAATGATGAAGAATAACCATGAAAAGGATGAAAAAGGGGGTGAATTTTCCCATTATATATCAAAATAATATAACAATAATGCTGGCATGAGAATAAACATACACAGAATCCAGAAATAGATCCCAGTAGTCAAACTATTTTAATGTAAAACAGAGGTGGCATTTTCATCCGTAAGAAAATGACAGTTTATATAAGGAATTAACACACTATGGCCTGAAAGCCAAACTGTGCCCTCTCCCTGTTTTTGTAAATCAAGTTGTACTGGAACACAGCCATGCCCATCATCTGCAAACTGTCTATGGCTGCTTTCAAGCTACAAAGTTATGCAGTTGCGACAGAGACCATCTGGTCTGCAAAGCTGAAAATATTTACTATCTGGCTCTTTAAAGAAAAAGTTTGCCAACCTTTAGTTTATATAATAAATGATCCTATTACAGCAAGATATCACCTGGAAGAAAATAAAGCTCTACCCTTATATTTCACACAACATTTAAAAATAAGTTCCAGATGAATTAAAGATTTACATATTAAAAAAATCAATCTTACAAGAAATGATAAGTAAGAAAACTATGTATAATCTGTAGATGTACAGGGAGAGGGCTTCTTAATAAAGAAAGAAATCCATACACAACTAGAGAAGAAGATATACTTGGCTAAATAGTTAAAAACCTTTTTATATAAAGATACTTTCAAAATGAAGACAAATATTATAGTTGTGATTATTTTTATAAAGTATTTGAAAGAAAAATGGTTAATATGTACAAAAGATAACCTCTATAAATATAAATAACCTAGAGGAAAATACAAAACATGAGGCAATTTATAGGAAAACAAATCCACATGGCCAACAAAGGTGAATGGATGCATAGACTTCCTAAGTATGAGAGAAATACTAACTAAAGTAAAAGTGGGATTGTCTCTTTATATGTCCAAGAGTTATTATGCCTATTGCTGATGGAGATATAAGGACAGAAACATACTTTTGTACCTTGTTGGTAAAAATCTGAATTCATACATTTTTGGAAAGTAACCTGGCAACATTTTTAAAAAGTTTATATACTCTCTACATTTTGACTCAAAAATCTATTCTTGGGTATCTATACCATAGACCTAAAAGAATACATACATAATACTGTTTATTGCAGCACTTTTGTGGTGATAAAAACTGGAAACAAAAAAACTGGAAATTAATTTATCAACAAGCAATACTAAACATATTATAGTATGAATATACACTAAACATAATATAGACATTAAAAACAAGAAATTGAGTACTACAATCCAATAACAACAAAAAAAACCCAATCTGATTTTAAAGTTGGGCAAAACATCTGAACACATTCCATATGAATCAGACTCACGTATAAAGAGTCTTTGTATATATTTCTCCAAAGATATACATATATTCAAAAAGTACATAAAAATACTTGACATCACTAATAAGCAGGGAAATGCAAATCAAAACCACAATGAGATACTACTTCCCACCCACTAGGAGGGCTACTTTAAAAAAAAAAAAAAAAAACAGCAAAAAGAACAAGTGTTGGTGAAGATGTGGAGAAAATGGAACCCTGTGCACTGTTAGTAGAAACATAAAATGGTGCAGCTGCTATGGAGAATAGTGTGGCAGTTCCTTAAAAATTTAAAAATAGAATTACCGCATGAAAGCAGGTTTTCAAAAAAATATTCATACACCCATTGTAATAGTTAATTTTATATCAACATGGTCGGGTCAAGGTACCCAGAGATATTTGGTCAAACATTATTCTGGATGTTTTTGTGAAGGTGCTTATTATGAGATTAATATTTATTTATTTTTTAAAAGATTTTATTTATTTATTTTTAGAGAGAGGGGAAGGGAGGAAGATACAGAGGGAGAGAAACACCAATGTGTGGCTGCCTCTCATGCACCCCCTACTGGGGACCTGGTCCACAACCCAGGTATATGCCCTGACTGGGAATCAAACCTGCAACTCTCTGGGTTTGCAGGCCAGCACTCAATCAGAGCCACACCAGCCAGGGCTGGATGAGATTAATATTTAAGTTGATTAACTCTAAGTAAAGCAAATTACCCTATATAATGGGGGTGAGCCTCAACTAATCAGTTGAAGGCCTTAAAATAAATCTCTCTCCACGTTCTATTGGTTCTGTTTCTCTGGACAACCCTGACTAAATACCCATGTTCACAGCAGTAAGAACATATTTAGTTCATATTTAGTAACAATAACTAAAAGGCAGAAGCAACCCTAATGTCTGTCCACTGATAAGTAAAACGTGGTATATATACATACATGCTACAACATGGATGAACTTTGACAATACGTTAAATGAAATAAGCAAGTCACACACAAAAACTTTATGATTCCACTTATATGAAGTAACTAGAGGACTCAAATTCACAGGTGTTGTTTATAGGGTAGAGTTTCAGTTTTCAAGATGAGAAATGTTTTAGAGACTGAATGCACAACAATGTGAATGTACTTAATATTTCTGAAGTATACACTTGTAAATGGCTAAAGATAGCAAATTTTGTTATATGTATCCACAATTAAAAAAATTTAAAACAATTTAAAGAAAGGTACTATAAATAACTCTAAAAAATTTAAGTGCCTTGTGATCAGCTATTGAATGAGAACATTTACATTCTATCCTGCTAAAGATATTAAATATTTCTGCAGAGTTCAAAATGTATTACAAATTACTCAGTGTTTCTTTTTGAAATGACCAAAAAAAAAATGAAATTAAAAGCAGTAATATTGTTTATTGCCCAATTGAAGTCCTTCCTCTTGTCCTTTGGCCTTTCTGCTAGATGTTACCATAACTAAAGTAGAAAACAATGAAAAAACAATTATAATTTCTTACCAAAACCCCCCCAATACTGGAGGAAGAGGAGGAATCCTAACAAACAACACTGTAATTCACCACACATTTCTACTGTCCTCCCTTTATCGGAAAACAAGTCCTGCCCTGGCTGGTGTGGCCCAGTGGATTAAGCGCTGTTCTGTGGACTAAAAGGTCACCAATTTGATTCCCAGTCAGGGCACACACCTGGCTTTTAGGCCAGGTCCCCAGCTGGGGGTGTGCAAGAGGCAACCAATGGATATATCTCTCACACATCGATATTTCTCTCCTCTTTCTCCCTCCCTTCCCCGCTCTCTAAAAATAAACAAAATCTTTAAAAAAATAAATTTAAATTAAAAAAATAAATTTAAACTTAAAGAAAACAAGTCCTGTTTATCAGCTTCATGTTTTTGTTTAAAACTAAAAACATCCTCTGGATTTGTTTTAATGTCTAGAATATCATATAGAACAAAGTAGGTAATTAAATACTCCTTACTGAATAAATATGAACAGATATTCAAACTGTGGTCTGACATTTACCTCCGCAGTCTTAGTCCCACCCCCCAACTCTGGGCTCAGACCAGCAGGCTGCCCTTATCCTTACAGTGTGCCCTCTGCCTACAAAGGTCTTCTCATCACTCTCTGACTACCTTAACTCCACCCATTTGTCACATCTCAAAAGATGTAACACTTTATCAAGGAAGCCCTCTCCGGCCTCTCAAACTAGATCAAATTCCTCAGAGGAATTAGACTTCCTCTGACTGCACTACCTACCTCTCCTTCACAGTACCAATCACAGCTGTGATTTTATATTTGTTTATATGCTTACATGGGTGTTATGTAGTATTAATCACTACCTGGATCCCTGTGCACAGCACAGGGCAGCATGCAAATATTTTTGAGTAAATGAACTTACTGAATTAATGAATGGGTAAGACAAACTTTTCTTATACAAAGTACACTGGCAGGTTAACATTTATAAATCCATTTCTTTTTGGAAAACAAAAATAATGTGCCAAATACTCGCCCTGCAAGCTAAATACCAATGCCTGAGGACCTCACAGTCATTGTACAATCTTTTTAAAAGATATCTTCATTAATCACCATCTGTTTACATGTGCTATTCTAAATAACATTTTAGTTACATTTTTGAAACACTTCCTGCCATTAACCTCATCTCTAGAATGCTGGCTAATATGAAGCACCTGGATTTCAGGCACAGAGACCTGAAACTCACATACCAAACTGTTATGTAAATGACAGAAATGACACATTTCGGTCTGTAAGGGGTATCTAGACTACTTTTGGATTTATTTTACTTTTACCACTAAAACTCTGTCGCTAGATTATAGTCATTTTGAGCCCATGATAATTGAATTATCATGGGCACATGAAAAAGAACTAAAGTTTTCTAACAGTCTGTAAAAAATGTAAAAAAGTCAGCCTTTAAACAGTTATCACCAGTTAAGACATTTTCTAGGTTTCTATCAACTTTATTTGGTCAAGGTGGACTTTTCTTTATGGGATAATTATGTCCTAAAAATTCCACAATTTTAATTTTTATAAGTAAAATCATATTTTGTTAAGTCTCGCCTAGGTCTCAATTCTAGCACTTCCATTTTGCATTTGTGTGCTAATTGACTTGAAAGTCTCTCAGCTTCAGTTTCCTTTATACAAAAATCAAGTAATGATCCTTGTATCATCATAAGACCGTTTTAAAGCTTCAAAAGATAAAATGGGCTTAACTCAAGCATGCTCAGTGCCCTTCCTTTTTACCCCTTGCTACAGAGGAATTCTATTACGATTCTGCAAAGAAAAAAATAACTACTTTAGCAAAATTATGACCTTCATTTATCTTATTAAAACCTGGATTTTCAGATTTTATTTAAATTGCTTACTATCTTAAGGTTTCAAATAGTACAGGGATTTATGTCTAGCATGTTGAAGAAAAGGTATACAGGTCAATCAAAATGCAGCCTAAGTAAAAGCTACGTAAATCAATGGAGTGTGCCAACCACACAAACAAATCAGCTGTGAAGGAGTTGGCAACAGAATCTGTGTCACTGTTAGATCACATAATTAGGGAAATGGAAAGCAGAGCCCACCTTCCTTTGGTTAGGCAAGCACGAAGAGCTGAAAATACAAAATAGGGTATGGAAAAAGCCAGGAAATGAACAATTTGGGAAAAACTAAGGCTCCTAAATTTTTATACTCACTTACCCAAATCACTTCTAAAATTTTAACAAACTCAAGTAAGAACCAAACTGGAAATGGGTAAAGCCAACAAGAAAGTTACATAGGTCAGTTGAAAACCTCAGGCTCTGTCTCCTATTTGAGGAAAAAATGCACATTCATCTTGACACAGGAAAGACCAGGCAGCAATCTGCCCGAACACAGGCTCCACCTGGCAGCCACATTTCATCAAGCAAGTTTTGAGAATTCTCTAGCTTCCCACTTTCTATCTAATTATAGAACTTTATAAAAACCATTCTCTCTCTCATACACATTCTCTCTTTCTATCCTCCCTCCCTCTCTCCCTCACATTCTCTCTCTCTAAATCCTTCTGTGTTATGACTCCACAGGAAGAGGTATGGATACAGCTGACAATTTTCCCAAGAATGTGGAAGTGAAAAGGAAGATCTCCTTTCTGTACATCTGCACTATCATTCTGACAATAATCCCTATATTAAGTAAGAGTATTGTAGCAGCTAACTCCACTTTGGCTTCTGAACACCCAGCTTCCGATAAGGACACCTGAAGGACACCTCAACCCTAGTTATTTTTTGCATCAGCTTCTGTACCTCCTACTTCTGGCCACGTAGGATAGAGCATCCAGAGAGCAATAAAAGCCCTGCTCAGCCAAGGTTCGGGGCCCAGAATTTGGAGACTGCCTCCTCTGGGTCCGAGCGTGTAATAAAGCCTCACTCCATTACCCCAAATTGCGCCAGAGTCATTATTTTCCGAATTATTTTCCGTAACAGTATAACACACTTTTCTTATAGGAGCTTAAAGTATTTACCATATATATACTACAGTGTAGTTAAATTATACATGCCAGAACCCAACCATCCATATAAGTGCCGGAGGTATATATCTCAGATTGGTTCTGGAACTCCTGGGGATGTCTGCGATGTATTTTATTCAACTACTCCACAAATAAGATACTCTGCTAAACTCTGGGAATTCATTATGGCACATTATTATGGAGGTTGGGGTACAAAGGAATAGCCCTAAATTAACTATTAATTATTAAGGAATAATTTATTGAATAAACAAGTATTCACAAATGCCTACTACATTTCAGGCACTTTTTAGACCCTGGACACACAGCATGAACAAAACAATTACTCTGCCTTGATAAAAAGATGAACTGGCTGAAAGGTATAAATTTCATTTTTACCTTCAAAAGTCATGTGGCACCATAAGGACTTGAGTCAAACAGTGCCATAAAGGACTCTTGTACAAATGAGGAATCTGCTCTGAAAACAGGAGTTCAAATGTTTTAAAAAATAAGCGCATCATTGATACAATGACATAAATTGGTCACACAGCTTCTTTAAAAACAACTGCAACCAGATGTATAAACTCCCCCAGTCACACCCCTTTCATTGCATGGATGAGGAAACGAGGCCTAGCGAGACTGCCTCCTATGAAAACACAGGTGTCAGGGTCAGGCCTCTCACAGAGCCTCGGAGGCCTCCTTCTAGTTCAGTGCTCTTCTAGGAAACAACTTTTTTCCCAGGGTAACTGCTTCATCCTTTTTGTCTCCCAATATTTTACAACTTTCTGAACTCAGTGAGGTTGACATGTAGTTACCAACTGTCAAACTAGGACACCAAAGCAAAAAGAGGTCAAAATTAAATGAATAAGACAAAACGGTGATCTTGATCATGCATTGTTTTCTTAAGCAACCCTTCCAATAGCTCTTTTCTATTTGTTCCTACTCTTCTCCCATCATTTTAGTTAATGTTAAGTGTTTTTTGGTCTTCAACCGCTACAACAGCACTACCCTTGTTAAAACCAGTGTACATCTAAAGTCAAGGAAACTGCTAGCTTTCCCAGTTTTGAATTATTTGATCTAGAAAGGCTTTTTTTCCAGCTTTAAAATTATGTGATCCTTGATACTTTAATACCCCAGGATTCAATCAAATAAGTACTCATGAAGCACTTACAGTGGACAAAACCCTGTGCTAAGTCCTACTACACAGATGTTTTAAAAAAAAATCTGACCTTACCTCAAATATGTTACTAGCGTGTTGAGGCTATTAGTGTATCCAGCCAGGGTGCTAACTAGATCAAGAACTATCTAACTTGGGCAAAGCACTGGACCTATACAGGCCTAGACAGAGAAATAATTCCCAAACTGTGTTTCAGAACAGTTACCACTACCGAGCCCAAGAGGAGAGAGTCAAGCCACCCAAGACAACCCCATTTGTCCCCATCCACCCACCCCTTCTAAGCTCAGAACCAAAGAGGGTTGTGGTTTAAAAAAATTTGAATTCTACCCAGAAAACTTCAGGACTACTCTAAAATTCTATGATAACCTGTTGTTTTTAACTAATATTTTAATCACCATTATTTATGTCAGTGATGGTGAAGAAACCCCTATAAGATTTACAGACTACAAAAAAAAATCTTACCCACTATTAATATTATACTTAGTCCATAAAACCTGACTCTATTTTGGCTTTTCTCTGTAAAATAACCAAAGCATATCACTACTGAACCCAGTTCTGAAAAAACAGTCCTAAAGCTTCTTTTAAGGAGTACCTAGGTGGTGAGAACAGAATCATCTAATGTGAGATCATTCTTTTCTCAGTACACAACTAAGCTTCCTGCAGTCTCTCTTGATTTTTTTTTTTCCCAATGAAAATACAGGAACTGTTCTACTTGGCCACTGTGGGACAGAATAGTTGCCATAACTGTTCAGCTCCTCTCCTCGGCAGCCAGCTTCACTCCTTGCTACACAGATAAGACGGAGACTTTCCCATGTGAGCAGACCAAGTTTCCCCTCCTTCCCTTAACAGTTCTCTGCACACCTCTCCTCTGCTGGCTTAACCTTTACTGGTTAATTCCAATTCTCAACTGTCATGCTTCACTGATTATTTTCCTTCTTATTTGATAGACACATTCTCCTATAAAACAACCTAAAAATCTTTTCTTAGCTATCCCAATACTTCACCAAATGTTTTATGATACTGTGGGTGATCCATGGCTTATGATGCATTGTCTTTAGTTATCACTGAGTGAGACTTCAGGAAGCAGCTTTAGGGAAACAATTTTTTTTTTTTTTACTGTAGGTAAGGTGTAAAGGATTTTGCCCTGGCCCCTCTAACTGAAACTTCTTTCCTATATAATGCCCAAGAAGTTTAGCTTTCCCCAACAACCTAGTAGGTTACAAAAAGCTAGAGGTCAAATTTTTAGGTCAATTTTAATAAATTTGAGGGTTTCACTTATTCATAGCTTACATAATTTGATGCTGAATTTCCATTTTGTTTTTTGTAAAATGTCTCAGATTCTTCAAGATACAAGATAAAGTATAAATAAACTATGGTATTTCTGAACCCACTGTGTAATAACTGTGCTTAACAAAGAGACTTGTAGAATTAAAATTTTATCTTCCTATTAAAAAAAGGAAGGAGGAGGAGTGTGACTGATTAGATAATGTGGTCTTATTCCATTGGGCATTTTTCTCACTTTATGAATCTGTGAACTAAAAATAGTCTACCTGTTATTCTGTTAATGAAATCAATGAAAAGTAACCTTAAGTCAGAAACACTTTTCATTCCCTGAGTATACTGGGATTTTTGTGTCTTGTTTTCAATTAGACAATGTATTTCCTCTACATGATAGTTCTATAAAAGATTTAAAAGTAACTATCAAAGTAACTATGAACAAAGACTGTGGGACACTGACAATGGCTACAAAGACCAGTTATGACATTACCTCTTTGAGTGTGAAGGGAAGTTCTGCTAGAATAGAGTTTACGTTTTTGATATTATATTTCCAATTCTTATTCTTAACTTTTTTTCATAATAGGTAACTTGCTTTCTGTAATACCATTCATTCAACAAATATATACAATTTGCTATATGAGAAACATGTAGGAGTTTTAATGTATTCTACAGAAACAGGAAGTTTATTTACCCTGTGAAAGGGTGTTTGTTGTAAGGAGTACCTATCACCTACTCTACTGCACTACAACAAAGACTTGGTTCTTCTTATCTGTGGTCCTTGCTTACAGCCACCACAAACACTGAATTAGCGATGCTAACTACTGCTCCTAGAGGAGACACAGGGCTGGGTTACTGCAAACCTCTGGTCACATGTTCCTCAACTGATCAATATATAACTTCGTTTTATGTGTGCTTTGTGTAAAGACAGCACTTCAGCACTGTGCTTGGGAGCTATTTTTAATACCAACATCACCAACAAAAAGCAAAAAATGTGAAAAATGTAGCAGTAAGTAGAGTCACAGTGGGAGAGAAGAAGCAAGAAGGCGACAGCAATGCCTAGAATGTGTGCACTGGGCAAATCAAATTCTGAGTCCCTCTGCACAGGTCCACGACAGACAGCACTGCTGAGCGCTGGCTGTGGGGTCACAGATGAATTTTAGCAAGCAGGCAAATCTGCAAATACAGACTCTAAATAATGAGGATCAACTGTACATGAGACAAATATTTCAGAGCAGTCACTCAGTTGATTGCCACCAACAGAAAGAAATCTGGAAAGCCCTAAGAAATACTACTCAGTTACTATGCAAACTTAAAAGCATTTTGGACTAGACTGCTTCAAGAAGTAAAATGTCCGAGGCTTTCATAAATAGTTACTGTTAAAAATGTTACTTCCTACCTGATATATTCTAAAAGGGATGTAACGAAATCCATTTTCTTCTGCAGGATATTCCATGAGTTTCCGATTGATGGCCCAAAACTGGTCAAATCTGTCTGGAATGATAAATTATTAAACATGAACAACATTATAATTTAATACTTCACATGAAGAGATGAAAATCGTCAAACATTTACCTCTTAGAAGTTTTTAAAAGGGCATCACTTGTATGCTATTTTTTTTCTTAAGCTTGTGCTTCTTTAACTAAATATAAAGCAAGATAGAAAAGTAATTTTTACATTATTGTTTCTTCTTCCTAGCTAATTCACATAAACATTTTTTTCTCATAAGAGAAACCCTAACAGATTATGACTACATGTTTTATCAAGGCAAAAGACATCAAAAACTTCAGACAGGGCGGAAGTCTCCATACCCTTTGTTCTACTTGTAGTGTCTAAACTGTAAAGGCAACAGCTTCAAGTGACCCAAATTCTAACCAGAACTTGGTTAAAGAAACAAAGTCAAAGTACCAAACACAGTAAACATGAAACAAAAAAAACTGATAAAATTATAGGAAATGCTTTGAAAGAAATGTGAACAAATGTGAACTGACTACTTAAACAATACCATTTTAAAATTTTCAGATTCAATTTTTTTAAAATACCCACTTTACTTTGTCCATGGGTCCTTTACACATGTTCCTTGGTCTGACCCTTCATTTTCTTTCCCCCGTTATTCCTCTTCCCCCTCCCCTCCGGTTACTGTGAGTTTGTTCTTTATTTCTGTGTCTCTGCTTCTATTTTGCTCACTCAAAGGCTAGGGGGGTAGAGTGGGGGATGGGATAAATGGGGGAGTAGGGGGAGGACTGAAAGTGGAAGGTGGGAGTGGATAGAGCAGGGGAGAGTAATGGGGGAAATGGGGACAACCATAATTGAACAATTAAAAAATTGTAAAAAATAAATAATTAGAAGCAGAAAAAACCCACTTTACTAGGATATAATTCACATACCATAAAATTCATCCCTTTAAAGTGTACAATTGGGTGTTTTTTTAGTAGATTCAGAGTTGAGCAAACATCACTAACATCTAATTTCAGAAAATTTTCATCATGCCCAAAAGAAATCTGTACCCATTAATAGTTATTTCCTTTCCCCTTCCTCCATCCCCTGGAAATCACTAATCTCAACTCCAAAAATTTCATGTAAATGGAATCATACAATATGTGGCCTTTTACATCTGTTCTCTCTCTCTCTCAGACTGTATTTCCAAGGTTCATTCATGCTGTAGAATGTATCAGAACTTCATTAATTTTTATGGCCAAATAATATTTAATTATATGGAGATATCACATTTTTTTTTTTACCCATTCATCAGTTCACGGAACATTTGGGTTGTTTCCACTTGTTGGTTACTATGAATATTCTGTACAAGTTCTTGTGTAGATGCACATTTTCAATTTTCTTGTATATATACCTAGGAGTGGAACTGCTGAGTTAGATGGTAACTGTTTAACTGCCACATGGTAATTATGTCTCGAGGAATTGCCAATCTGCTTTTCAAAGAGACAGCACCAATTTATATTCCCATCGGAAATGTATAAACGTTCCAATTTGTCCATACCCATGCCAACACTTGTTATTGTCCATCTTTTCTATGATAGTCATCCCTAGTGGGGCTACGTGGTATCTCCTTATGGTTTTGATTTAATTTCCCTAAGGATTAATTATATGGAGCATCTTTCCATTCATTGCTGGCCATTTATATATCTTCTTTGGAGCAGTGTCTATCAAATCTTTCGTCTCCTTTTTAACTTTTTTTAATTGTTGTATATTATTAGAGTTCCTTATGTATTCTGAATACAAACCCTTTATCTGATAAAGGATAAGCAAATATTTTCCTATTCTATGTACTGTTTTTTTACTCCTTAACTCACCCAGAATTCCGCATCAAAATAAATTATTTTTTTCTCAGAATCAAATCTCTGTACAGCACATAAGAGTTCCAGAATTTCAGATCAGTTTGGTATTAAAGCACATTCACTACTACAATACTAGATTTGCCTCAATCCAATTACCTGGCAATCTATCCATTCCCCTTAGGCCAGCAAAATCACATAAAATACAGTTTGTTTCCTCTTACACCCCTGTCCTAGAAGACTGTGACAGGCTCTAGGCCTTCTTTACTCTCATCCTCAACTCCGATCACGGAAAGGCTGACACTACACTAAAACTGGTATGAAAGAGGATTTAGAATCCAGTTAGTTTAGTAACATATCACAAATGACAACTAAGGTCAAGGTTGTTATGAATTTAATACAGAACCAAGACCAGACTCTTGGTCTTCTGATTCAAAGTCCACAACCGTTTCAACAGTTGGAACCACAAAACTGCATCGTAATGTTAAGAGGAGCCCCTCTGACCACAGATCTTTCGTATATGAATCAATTATTCTTTCAATGCTTTTTTTACTCACTGCCTCATCATTAATGATCTCTAGCACCTACCTACAATGCATGCATAATATATGCTCTTGAGTGAAAGAATGAATAACAGAATATTATGTATTGAATTTTTCATTGGAGGTTCTGGGATCTGCCCTGGCTGGTGTAGCTCAGTGGATTGAGCACGTGCCTGTGAAACAAAGGGTTGCTGGTTCCCAGTCAGGGCACATGCCTGGCTTGTGGGTCAGGTCCCCAGTGGGGGGACGCATGTGATAGGCAACCACACACTGATGTTTCTCTCCCTCTCTTTCTCCCTCCCTTCCCCTCTCTCTAAAAATAAATAAATAAAATGTTTTTTAAAAAAGTTCTGCGTTCTATTCCTAGGTCTGCAACTACATAGCTGGTGTTCAGAAGCAAATCAATTGAAAAGTCTACCCTAATCACTGGTAGACGAAACCAAGGTATTAGATTAAATAGTTTCTAATGTCTCTTCTAAAAATAAAAGTTCATAATTATTTAAGACACACTCTTTTCTTAAAATAGAACTTGTTTAAAACCACAAGAAAAACTTTATAAAATGAAAGACTTATACTGTTCTTAACAGGGAAAAAGAAAAGAAAACATGGGCTAAAGCAGTGGTTCTTCAGCAGATAAGATTCCGTTCCCCAGTAGGTCTGGAGACATTTTTGGTTGTCACAATTATATACGTGTATGTTACTAGCATCTAGTGGGTACAGGTCAGGGATGCTGTTAAACACCATACAATGCACAGGACAGCTCCACACAACCAAGAATTATCTGACTCAAAATGTCAACAGGGCTAAAGGAAGGAAAGCAAATACAAACATACAATAATAAAAAGTACAGAAAGGTTATTAGTACAAGTTTTTACATACCCATGTGGCCAAAAAGAAACAAACAAACAAACCTTGGAAAAAGGAACGTCATTGTGCCCATTATCAATTTAATGGCTCAATTCCAAAGTTGCCCTTCAATACATGCACTGCTATAATTTCCTTAAGCACCTCTACTGTGACAAGCACATTAAGCTTTCTCAGAGTAAGGTGCTGAAAGGACACTGCAGGAGAATGGGGCTCCTGACTGTACAGGCACACTGAAGGCCCCTTGCCCCTTTCAGCAACCTGATTTCCTACAGTGACCCATAGGGGTGGCCTGACCATGGTTCCTCACAGAGCTACCACTCCTTCTGCACACCCATGACACCTGTTACTAGAGCCTATACTCCACATTGTTCTGACTGCCCAGTGACGACAGACCAGCTCTAGTCAGGGTAAAATAGTAAAGTTTCCTACTAATCCAGTGAGGAGTGAGGTGAACTTGACCTTCTCCAACAAGTTCTAAACCCAGCCTTGGAAAGGGGCTCCTTCTAAGTGTGACCTTTGTCTCTTGGCCATAGGGAACCATATACAGTCACATTTTTGTCACTCTTTTATCAGAGTCTAATACTTCAGTATATAAAACTTACCCTGTTTAACCCTCTGTGTGGTTTCTATTTCCAGACCGAACCCAGTCTGATACAACTGTGTTTAAAAGGAATGACATAATAAAAGATCTGTAGTAATCAATATTAGCTTTTAATCTTCTTATAAAAATGTTATATTCTTATGTAAAATTAGTCATTTTCTCAACCGTACAAAAAAACACTCCAGCCAAGAATAATTTTGTTAAAGTTAGCAAAGTTATTAACAAGAAAGACAAAAATAAAAGGAATTCAAAGATTATTAGTATTAAATCTGACTGTATAACCAAATGATTTCACGCTGAATTTTGTAATGTTAGTATCTCTTCTATCCCCTAGTCAATAATTAAAGTAAAACTAGATATTCCTACCTTCCTGCATACTAGTTGATGAAGAACACAGTGACTTGTTACTAAGCAATATTTTATATTTAAAAAATTAAAACTATGCTGTTATAGTTAAGTAGTAAAATTGGTTATTTGTTTTACTAGCCATAAAGCAGTACCGACAAGCAAAAGAAGCATGATGGTTTTAGCTATTCATTAAACTATAAATGTAGGTAAATGTACATCAATTTCAACAACTTTCGAACTAATTTAGATCTAATTCTAAAACAATAAAAAAGCAACTAAGGGGGAGAAAATTAAACCTATCAGTGACCTAACTTATTCAAAGAATGGAAGTAGAGAACTTACATACTTCTTGCCAGAGCTATTAATAATATTATTAATGAGTTAGTTTCTGTTTTTTAAACTTGACATTCATTAGGAAGGCTACCAGATCAAGGATCACAAAACTGAAGGACTGTCCTATAAAAAGTCAATTATTTAAAATAGAAAAATATTAAAAAGGGAATTCTTCAAAACCCCGGTGGACACCAAATTTTTCTCACTCTCTGTTGATTAAGCTTTGATACTGGTCTTAGAAGTTAAAAAAAAATCCAGAAAAAAATTGTAATCAATGATCTCCCTAAGAAGCATGTAAGAAATAAGACTGATTACATATTATTCTTGTTCCTCAACCAGCAAAAACTGAAGGAAAACAGTGGCAATTTTAAAGGATATATCTATTCTTTCACTTGAACTCTATGGGAGTTTAAACCTGAAGATAAAACAATTTTTAACATTCTCACACCACAAATAATGTATAGGTGACACGGAGGACATCCATGTGACTGCTACTCAGCCACAATACTGTCACTGGCTGAAACCCTCCGACTACAGAAAAGGGGTAAAACAGCCTCCACATGCATATACTATCCACTTCCTGCCGTTAATGTCTGTGATGTCAGAAAGAACAGATTTACAACACCCCAAGTAAGTATTGGATCATGACAGCACATAAAAAAGACTTTAAACTTTTCTTTGAAGAGAAAAGCAAATGGTTGAAAATCACAATGAAGGGAACCACTCTTCACAAAATTTGCATTTATCAAATTATTCAAATCACAAGTAGTTGGATAATATATGTATTACTTTGACCTGAAGCTTTCAAAATATGTAACAGCACATCCAACTACAGACCTATTTGAATTAGTTTCTTCATATATAACATGCTAAGTATCTTTGAGAAACAAAATAGGAAGGGAAAAAAGAAATAGCAATTACTGGCAGGGTGCCTAATGCAGGTGTGACCTGTATTTTGAAACTCGTTTGTCTTCTGAGTCAAATCAAATAAAGAGAACCTTATGTTAATAGGACAGCGAGGCTGAACCATGGCAAGAAGCATTCTCTTATGACAGCACATCCACTGGTGCTCAGATGCTGCTCAACTTAACTACACTCATACGTTTCTGAGTCCTTCTGTTTCAGGTATAAGGTTACAGAGATATATCTGTGGGGACACCCTAACCAAAGCAAAGAAGCCTTGAAAAGCTTCAAGGGGCCCTGAAAATCCATCACAAAGACAGAAGTAAGCAGGATCAGCATGAGGGCCTCTACATTAAGGCCAAGAGGAGGGCCAATCCTGGAGAATAATCCTTACATCCTGTTCATAAACACTAATCTTGGAGAAGGACTGCACCCTGGGGAACTGGCTATTTGACAGAATCAAAAGAGCAATGAAACCTGCAACCCAGGAAAATTTTGACCTGGACTATCATTGTCTCAGAAAAAGACATTTATTGCCCTACAGAAGAAGTGCTACAAGTCTGGAATATTGGTGTCATGGAGAGTAATCAACAAATGTATATAAATTTTTTAAAGATTTTGTTTGTTTATTTTTAGAGAGAAGGGAAGGGAGGGAGAAAGATAGGGAGGGAAACAACAATGTGTGGTTGCCTCTCATGTACCACCTACTGGGGACCTGGCCTGCAACCCAGGCATGTGCCCTGATGGGGAATCGAACCAGTGACCCTTTGGTTTGCAGGCCAGTGCTCAATCTACTGAGCCACACCAGCCAGGGCAACAACATATATATTTAGAGTGCAATTAATTCTCTCTGTATTCACTGCTACAACTTTCATCTCTCAACTGAACCACTGTATGTACAGCCTCCCAATTGATCTTTGTCTGCCCTTCCACATGTATCTCTGCTACACGGCATCTGGAATGTGCGTTTAAACACAAACTAAAATGTATCATTAATGAATATACTTCCAATCACTTTCCTAATGGGTCATAAGGAATAATGCTTTATGATGTACTTTAATAATATGGTTATTTAACGTTTAGTACTAGAATCATTTTAAAAAACAATCTACTGTACTTCCTTATTGCCTGCAAATGGGGCAAATTGTTCCCTGCCCAAACTCTGTGCACAAGTAATCACAATGTCAGTAATAACGTATTTGCATCCCTGGAAGCAGGTTCTTTTTTCAGCCGCCTCTCACCCTCCTGGGACTCAGTGTTTCCTACATTCATCTCAGGTCTGCCTACCAATCTGCTGAGCTCCACGTTACCCTGTTTTTATTTTCTGTCCCTAGAAAACATCAAGCTCATTGCCCTATCACAATTTTAGTAGTTTGAAGTCCCCTACTTTTCTAATCTTCATACAGCAGCTTTTTTCTCACCATTCAAGTCTCAAAAAAGTGTCACCTCCTTAGAGATTTCCCTCATAATTCCAGGTAAAGCATTATTCTATTTTCTTCTAAACACTTATTATTATTTGAAATTACCCTATTGTTTAATTATTAACTCTCTCTCTCCCCAAACTGAGATATAAGTTCCATAAGGGTTAGATATTTGTTTTCAGCCCTATAAAGTTCCTGGCACAAAGTACATGCTCAATGAACTTTTGTTAAATGACTAAATAACTAAACGAACAACTGATTTAGGCAAATGGAAAAAACAAGAAGTAGAAACCACAAATGCAGTACAGCACAGCGGAAAAAGCAGACAACCTGGAGCCCCACTGTCTGAGTTTGCTGCCTAACTTTGCCATTTACCTTGCAGAGGTTGGAGTAAAAAATATTAGAGCGTAGGTCATGCGTATCAGAGAGATACATTCATTACTAGTATGTGCTGAAGTGCAAAAAACAAACAACCCCCTGCAAATTTGCATATGTATATAATAAAATACATGTTTTTAAATTTATTTTGTTAGTTTAGAAATTATTAAACAAAGAAATATGAAAACATAAAGAATAAAAATCTTTCTTTTCAAATAATGGAAACAGATATTATTAAAAGTTACAACCAAAAATGTCTTTAACATTAATCAGCATCTTCAATAACTGGCTTTGCAAAATGTTTGTCACAGACATTGCAGACAGTGTTGCTGTGCTCAAGGCATAATCACTTTCCACAACACTTGCAAAACTATTTTGATAAGCAACTCGTTTTGGATGCATAGCAACTAACACATCTCTTGGTTATAACACGTGTTATAACCAAACTGATAGCTTAAACATTTTGATTTAACATAAGTGCAAACATGTAGCCAGTTATGACTTTGAAGTTATGCACCCAATACATATAACAATATTTAAGAAAAGAGTTTGTTTGTATCTCTCAGATCAGCAGTGACCCCCTCAGGTTTTAACGTCTGGGTAAGTTTAAGCAGGATAGTTTTAAACTCTGTGTATCAATTTCCTCATCTGTACAATGGAAGGAATGAGTAAATATATACAAAATACTTACAGTAGTATCTGGCACAAAGCAAGCACTACATGAGTGTCTTGTCTCTCAGGCTGACGAGGGTACTAAGCTTCTAGATTCAGCAACAGGGTAAGTAAGCAAAGGATAAAAACAAGTATGGGAAAGTGTTTCTGCCTGAACCCCATCATGACAGGATTGCTGGAGTGTTGAGTCTGGCTCAGGGCCAGAGAGTCTGTACCATTCACATCAAATTCTATGTGAATCCCACCTTCTGGAGTAATGCAGTTGAACAACCTTTGCCAGACGCAGTGGGGAGAATAAGAGCCATAACACAATCCAGTTGCAACTCTCTACAAAGAACACCAAATTCCCTTCAGGTACTGTTTTGCTTCCTCCAATCCCTTCAACTACCATGTAAGGCCCTACTTTATTGTTCTGTGGAAACAATTTAGTTGCCATTTACCTTTCATCAATTTCAATGGCATTAATCTCCAGCTATATCATGAAATAGCAGTGGGGGCAGGAATGGTGTTCCAAGAACATCTAAGTCAACATCTGGGGTGTCTTCCAGTCTTGGCAGGGTGACCTGAGTTCCACTTCCACTACCTTTAGGATCTAACAACCATTCCTTCTCAACCCCTTGGCTCTCCTACCATGTCTTAAAATATTAGGGAACAGTAGAGTGGGGGAAAAAAGGATTTTCTTGTAAATCTAGGAAGAGGCTCACAGTTGTTATACCTTTATAGCATCAGTCTACAAATGGAGCCAGTCAATACTAGTTACTTTATAAATGGTTAAAAAAATACTTCTGGAAACTTAAAGAAAACTAATGTCATGAAGTACTGAAAAAAGCAGGCTGTAAATTTTAATTTCAACATCACAAGCCAATAAACCATTACTGCGAGTTACATCTTTAATGTATTCCAAGTCAATCCAGTAATTGACTTTATTTTTAAGTAGACAGAATTCAATTACTGTATTCCAACCAATTAAGAAAAGTTTATTTCAAATTTATTTTGAAATTGAGCCAGTAACAACATAAGAGATTCCGAATTCAAAAATTTCACAATGTAAAAAACCCCCCAAAAACCCAGCTAGTCTATGCACTCATCTTAAAAATAAAAATAATCTTACATTATACTGCAGTCTTCACTTACTCTAAAAGACAATCTGTAAAAAGTATCTTGTTTGCCAAAAAAAAAGATTTACAGAGCTATAGTAGAGTGGCAGGCCAAGACTAATAAACTAAATGTATTCCTGTATAAATCACCTGTAGATTTATAACCAATAATCTGATTTATTATGACTGTAAATTGAGAAAATGTTTTTCCTCTTAGGCTAAATTACAGTTTATCACTTTCTTAATTCAGCCAGTCAGAAACACAGTTAAGGAATAATCAAGCTCATTTTCACTCACTCAGAGAGCATTCCAAAGTCCTAAGACAAAAACAAAAATCTGTTTTAATTTCCAAAAGACAGAGAAATAGAATTGCATTATATTCACTGTCTCTTTGCGGTTTACTGTGCAGGACATTATCTTTTCCAATGCAAATCCTTCATGCTTCTGGTGAGAAAATGTAAATGAGAAAATCCTATAAATAATAACTCATTGCCAAATAACAAAATCCTTTTAAAAAGACAGGGGGCACCAGTGCTCACTGGAGTAATGCAACACTTCTGAGCATTAGGTGCTCACTTTGATCACCTTGAGGAGCTTTAAAAAAAAATGCTGATGTCAGGCTCCCACTCTAGACCAATTATTTCAGATTCCCTGGCAACTGTACTTTGGGAAGCTCCAAGATGATTCTACTATCTAGTCATAGTTAATAACCTGCAGATGAAAGAAAAAAAAACTCTCATTTTTGAATCAGAGATCTAGGTTCAAATCCTGATCCCACCTCTTACTAGCTTAGCTCTGTGAGCTATTTCCTCATTTTCAAAGTTGATAATGTTTATCTAATTTTGAGGAATCACTGAAATAATGCATACAAAAGTATGGAGGCCTGAGACACCACAGTAATTTAGTAAGGGTAATATAATTCCAGGTCAATTCTGTTCTATTTCAGCTCCATCAAACCTGTCTATGGTGGGTACAAGAAAAATATCTCTTTTTAAAAAGCTCCCAATTTGCAAATAGTTCATATTATAAATATCCAGTTTAATTCTGCGCAAGGAAGAAAAACGAGTAGAAGGGCTGACAGAAGGAAAAGTGTGCCCAAACAAGTTTTTACTTTGCAGGATCTGCACAGAGTTAAATCTATCCAACAATATGCTCCTATTACGTACCTAATTGAGTACTGAGAGGTCTAAAGAATTAAAATACAAAACAAACAAAATAAAACACACAGCAGGCTTTATCCTTCATTTAATATGTAGTTGGGGAGGCCAAACTGACATAAAATCATCACAAGTTTTAACAGGTCTAATTGGTCCTTCACCTTAAAATTAGTAGTGCTTGATGGTTCAAGTTCTCCCCAACCTGTCCCCATCTCCTCAAACGCAGGTGACTAAATGACACATGCTAACAAGCATGTTAAACGTTAGGCTGGTAAAGAAGTGGTACTAAACAAAACATGCTAGAGTAAAAAGTTGTGGATTCTAACTGTAAGAGGACCTCAGAGACCATTTTTATTAATAATAACATACCTGAACAGAATTTAGGCATTTTTAAAACCCAGTGTGAGTTTTACTCTATTTTCACAACATTTCACATAGGAGGAAACCGCAGTTCACAGCAGGCACCCATATTTGGATGTGTATAACACACTCATGTGTATACTGCACACCCAAGTTTTTGGCCAAACTTTCAGGAAAAATTTTTTTGGGTTAATTTTTAATTCAATTTTTATTTATTTACATTTAGAACCAAAACCGATTATCATATTCCAGGGTATTATTTTGCATAGAGGTATCATTACTGCTTTTTAGAGTTAACACTTTTATCCCATTAAGTATAAATAAAAGAATTAAAAACATTCACATAGAAATGGAATTAGTACTACCCATATATAACATGCATCCTTATTTTCTCCTCAAATATTTGGGCAAAAAGTGCGCATTATATGTGACAAAATGCAGTAAATATTTGCCTGA
Organism: Anoura caudifer; assembly: GCA_004027475.1. Classification (NCBI taxonomy): domain Eukaryota; kingdom Metazoa; phylum Chordata; class Mammalia; order Chiroptera; family Phyllostomidae; genus Anoura; species Anoura caudifer. Next base: position 274,417 of record PVKU01001288.1, read on the forward strand.
GCTCACTGAGCCAGCAGACTCTCAGGGACACTACCATACCACAGAAAATTTGGAGTAATAATTCTATAAAGGAAAATACTACTTGCTTGGTAAAACTCCAAGTTGAGTCAGTTCAATAACTTATGATTAACAAGAATCTGGGGAACCATTAATGAATGGAATGTTCATATTATCAAAAATTCCAGTTTTATACTTTAAAACTCAAGGCAGTGTTAGGTATACAGTGAAGAGAACCAAAGTTTTGCTACCTCAAAACTTTGCCTTTTGAGATATTAATTTTAAACTGATTTTTAAGAAACAAAAGACTCATAAAGAACCCCTGACTCATTCCCTTTCCTGACCAAGAGATTCAGATGGAAAGGCCACGTCCAGGAAGGGAAACTTAGCATATTCACCTTTCACCATTTAGAGAGGCAGGCTCCAGGCACTAGCCCAGTAAGCTAGATGCCCCCAGGTCCCATGGTTTCTGGGTTGGCTAGCAAGAATTTGCCTGCCACCTTTGTTCTGCTCTTCCTCAGCTACCTGTAAATTGTCTATTCTTTTGAAATCTCAGACCCCTACCCTCCTTTCTCCTTTGTCCATAATGGCACATAAACTTCACACTGCCTGATGCAATTGGGGGTCTCATTTTAGATGGCACCCCTTACTGTGAATTCATATAGTAAACTTTGCACCTTTTCTCCTGTTAATCTGTCTCTGTTCATTTGACTACTGGCCCTGTTAGAAGAACTTAGAAGGTGAAAAGTAATTTTTTAGTGACCACAGTAGTTTCATCTTCTTCGGCATTTATACAGGGTAAAACTGACGAGTTAGCAGTCACTGTTATAGAAATAGTATTTGCTTCAACATGTTCACTAAGTCATAATTTTCTGATGGGAACCAGGGAAAATGCACTGTGACAATCAATTGAAAACATCACTCAATTAAGAACTACCTCTTAAAAGAAGACAAGGACACTGATGAGTGAAACTGAAAAATCATAGTTGAATTTTAGCCAGTAGGACTACTGAGGTGTTAATTTATTTTAACAACTCATTCATTGCCAAAATAAAGTTGATTCTTAAAATTATATCTATACCTCAAAAATAGAGCCCAGTGAATATTTTGTAAATTATACTTTATAACTTCCCGTAATGAGTTTATTTTGGGTTAAATATTATTTTAAACATATTCAGTAGTTTTTAGTGATAAATGATATACATAATGTATTCTATAAGACACAAAAATTTACCCAGGATTTCCAAGAATTCTAAGAGTAAAAACAAAAATACAGTTATTAAAATCAGAAATAATTCTAGTTGTATTTCTCAACTCATTCACTTGTAACTGAAATATCTGAATCTTACACAGTATTCTTTTCAGTGTATAGTAACATTCTTTAAGTGTAACATCATTAATTTGATAGATTAAAATAATGGGAAGAAAACTTCTACATGTAAAGCTTTTCCCCCCTTAACGAGTCTATGAGAAAATGTAAGACATGTATTAACAAAAACGAGAAGACAGGTTGAGAAAAACAGCCACAGATTCTTGAAGTTTAGTTATGAGTATGGCTTATGGTAATCTGAAATAAAGTGAAATCTTGTTGATTAACTATTTTATTGAAATTAACTTCAATTAAAAAATACTTTGAGATATTTCTGTCCACTGTTAATGATAGAAATAAGCTAGGTGTTAAAAAAAAAAAGAGGCCAGGGAATCAAAAACAGTCTGAATCCTAAATGGACCCTGTGGGAAAAAATGCTTAAGTAGAAAGCAACTTTGAAGATAAAAATCAGAACTTGACTAAACATGCTCCATCTTAGATGAACGAATGTATTTATTTTGTACTCACTTTTTTTAATGGGCTGTTTTTGGTGTTTGGATTAAAACCTTGCAGCTCTCAGAATGTTAATTAAAACACTATGTTAATATTTAAATATGATTTTCACATAAAAGAATTTCTGAATCTTCTTTAGTTTTTAAAGCAATAAAGAACATGCAATGAATAGTAAGAAATTAGCACTATTATCAAATTGCACTTACTTCTTTGGTTCAGGAAAAGACATCATTAATACAGAGAATTCTGACATCCAGAACTCATTTTCACAGCCACTAATCAGGACTGGTCTGTCTAGGCAGAGATGGAGTAAACAGAATGTCACAGAGATAGGGTGGGAGGTTGGGAGAGGAACGGCTTAAATTCTGAAATTCTCAATAAAGTAACTGCCATGTCTTTGTTAAAAAGTGCATGAAATAGGTAACTAGGAATAGGTCATACGCTGGCTAGCATTAATTACAGACTGCTGAGCTAAATTGTTCATCTGGTCATCCATGTAGATAATGATAAATGAAGGATAATGAAAGGTAATGAAGGAAAGGGTAGAGACTAGGTAAGATAATGAAGGAATGGGTCAGAGACCAGGTAAATTTAAATGAGAGGTAAGAGAGGCAGAAGTGTTATTAACATGTGCAAGACTAGATCAAATGCCACAAGGAAAACTAGAGAGGGAGAGGAAAGGAAGCAAGGAAAAGACAACACCTGTTACTTCAAAAATGTAAGTACAGTCTTACTGAAATGGTAGCATACTATTCATTCACTTCTCATTTCGTAGTCACCTCAGCAAAAATAAAATAATCCCCATCACCCAGAAACAATCATGTCTAGGTTTACATATAAGAGTTAACAGGTTAAAATAACTTTAATTTGTTTATATGCCAAATTTCTTTTTTTTAAGAACATAGTTTCAAATATAGTCTAAATGAGTCATTATAACAACTGAACATACTAGTTCTTAAGGGCTGAGCTGGTGAAACAGATGAGAAACTTTAAAAGTGGGCTGGCCCAAGCTTCACACTTTCAAAAATATCTTGCAGGGTGTTGTGGTTAACAGTAATAGTTCATGTGAAATGCCTAGGATAGAACTCGGGAATCCAACAAGTGGTCGCCGCTACTCTAAAGGAGAATCACTTTTATCCGTTAACGTTACCTGACCTCTCTTCAGAGCAGGGCTTCTCCAGTGGGATGATTCTGCCACTAAAGGCATATGTGGCAATGGCTAGAGACATTTTTAACGTCATGATCCAGACTGGGGAGTAGTGTGCTACTGGCCTCTAGTAAGTGGGTGGAGGCTAGGAACACTGCCAAACATCCTACAGTGCATAGGACGACCCCTCCTTCCCCAACATCAAAGAATTATCCAGTTCAAAATGTCTAGAATGCCAAGGCTGAGAAATACAGCTCCAGAGCAGTGGTTCTCAAACTGAATTTAGTCATCACAATACCTGGAAGGGGGCTTGCTGAACTGCAGGCTGCTGGGACGCACCCGGAGTTTGGTTCAGTTAGCCAAGAGCGCATTTGTAATCAGCTTCTAGGTAATGCTGATGCTTCTGGCCCACTGTCTACACTCTGAGAAAACTGGGTTAAAGAAAAGTGGTGAGGAGCTAACTGACAAAACAAATATTATAAAAGTAAATACATCTTGGCTATTTTCTCACTTAAGGAGAATCATGAAATTAAGTTTGAAACAAAACATTCATTCAAAAACAAAGTTTAACTATATATGCATATATACATTGGCACATGTCTTGGCAATGATTTTTTGAACCAGACACCAAAGTAACAAAAGCAACAAATAAATAAGTGGGATTATATCAAACTGAAAAGCTTCTGTACAGTAAAGGAAACCATCAACAAACAAAAAAGCAACCAACCAAATGGGAGAAGATATTTTGCAAATGATATTTCTGATAAGGGGTTAATATTCAAAATATATTAAAAAACTCATAAAACTCAAGAGCAAAAAACGAAGAAAAAAGGGGAAAAAAATCCAACTGCAATCTGATTAAAATGAGCAGAAGATCTAAAAGGACATTTTCCCAAAGAGGGCGTACAAATGACCAGCAGGTACAAGAAAAGATGCTCAACATCATTAATCATCAAGGAAATGCAAACCAAAACCACAGTGAAATATAACCTCATGCCAGTTAGAATAGCTATTATCAAAAAGATAAATAAAAAGTGTTGAACAGGCTGTGGAGAAAAGGGACCCCTTGCGCACTGTTGGTGGGAATGTAAATTAGTGCAGATACTACAGAAATTAGTATGGAGGTTCCTCTAAAATTTAAAAGTAGAACTACCACATGATTCAGCAATTTTACTTTTGGGTATTTACTGGAAATAGAAAATGAAAACACTAACCAGAAAAGATGTATGTTCACTGCAGCCTTATTTAAGACAGACAAGATATGGAAACAACCTATGTAGTACATGTATACAATGGAGTATTATTCAGCCATTTGTGACAACATAAATGGATCTTGGGGCCATTATGCTAAGTGAAATGAATCAAAAGCAAATACTGTATGATCTCACTAATACGTGGAATCTAAGAAACAAAAAACAAGCTCACAGATAAAGAGAACAGATAGTAGTTGTCAGAGACAGGGATGGAAGGGGTCAAAAAAATGAGTAAAGGGGGTAAACAGGTGCAAATTTCCAATTATAAAATAAATCAGTCCTGAAGATGTAACGTAACACATGGTAACTATAGCTAATGATATTGTATGCGAATTTGAAAGTCACTGAGAGATCTTAATAGTTCTCATTACAAGAAAAAAAATGTTTCTAACCATGTAATGGAAGTCAACTAGACATTGTGGTGACCATTTCTGCAATATACACAAACACTGAATCATTATGTTTGACATCTGAAATTCATATTAAATGTCAATTACACCTAAGTCTTAAAAAATTAAAACGATATTTAAAAATCAAAAACTTTAAAATATGTTAAACTATATATGCATATGTACAGATGTTTGTGTAAATTCAAGCAGTAATTATGTTCATGACTCCCAAGAGTGAAAATCGCTGATTGAACAGATTTTCACATTTCCTCCATATACTATGCCATATTCATAAGAAAAGTATCTCAAACCTCCCCAAACTTAGAATAAAAATGACAGTATGTTAACATAAATTTTTAAGTTTTTTAACTAGATCAAATATAAATAAAAGATATAATAGTCTTTTTACTGCAGATGATTTGAAATTTTATTTAAAAGGGCGTTACAAACTAAACCTTTGTATTCCCGCAACACAAGTTCACCAAAAATATTTTCAACTATTCATGAGGCTGCAGACTGAAGTATCAATCTAGTCATACATATTTATACATACATCAACTCATATACAAAATATTATTCCCTTCCCTCGATGAACTCTGGGACATATACCATTCACTGTTATTAAGAGACTCTTCCCAATAAACTTATGTTAGTATAATATGTAGTATATTATGAAATTAACTGTCTAAATGGTTTCAACAAGTTTTATTATTTGTGATGTTCGCTGCCAACTACACCCAAAGCACTGTTAAGAAGAGGCTAGGATCCAAATTATTACCAAATTTATTTGTTTAAATCATGTAATTTCCAACAGCAATATTTCTCCAGAAGCCTAGTAAAGTACCTTTATGATTTTATATTAAAATGCCAATGCATGAACTTTTTAGATTTCCATCACTATTTTTAATTACAGAAAGTGGAATACTGAGAGACTGATTTAAAGTGTAATATAGTAAAATGCTTGTTTGTTCCACAGTAGAACTTAACTGAATGCTCAAGCAGGTTACAAATTTGCTTTAAGTAAATTCCTCAAAGTTTGTGGATTCTTGAATGCCACACACACAGCTTCAGACTGAACCTATTCACTTATTGTATTGCAAGCAGAACAACAGAAATGGCAAGCGGCTGTATGCAGAGAGAAAAGCCCATGATGATTAGTGGATACAGGGAATTGCCAAACATCCAGGATATAAGGGGCTTTTCCATATCTCAGTGCCATGGATCACTAGGAAGATTAAAAATAAAATAAAGATGGCACTTATTGTGAAAGTAAACAAATATGAAATTAGAAACTATAGAATTTGATTCAAGTCTATTAAGCTTTCTCCATCTACTGGCACAGACAATACTTAACATCTGACTCAATACATCTCCACATGAATGTCTCAGACACACTTCGAACTTCTGAACCTAAAACTTAACATTCTCAATTAAGCTTTGTTCCCCATCCCAAACCTATTCTGCACCTAGTTATTTCATGTCACAGTATAAAGCACCACTATCCACCTAGCTGCCCAAGTTAGAATCCAAGAACAAAAACAAAAAAAAGGAACCCAAGAATGATTCTTTCCTTTCTTTCACCCTAAACTGACATCTGATCTAACAATAGATTCTGTCAATTCTACCTCTGGAAACAAAACTCAGACTCATTGACTTTTCTCCATCTCTGCTACTGTTACTGGTACAAAGTCCCTGTGCCCCAATGCATTGAGAGGCCAAAACTCAAAACATCCGACCTCAAAGTAAGGAAAGGCTTACTGATCGAGAAGACACTAACTGAGAAGATGGGGAGACCTAATCTTCCAATCCATCATCTGAAAATACAGAGTTCAGGCTTCTTTTATGTCAAGAGAAGGGGAAGTGAGAGGGGCAAGAGGTGATTGAGAACCACAGATACCTGGGTGCCACCAAGGGGTCCAAGGAAGATTTTGCAGGAAGTTCCTGCAAACGTTTGATAAACATTTATTATTTTTTTGTACATACTTTCCTTATCTCCTCCATACAGGCACCTTCTGATAACAGACTATTTTTGTAAAACTCAAGCCGCAAGGAGAATTCCTCTAGTGATCTGCATGTCTATATGCAAGACTAAGCAGAGGTTATTAGCCTAAAGGCCATGGGAACAAAGCAGGCCTGAACAAGGTGGCATCGGAGAGGCCAAGCATTTCATTCTGGTACACTATGCTCATCCTCAAGGCCACTGTCCTCTTATTCCTGGACCTACTACTAGCGCCTGATCATTTCTACTCTTGGCTCCCTCTTTCATTCTCCACTCTGCAGCCAAGACGTTCTTAAATCACATTCTACAACATCACTCTTGCAGAGTTGAGAATCCCATGTCTCTTTCAGTTGTCTTTTTACTACAATACCACACATTTCTGGCAAGTTACTGATTACCTTCCACCCAAGTCCTACTTAAAAGGACCAGGGAGAAAAGGGTGGCAAAGGGGTTAGAGGGGAAAAAGAGAAGGGGGGAGAAAAGAAAAAGAGAAGGAGAAAGGGAAAAAGAGAGAAATTATGAACACTACTTATTCTCCAAGAGGTCGTCCTGGAGTCAATTGTGAATAATCATCAGAATTAGGTATCTGTGATTACCACTTTATAGCCATTGAATTTGAGTCTTGTAGGTTTTAAGACCTTCACATTTGTAAGGAAACTCCAGCCTGCAGAGAAGAGTGACCTGCCGTGGCCATACAACTGATAAGAGCTGGCAAATAAAGATGAGGTCCAATGCTCTTCTCTGAGCAATAGATTCTCAGTCAAATATTTACTCTACTACATGCAACTGATGAAAACAAAGCAATGTAATTATGGCCCAACTGTCTCTGTCATACAAGCCTCCAAAGTGCTAGAACCACTGAATTTACCTTTTACATCACCTACCAAACAAAACTTTCAAAAGGTTAGGACTTGTTATAAAAATCATCTTTAACTAATTGCTTTGTCCTTTTAAAAATCAGTTTTAAATTAGAATGGTACACTAACAAATAAATAATTTCTTTAAAACATAACTTAGCTCAAAGAGATGAACCACACTTTAGAAACAATGTTTATAATATTAACATATTTAGCAGTCAAAACTTGCACTTACTTGAAGGTCTATGGAATTTATGTAATGCCAACTTTTCTTTTTTGGTATATACAGAAAATTAAGGCTGAAAACTAACTCCTACATTATAAATATTTTTTAGAGGTTTCCTAAAAATCTCTAGCTTATAAGAAAAACAGCTTGATATTTAATAGAAAATAGCCTGCACATGTGAAAACTGCCTCATAAATGATAAAAATGCTACTTTGTGTGTGTGTGTGTGTGTGTGTGTGTGTGTGTGTGGTCATTAACTCTGTTGCAGTGGGAAGTTAAATATTTTTATATCTAAAATGAAAATCCAAAAAAACACCGAAGGGCAGAGTTTGTCTTAAATGAGTTTTCTTGGTTTCAAAAGCTTTTCTTATTTCTCTTTCACAGAGGTCTGAAAAATTAAAATTAGCATTTGAAAGTATTCAAAAATTGTTTAAATTGTTGTTTAGTTGTTATGTTCTATAGGTGCAGTTCTGAATAATAAACTTACCATCTTCTGTATCTCAATCTTGACCAATTTCCAATTATACTGACCAAAAAAATGAAATATCTTTGACTTCACAAATTAGTAGGACTTTGTTTTGGATGAAAAATTCTTAAACATAAAATCTATTTCAGTAAACAAATTGAAACAAGCACTTTTCTTGTTTTATACTAATATCAAACTTAATAAAAAAGCTATTAATGTGACTTCCTTATAGTATTAGAAAGGAATAAAATGAAAGTCATTCAATCAATATTTATCTTGTCTACTCTATGCGAAAGACTAGAATAGGTGCTGAGGATACCCAAATGTGCAACACATTTCAATCAGGAGAAATTTATATTCTAGCAGAACCCATAAAGTATAACTGCTCCAGAATGTGATGAAATACAGAGCCAAAGCCCATACAAATGGACAAGGAGTCATGATGGTATGAAAACGACAGGTCTGCCTCCACTCGTCTGCAAGCTCCCCAAAGACAGGATCCATATCTGTTCTACTGCTGGGGGGTGATTAGTAGCTCCAAGTCTAGTGTCAGGCACATGTTAGATGTTCAATATTTGTTGGCTAACAAAATAGGGAAGGCTTCACACAGAAGGTGACAAAAGAGATGAGCAAAAATCCTAAGCAGAAGTGACAGAGACAAAAAATACAGGAAAAAAAAGAGCATTCCAAGCTGAAGGAACAAATTAACTACTACTACTACACGCACCTTTCACCAATTTACCTTAATGTAGATAATAACACTTTCTACAAACAACTTTCACCCAGCTAAAAATGTCCTAAATGAATAAACTCTCAAGGTCTCCAGTGTCCACAGGATACCATAAATACAGTTTTGAGTGTATAAGCCCTATCATTATCAGTACGAAAAAAAAAACAAACATCATAGCTACAAAAATAATTTATAGCTAAATATAAAAATGGAATAAAATATATTTTAACTGCATACCCAACTTAAGTCAAATTTAATACAGCTGAATTTGAATAGTAATTTATAAAATTTAATAAATGAGCTAAAACAAAAATAGGGAAAAACAAATTTTATTACAAAAAAATATCACTGAAGGCAGTATTAAACTAACTCTGATACATTATATTACATCAAGTTCTGAATGTGTGACATTTTGAGTCATGCCTTAGGTCAATAATAAACATGAGCTGTTGATTTCATCAACCTTCAATGGGCTGACATATTTTCTAAAAGGCTCAAAGATAATAAACATTTTAGGCTGTGGGCCACATGGTCTCTGCCACAACTATTTAACTCAGCTGTTGCAGCATGAAAGCAGACATAAAAATACATGAATGAATGGGTGTGGCAGGGTTCTAATAAATCTTTATTTATATAAACAGGTGGTTGGCCCTTTGTTTGCCATTGTTTGCCAACCCTAGTTCTAGAGTCTCTAAGTGACTTCTCAATAACGTTTATCAAGACAGTTACGCTTCCTTTCAAACACTTTCGCATAAACTTTATTAGTGTTTCATTAAAGCCTCTAAAGACACCTATAAGAGAAATAAATATTCTCTTATTTCACAGATAAAGAAATTGAAACTAAAAGAACTGAATGATTTGTCCTAAAAAGCTACTAGGTAGAGCTGTTATTTAAAAACCAGGCCTTTGTTTTCACAACTCTTAACCATCACCCTCCACAACCAATCCTCCAGTGCCCCAAATGAAACATTTCAATCTTTTTTAGAATCTTCTGCTGAATCCCCAAGCAATCTATAGCTGACTCCTCACATTCACAATAGAGTTCAAGAACATCTACTTAAATGTCCATTTAAATTATTTACTTTAATTCCAAAGCCAAATTATTCTCAGATCCCTGTTCTCTTTAGAAGATTCCTGTCTTCTTCCATTTAGGCAATCTTTTGATTTCACAAGTCTCCTAAAGCGTCACTTCATCTTCAAATAGGCAGCAAGGAAAAGGGAAAAGCATACCTTAAGGGACTGTAAACTCTTTTAATCATCTCATAAAAATTTGTGTATTCAGTAATATTAAATGAGGTGAAAGGCCTTGTGCCTGCCTCTGCAATAATCTAGTTGATAAATACCACAGGTACAAATATGAAACTAAGGAGCAACTCCTTGTAACTCAGGTCAAATCTAAGAAACTTAAAATTTAATTTACAGTTCATAGGGTCACAAAATATGTGCCTTTTGTATACTGAAGTCACATAATTCTCTATATTTTGTGTAATGAAAGTTTAATAAACACTGGAAAACACCTCTTTGACATGGCAATAACATAATCCAAAAGATAAAATCAGATCACATCTTTCAAATTAATAGTTCTTTCTTGGGGGGGCTTCTCTTTTATTCTAACTGTTGTCATGAAAAAGAACCTTATATTGGATTAATGCCCTGTCCAAAAACCACCACGAAAAATGGACAAAATATAGGCAGTCCATGCTTTGCACAGTAGCATGGAACTGGAAAAGTGACCGTGCAGGATGTAAACATACAAAGTGATCTTAAGAGTTAATGGGAAAAATTACAATTATTCTGTGAGCTTTAAAAAAAGCCATAAAGAACTCTGGTGGTTATGAATGTATAGAAAAATGAGAAAAATAATTAAGACTAATATTTGTTTAGTACATAGTAATTTAAAACATTAAAAGCACAAAGAATTAAATGTTTTATTTCTTTGAAAAAAAAAGTGTTTGAATAGTGCTTGCTTTCTTGACATGTAACTTACAAGAAAGCATCTTTCATAAATTATGGTGAACTCTCGTTAGAGTCTGGTTCAATTCCTAACATACTATCATTTGCGCTTTCAATGTCATGAAATATCTGTGCCTTTAATGAGTTTTTTGCCAGCATCACTTCCTCTGAGATAATGTAATCATCACAACCACTTTCCACATTTATGTGGAAAAGTTCACCTGCACAAATTTCCTGAGACTGTTATCTAAACTCTCTCAAATGGCAGTAGTGTCCACATTCTCACAGCCAGCCGTGTCTTCTCTAATTCCATTACATTCTATTCATATTCCACTCCCAGAATTATCACTTTTTCTTTCTACAACATTTTCACCTTTTTGAGCCAATTCTTTCTTTGAATCGTCCAGTGTTATAAAATGTTCCGTGGGTGTTATCACTGGAGACAAGGAGGTAGCATTACATGCTTTGCTGTCTGTGGCTGAAAATAACAGATGCATGATAATGATTCACTGACAGATGCTGAAAAAGTGAAGTGATTGATCACCGATCACAAAGAGGATGTACTGTTACGTAACGATTTGTGGATTGAAGAGCTAGTGGGAAAGTTTGCACTTTACATAATTATTCAGTTAATATCTACCATGGCAAATGAAATTTGAACCATATTCTCGGGAAAGAGGTGGTGTATCATTTTTTTAGGTTGGGGTATAATTACCATACAACATTATATTAGTTTCAGGTGTACAACACAATAATTCAATATTTACATATACTGCAAAATGATTACCACAAAAAGTCTAGTTATCATCAGTCATCATACAAAGTTACAAAACAACTTTTTTTTCTTTTGATGAGAACTTTTAAGATTTACTCTCTTGGCAACTGGGAATAGTATTATTTAACTAAAATCATGCATACTGGACTTTTGCAAAGCAAGAATTTCTTGTAGACAGAACAGTTTGAAGGCACTGAAGGGCAATCAGTCAGACAAGATTAGGGAGCTACAATCTCTTAAAAGATGAAGAATAATGCATTGCAGTTTTCCCTTGAGTATATTTTCTAAATCTCAGCCAACAGAGAATCTAAGCACAAAGCAAGTCTTACAGTTCTGAGTAAACAGAGGCTGGAGTTCATGCCCTACCCAAATGGAGGTACTTTGTTATGCACACAGCGCATTCAATTGCAGTTTCAGAAGGATCAAGATTAAGAGTAAGGGTACTTTTTCTAGACGCTAAACACAGGAAGTATGTTATGGGCAAAGCGATCAGTCTAATGCTGGGGACTCTGGGAATAGAGAGATGTTGGATGGGTACAATGTATGGGGATGACTAAAGGCAGCATTTTTTGTAAAATTTTGTGTCTAGAGACTGGAATATAAACTTGTAATACCAATCCTAAGATACAGCCAATTACAGAATTATAATTACTTTCATACTTTATACAGGCTTACTATGAAATTCAACATTGCTGTTATTTACCATTATGTAATCCCATCCAGAGCTGCTTGTGATCTTTTTTCTGCATTTCATTGATTACTTGACTTTTGTGCTTTAAAGCATCAGCTTCTTTCACACAAGACATAAAATGAGCTTCAATTGCATCCTTAGATGGACAGTGCAGTAAGTCCTTTTCTGGAAAACCCTATCAAAGGAAAAAATATTCATATATATAAAAAACAGTATAAAATGAGCTTCTTGAAGAACTGTAGCCCTGGCTGCTGTGGTTCAGTGGGCTGAGAGCTGGCCTGTGAATCAAAGGGTTGCCAGTTCAATTCCCAGTTAGGGCACATGCCTGAGTTGTGGGCCAAGTCCCCCAGTGTGGGGCGTGCAAGAGGTGACCACACATTGATGTTTCTCTCCCTCTTTCTCCCTCCCTTCCCCTCTGTCTAAAAATAAATAAATAAAATATTTATTTTATTTTTTAATTGTTGTTCAATAACAGTTTTCTGCCTTTTACCCCCATCACAGCCCTGCCCCAGCCCTCCCCACCTCCCTCCTGTTTCCACCCCTCCCCCCTTATTGTCCATGTGTCCTTTAGGCTTGTTCCTGCAAACCCTTCCCCTTTTCCCCTGAAATTCCCTCCCCTCTCTCTCCCTTCTGGTCACTGTCAGCCTGTTCTCAATTTCAGTGTCTTTGGCTATATTTTGCTTATTTGTTGGTTTCACTGATTAGGTTCCTGTTAAAGGTGAGATCATACGGTATTTGTCTTTCACCACCTCGCTTATGCATTCCAGTGCCATCCATGCTGTCACAAAGGGTAGGAGCTCCTTCTTTCTTTCTGCTGCATAGAATTCCATTGTGTAAATGTACCATAGTGTTTTGATCCATTCATTTACTGATGGGCACCTAGGTTGCTTTCAGCACTTGGCTATTGTAAATTGTGCTGCTATGAACATTGGGGTGCATAGGTTCTTTTGGATTGGTGTTTCAGGGTTCATAGTGCACTACTGGTAGGATTGCAGACTGGTACAACCACTATGGAAAACAGTATGGAATTTTCATAGAAAACTAAAAATGGATCTGCCTTTTGACCCAGCAATTCCATTGCTAGAATAAATCAAATATTTAAAAAAAAATAAAAAGAACTGTATCTCCCCAGATTTCCTAATATTTTTATTAAACTATCTCTTACCTTCTAAATAAAGAGATTTTAGTTCATTTCAAATACTTTTTAAAATGAACTTAAAAATACTTAGCTACTGGCATATTTTATACCTTTTCCAAATTATCCTCATATGATATGTGCACTACTATTATACCTACTTTACAGACTAAAAAAATTAAAGCTCAGGAAGTAGTCATACAGCTTGCAAGTGGTAAAGCGAGGATTAGTCTGACTCAGATTCCCAGCTCTTAACTAATATGCAATACCACTTTCTCCATAACACCTAAATACTTAATGATTATATTCGAAAGTTACATTATAGAAAAAGATGTTGTTCTGTAAGTCCTTCAATAAAAAGAGTCAAATAATAATGGTAGAAATAGCATTAAGTGATAGCCTACACTGTTACCATGTTAATAGAAAACATGGAAATTTTTAAGTCATGGAAAGCTCCTACATAATTTAAAAAACTTACAGTAAATGGTCCTCCTACTAAGAGAAAAGGCACTTGGCTTCCTATACCAATTTCCTACAGTATAGTCTTTAAATGCAAATAAACAGTCTCATTTTCCTCTGGTCTCATAGAGTCTGATCTAATAGTTTCTGCTGAGTACAAGGTGAGCCACTATATAAACGACCCACTGGCCACAGTGGCCTGGAACAGAAGGAGACAGGTGAGACAAATGAGTTATTTCTCTAGGTACAAAGGGATCCCAGATTCATGGTGCTCTTTCAGTAGAGGTCCATAAAGAACTAAGGTGGATGCTTTCAGACACAGGGACACAAAAGCAAAGAATATGAGAAAACAAAAAATTTCATAAAAATGAAAAGCCAAAAGAATATGACAGGTAGAAAGGCAAAAGTAAAAAAATGGGAGAGGATATGGGTGGCATGGAGAGAGGGTCCCTGCCATAATTAACTTTATAATCAGATGTATTTCCTTTGCTTCAGCTAAATTAAGGAGATTTGTCCTGGCTTCCTGACCAAAACAAGGAATTAAATGTACAAGGTCTGTCCAGAAAATATCCAGCCATGTAATATGAACAATAGGGACATTTACTGAAGATGATATAAGACACAAGAAACATTGTACACAGGACAATGATGCCTCAGTCCCCTTCCAAGCAGGCACCTTGAAACCTCACACAGTTCTCCCAACTGCTATCAGCTGCTCTGTCATATTTCCTTGAATCTCATTGATGGTCTGAAATGTCTTCCCTTTCAAAGATGATTTTAGTTTTAGTTCCTGCCAAAAGTCGCAGGGTGCCAAATCTGGGCTGTAGGGGTATGAGTCACCTGGGTGATTTCATGTTTTGCCAAAAAACTGTGCCAGATGTGATGCACGAGGGAGCACACTGTCATGATGAATCCAATCACCAGTTACCCATCACTTCAGCATTCTGAGTCATCCAAACAGTTCCCACGGAGGACTGTTTAAGCTTAATGCAAAATCTGATGCAGATCAGTTGCTCTACTCACTCAATCATTTTGAATGTGATGGTCACACAGTACACAGGCTCACTCAATGGCATCTACCGCCCCCATTGACCAGTACAATGACGTAGTCATTGTTCACACATGCACATTTCAGTCCACTCTCCTTAGGTTATACCAACACTGCAGAAACTGTTCTTGTTATATTAATAATAGCTGGACTTTTTCTGGACAGACCTCATATATCTTAACAATTCTATTCAAATGAATTAGCATTATGACAGTTGTTTAAGAAAATTGACTTTGTTCCACTTGATCTACAAATTTAGAATAGCTCTTTCAGATACTGTACAGTTCTCTGTTCTAATTATCCACGTTGATTATGAATAAATGCCAAAAAATATGAAAAGTTCATGTTCCAAAGAAAATATTATTTTCATATAGTGTGAATTTATAACCTATTAAGCTTAAGTACTGTTAGAATTTGTTGAACTGTATATAAGCTAACTATGGAAAAAAACAGGATCTCTCAAAACCGTTCCTTGGGAAGTTGGGTGGGGGTGAGGGGGGCCTCCCACCATTTTTTTTTGTTTTGCTTCAGAGTACGCTAAGCCTCTCAATGGCTCCTGTAACCAGGGAAAGTCCAAAAGTTTTGCTTTTCCTAGACTTCCTTTGCTTTAAAGGTTTCTAAACTTAACCAATGCTGATGCCTATAATTGACAACACTTAGAAGTGACTAATCTTTATAGCAAAAAAAGGGAGATTTATAGCAAAGAATGCTTTAACTCTATGTAGGAAGGGGGTGAAGTCTTTCATGAAATAAAGTCAGAGGAAACATGGGAGCAGTTAACAGAAAAAGGAGCTATCTGATTAAGCAGCCAAAGCAGCTGAATTGTGACAGTGAACAAAGTGACGGATGTCTCAGCCAAAGCCCTGTCAGCTCCTATTCATGAAATACTTCTCTTTTCCATGATTAGCTTGGGATAGAGATGGAAAATATTTTTCCCTAAAACTTCACAATAAAATTACAAGCAGACTATTGATTCATTACATTTCTAATCTCTTTGTACATATATTAACAGTTGTGTATAAGTGCTTATCTTTTCAGTCCAAACAAATTCTTGTAAATAAAGATGAGTTTGACACCATGTTTACTTGCTTTCATGAATCTTTCATGTCAGAATGCCTGATAAACTAAATCTAATTTTACTTTTATAGAAATGATCTGAAAGGTTCCCTTTACTTAGATATTAACTGTGTCCTTTAGTTAAAATATTAATCCAGACAGTCTAAAATATTTCCAAATTAGAGAAACCAAATAACACTAAACAACACTAAAGTAAAACTACCTGTAAGGTAAGTGGAGAGGAAAAAACCTTTCAATCTATTAATAATACTGCTGGCTCAAGTAACACAATGGAGCAAAACAACAAAAAATTTTCCATATTATTAATAAAGAATCTAACTTCACATCAAAAATACAAAAGCTGCCAATACATAGTGCTGTGGACTCAAGCCTTAACAGTCATAAAATGTGGCTGTACTTGAAGATGGGACATTTAAGGAAGCAATTAAGTTTAAAAGAGGTAATAAAGGTGATGCACTGATCTAATAGGACAAAGTGTCCTTAAAAGAAAAGACAGCAGAGAGCTCAGAGAATGCTTACCAGAAACCAAATCCTGCTGGACCTTGACTAGATCTTGGACTTTCCAGCATCCTGAATTACGAGAAATAAATTTCTGTTGTCTAAGCCACCCGGTATTTTGTTATGGTAATCTATGCAAACTGACATACAGAGAGCAATATGATTTCAATGTCAATTCACCTTTAATAGTAGATTCAGCATTCTGACAGGGAAAAGATGAGGTCATAGTTTAAAAGCTTACTTTTGTAAAATATAAAAATGTTACGTCCAAAATCACTTTGTTGCGTGTGTGTATGCAGAGATGGAAAGGGGGAAGAATTTTAAAATATTTCTTCCAAACTATCATTTTCAGGATGAGAAAAGAATACACTATGAAAAAGACACTAATAGAAGTTAACTGTATCAGTGCTAAAATCAGCACTAAAATTTTTTAAAACTTTCTTGACTTTCCTAAATCTCCTAATATTACTAAGATCCTTTCTACAAACTTACTTGCAACCAATCATCTCCTTTCCTGGTACAATCTAAGGTACATCTTCTATCCTGTTTTTTGTACCTTTGAAACCCAGCTCAGTTAATTATTCCCCTATTTTTGTAACATCATCTTTGCAATTACTGTTTCCCATTAGTTGTTCTTAAAAATAAATCCAACCCCTAAAGAAAGAAACAATACCCTTCCCTCAACCTCAACATCCCTCTGGCTAGAGCCCTCGCTCTCTTCTTCCCTTCAGAGCCAATCTTGAAACTCATGCAGCTGGAGTTCAGCTCTTACTTACCCATGCAATCTGGCTGCTAACCTTATCATTCCACTGAAACTGCTCTCTTCAAGGTCAACACAGATACCTTTCAGTCTGTAATTGTTTTAAGCCCTCCCCAAATATCTAGTAACATCTTTGACAATTCTCCTTGAAGCAGTCATTCTCAATTCTGTGTTACCACACTTCTCATTCTCCTCTTATTTTTTTCTCACTCTCATTGGCAAGAGACTATTTCTGGCCATGCCTTAAATGTCCATATTTTTCAAGTTTCTAGCCTTGGATCTCCTTGCTTTTTTCATTCTATATACTAGCCTTGAATTAAGCCTACCTACTTCCATACCATGAACTAATGAGTCTCAACATCTGTCTCTAACCAAGACCCTTCTCATGACCCTAGAACCCATATATCCATTAATCTAATAGATATATGTTTGGTAAACATATAAAACTTAACAAATCCAAAAGTAAACAAATGATTTTCCCCTTGACTCCTCCTCCCTTTCTCCCACACCCACTCGAGTTCTACTGAGTCTACATCATAACATCTGAAACCATTCACTTCACTATTCCCAGTGCCACTTTCCCAGTACAAACTAACAGCTACCTGACCTTTCTGAAAGCCTCCTAATTGGTTCCCATGCGCAGTCTTACACCCTTTAATTCATTTTTCACATGTGGAGTCACACAGTGACCTTCCTAAAATGAAAATCTGGTCTTCTCGCTTAGCTGCTCTGCTCTCCTTTTAGGATATAATCAAACTTCTAAAGTCTTCAGTTTTAAAGTCTTCAGTCCTCTACTAACTTCTCCAACATAACCTCTCCCATTTCACACACTTCATTCCCTTTCCCCACTCCCTCACACACATTCTTGACTCCAGTGATCTTGGATATCTTTATATTCAATATCAGATATTCAATACCTTGAATATCTGTTCCCTGCCCAAGCATTCTTTCCGCCATACTCCCTCATTTCTGTGCTTTTGCATAAACTATTTCCTCTGCTTGGAAATCCTTGTCTGTGACCACTTAAATATATGACTACCCCTCAAACATCCTCCTCAATCTTCAAGTTCTGTTTTGAATCACTTTTTCCAAGAAATTTCTTACTCTCCAAGTCCAGGTTAAGTTCACAAAGTCCTTATACCTGACTCTACAATATTGTTTATATTTTTATATCACACTACTCTTAAAGCTCCATAAGGCAGAGATCATGACTGTTCTCACTTCTGTGTTTACTATGTTGTTTACTCTCTCAATAAACTTCTAAAACAGTCAAATTTATTGGAATCTGATTCACAGATAGTGAAATGCAGAAATTTTAAGTGTACAGAAATTTTAAGTGTAGATGAATTTTGATACTGCTTAACTGTCAGCCCAAACAAGGTATAGAATATTATCATCATCCCCCAAAGTTCCTAATAATATATTATTATGCATATGTTTATAAATATAATTGTTCCAGTGAAGGATATATTAGGAGACAATTACAGCAATGTGAATTTCATGTTTACTTTTATAAATATTATCCACAAGAAATACTACATGAAGACAGAAAACTGCACCTGGCTAACCAAGCCACCTAGGAATACACAAAACAGACACACCTCAGAAATGGACCTGCTACCTCAACTCACATCATGAGCTATCTACAGCCGATATTCCAATTTTGTCTAATTCCAGATAAATTTCCTTTCATCACTTCACAATAACTGACAAACAACTAACCCTTTCAATATTCATTTCTACAAGCAAATTTCTAGTCTTTATTAACATAAAGTACCATTTTTTAATAGTATCTCCTAACCAATTAACATGTATAAACTGTGCTTTTATTGGGTTCCTATCTTTTTCATTTGTTACTAAAGAACTTTGGATTTTTTGGCTTCTAACACATTTTCCCCATAAGTCCTGTGATTTTTAACAGCACAGTCCTTTTTAGGAATACATATTTTGCAGTAGAACAAAACTGCCTGTTGAAGTGGTGGGGGCAGACATCTTCGCCTTTTGCCTGATCTTAAGAGTGAAACATTCATTAAAGCATCATTCACTGTGATGTTCACTTGTAGGCTTTTCATATTTACTCTGTTAAACTGAGAAAATTCCCTTCTCTTCAAAAGCTTGCTACGCATTTTGATAATGGGTACTGAATTTCATCAAAAGCTTTTCCTACATCTATTTAATCTGACCACATGATTTTTCTACCTTTTTCCTGTCAGTGTGCTGAATCACATAAATTAATTGATATTTGAAAAACTGAATTACCCAATATTCCTGTGACAATCTCAATACAGTCATGGTGTATTGTCCTTTTATATATTGCTGGACTTGATCTGCTAGTTTCTTGGAGAGTGTTTGCATCTATACTCATGAGGGATACCAGTCAGTAATTTTTCTTTTAATATCTTTAACCAATTTTGGTATCATAGTTATTCTGGCCTATAAAGTAAGTTGGGAAACATTACCTTCTCTTCTATTTACTGAAAAAAGTGTGCAAATATTGATATTATTTATTCCTTAAAATTATAATTCACCAATGAAACTAGACAAGAAATTTTATTTTATGAGAAAATTGTTTTTAATTAGAAATTCATCTTTATACATTCTGGGGCTATTCGTATCTGCTACTTCTTATGTCAGTTTTAGTAAATTGTATTTTCATTGAATTTGTGCATTTCTCTAACTGGCTGGCATGAAGTTGTTCATATTTCCTACCATCCTTTAAACAGCTGTGGAATCTGTAACAATATCCCATTTTTCAGTCTTGATATCAGTCAAGTGCATTTTCCGACTATAGGAGAAAGTTTTAAACTCCCTCTAAACTCTCCTTTAGGTGAATCACAAAACAACAAACTTTAGTATGTTGTGTTTCCATTATCATTCAATTGCAAGTATTTTGAAACTCCCCTTGTGATTCCTTCTCTGATGCAAAGCTAACTGAAGATTTAGTGGTCCTATCCTTTAGACAATTGTGGTCATTTATTTTACCATTACCAACATTAACTCTTCCTTAAAATTATATTGCTTTGTGCCCTGGCTGGTGTGGCTCAGTGGACTGAGTGCCAGCCTGCAAAACCAAAGTGTCACTGGTTCTATTCCCAGTCAGGGTACATGCCTGGGTTGTGGGCCACATCCCCAGTAGGGGGTGCACAAAAGGCAACCACACATTGATGTCTCTCCCCCTTTCCCCCTCCCTTCCCCCTCTCTAAAAATAAATAAGTCCTTTTAAAAATTGTATTACTTTGTTTTAAATAGTCCCTTCTCTTTGGAAGCTAACAGAGGTAACATTTTAAACATTTACCATTGCCAGTGCTCTTCATTCCTACTTGTAGTTTCTTTCAGTCCTTTAAGATGTCATTCCATTGTCTTTTAATCTCCACTGTTTGAAGCCAGCCTTACCTTACTGTTCTCGTAGGTCTTTTTTTTTTTGGTGAATGCTTTCAAGACACTCTATTTAAAACTGGTTCTTTCTCAGCAGTTTAATTATGATGTGCATGGCTGTAGTTTTTATATATTTACTTGCTTGGGATTTGCTGAGCATCTTTGACACACACAGATTTTTTTCCCCCAAATTCAGAAAATTAGTAACCATTACTTCATTTTTTTAAAAAGATTTTATTTATTTATTTATTTATTTATTTAGAGGGGACGGGAGGGGAAGGAGGGAGGAAGAGAGGAAGAGAAACATCAACGTGTGATTGCCTCTTTTGTGTCCCCCACAGGGAATTTGGCCTGCAACCCAGGCATGGGCCCTGACTGGGAATCGAACTGGCAACCTTTTGGTTCATAGGCTGGCGCTCAATCCACTGAGCAACACCAGCCAGGCAGTAACCATTGCTTTATAATTGAGATGTAATTCACTTAAAATCCACCATTTGAAAGAGCACAATTCAGTGGTTTTTCATACATTTACAAGGCTGTGCAAGTACCACTAATTGCATATTCTCATCACTCTAGAAACCCTGTATCTGTAAGCAGTCACTCCCCATTCTGCTCTCTTGCCAGCCCTTGAAAACCACGAATATACTTTTTTCTATAGATTTGCATATTCTGAACATTTCATATATAAATCATATAACAGGCAGCCTTTTGTGTCTGCTTTCTTTCCCTCAGCATGATGTTTCAAGGTTCATACATGCTACACCATGTATCAGTAATGCATTCCTTTTCATGGTCAAGTTATATTCCATTGCATGAATTCACATTTTATTTATACCTTCATCAGTTGCTGAACATTTGGGCTGCTTCCACTTTTTGGCTATTATGACTAATGCCACTATGAACATCATGTACCTGTTTTGGGGCTGACATTTTTCAATTCCCTTGGGTATATAACTGTGAGTGAAATTAGTGGGTCATACGGCAAGTCCATGTTTACTCATCTGAAGAACGGACAGACTGTTCTACAAAGTGGCTGCATCATTACATTCCCCACAGGAACATGAACATGAGAATACCAATTGGTCCACACCAACTGTTCAATTTGATTGTAGCTATCTCACTGGGTGTGTAGGAGTGACTTACTAGAGTCACTCTTTGCATTTCCCTAATGACTGATGATGCTGAGCATCTTTTCATGGCTTACTGGTCATTTATGTGTCTTCTTTAGAGAAATGTCAACTTAAATCCCATTTTTTAATGATATTAGGAATGAAAATGGGATATTGCTACAGAACCTACAGTCATTTAAAGAATAGAAGGAACTATTATGAACAACTTTATGCCAGCAAGTTTGAGAAATGAACAAATTCAATAAAATTCAACTTACTAAAACTGACATAAGTAGCAGATATAAATAGCCCCATAATGTAAAAAGAAGATGGATTTCTACTTAAAAAAAAACTTTCATTAAGCAAAATTTCTTGTCTAGTTTCATTGGTGAATTATAAATCCATCCATTGGAGAAATGTCTATATAAAGCCCATTTTTAATTGGGTTATTTACCTTTTTATCATTGAATTCAGAGTTTTTTATATACCCTGGATACTAGATCCTTCTTAGATATGAGTTTGCCAATATTTTCTCCTATTGAATGGGTCGTATTTTCACTTCCTTTGCAGCATGAATGTTTTCCACTTTGATGAAGTCAAATTTATCTATTTTTTGTTTGGTTGTTCATGTTCTAAGTGCCATATCTAAGAAATCACTGCCTAATCAAAGATCACAAAATTTACTATTTTCTTTTAACTTCAGTGCTTACATTTAGGTTTCTAATTCATTCCTACTTATTTTTTTGTAGGTGTCAATTTCATTCTTTTGCATGTGGATATCCAATTGACCCAGCACCATCTGTTAAAAAAACTGTTCTTCCCTTCACTAAATTGTCTTGACACCCACCAATAAATAAATAAATACATACATAATCAACTGCCCATAAATGTATGTGTTTATATCTGGACTCTCACCTATATTCTTACTCTATGTGTCTAGCCTTATGCCAGTACTACAGTTTTGTTTACTGTAGCTTTGAAATCAAGAAATGTGAGTGTAATCATTGTTTCTTAGTATTTTTTTTAGTTCATTCTCTCTTTTCTCTCCTTCTAGAACTCCAATTACATATATGTATGCAGACTGCTTGATATGATCTTAGAGGTCACTGGGACTGTTTCCCCCCCACCCCCCATTTTCCTTTCTCAGTTCTTCACATTAGATAATTTCTATGGAACTGTCTTCAAGTTCACAGAGCCTCTCTTGTGCCACCTCCAATTCACTGTTAAGCCCATCAAGTGAATTTTTCATTTCGGATATCATTCTTTTCAGTACTATAATTTTGTGGTATTTTAAGTCACTGAGTTTTTAACAGTTGCTTTAATTCATTTTTGCAAATTCCAAATGTGGGTTATCTTCGAGTCAGTTTATATTAGCGGCATTTCTTCCCCTTGATATGGTTCAAGTTTTCCTGCTTATTTACATTCTAGTAATAGTTGATTGTATGTTGGATATATAAATACTGTCTTTCTTGTTGAGTTTTTTTCTGCCTGGTGCCTCTCCATGATCCTAAAAAAGCTTAATTTTTTACTGTATTAGGGCAGATCCTGAGCAATCTTTATTCTATAGTAGGAGTTGGCGAACTTTTTTGGTAAAGGGCTAGACAGTAACTGTATTAGACATGTGGGCCATAGAGTATCTATACCAAGTGCTCAACTCTGCAGTTGTAGCCCAAAAGCAACATATAAACAGCTTAGCATGGATGGCTGAACTTCAGTACAACTTATATTTATGGTTACTAGAATTTACATTCCATATAATTCTTATGTGTCACAAAAAATTCTTTTTTTTTCCCAGCCATTAAAAAGTATAAAACCATCCTTAGGGCACAGGCTATACAAATACAGCCAGAGGGCCAGGTCACAATTTGCCAGCACTGCTCTGAAGTATGCTTCTTACTCCTACAGCAAGTCCTTTCTGGTGTCTCAGACAAATGCCCAATATGTTAACTATGTCTCTCTCTACTGTGGATGGGCTGGGATCTAACATCTCCAGGCATCATGGCATTTGTCCCACTCTTAATCCCCTAACTTGTACTCTGTACTGGTCCTTAAATAATATCACTTATGCATGAGAAGCCCAGCCCTCAGCCAAGTACTCCTGGGAAACCCGCACTTACACATCTGCTTCCACTTCCCCAATACCCTGTCTAGCAAGTTCTACTGGCTTCAGCAGTCCAGAAGTCCAATCTCTGCATTCTTAGATCAACAGAACTTCCATGCCCTGGTTGAGTCCAACTCCCTAGGACATAGCTAGGAACTGCCCTTAAGTTCCACTGGGCTAAATGTGGGGCTCATCTTGTTTGCTCCCTTCCTCTCTAATGTCCAGTGCCTGAAACAGTTCTACTTCATATATTTTGTCCAGTTTTATAGCTGTTTATGGCTGGAAAAAAATCCAATCCAGTTATCTGTCATAACTGAAAGCAGCCATTAACCTCAATAAATATCTGATGATTAAATTAATGACTTAAACAAACCATATTTCATAAAATTTTAAATATATGTGACTATCCATGATCTTCACCTCCTAGACTGTGGGCAGGACCTGTGACTTGAATTCACCAAAAGAATGTGGTAAAGGCCATATATTACTGCTGTGATTAAGTCACATATAAAACTCTAGTCTTGCTACCAGACTAGCTCTAGGGGCTCTTTTTGTTGACCCAATGGACTAAACTCAAATGTTGGCAAAGTCTACATGGCAAGCAATTATAAGCAGCCTTCAGGTGCTCAGTGCAGCCTCTAACTGACAGTCAACAAGAGCTGGCCCTCAGTCCTACATTCACAATGAATTCTGCCAGTGAGCTTGAAAACAGATCCTCAAATCTCCAGGCAAGAATGTAGCCTAGCCAACACCTTGTAGTCCTGTGAGATCCGAAGCAGATCTAGGTATGTCTCACCCATAGAAACTGTGAGATAATGTTTATTGTCTTAAGCTGCTACTTGTGTGGTGATCTGCCACACAGCAATAGATAACTAATACCATACACTATTGAAAGATACTATAAAACAGCCACCAATATTTACAACCAAGAAGTACAGGTATCAGAAGCATAGAAGAGACTATGAAATGTACTCAAGAATACAAGAAGCTATCTCAGGCCACAGATCTCATCAAAAAATTCTTTCAAGAAAAACAAAACTGTAAAGCTCATGGTAGCAGATACATGTTTTCCAAAATTCTAATTTTCACTTAGGAAGTTCAAATTTTGTCAACAGCAACAAATACTGTCAGTTATTTTACTGGCAATGTGAGGCTCACTTTGTTTATTTTCAAGAAACTGTCTGCTAAATACCCAAGTCTAAATAACCACAGTTTGTCTATCAGTCACTCTTTTAAATAAAAATTGGTGTTTCATGAAAAAAGTAGCTTGTTCAGATTGCAGCTCAAAGAAGGGCCCAAGTGTTTTTCCTTAGAAAACCACAATGTCTGGCATACAGCAAGTGTTTTCTGTGCACTTCCATTAGGAGATTAAAAATACATGTACTTAAAAGTCAAGATTAATAATAATGAGTACTCTGTACTGCTTCAGCCAGAACAGTCAGTGTGTGACAATGGAGAATACGACTGGTGTGGTGCACTGCCTTGCTCTGGGCCAAGGTGCAAACAGTTTTACCTACCAGCACTTTTACAGATCAATATAAATGTAAATGGAGTGAAAAGGGCAAACAACTTCTTAATATTATTAAGGAAATAGTGTGACAAGATTTTGGAAACTCCCATGGGTCCACAATCCCCTTTCAGAACCATTACATTATACCAATCCTAACAATTCTGAGACTTTCCTAACATTATTGCAACCCATCTACTCAATCAATCAATAATTACGGAGGGCTTAGCATGTACTGCCAAGTAGGTATGTACCCTAAAGTGTCTGAGTGTCTCTGTGGCGCTCACTCATATATCCCAAGCTCCTAAAACAGTGCCTGGATGGCACATAGCAGATTCTCAATATTTGCTGAATGAATGAATAAATAAGTAGCCATGATATATTTTAACATAAATTTCAAAGTCTTTTAGAGTGTATTCCACACATACACACAAATTATTGGCATTATTTTTCAACAGTGGGAAAGGCTTGTTAGGAAATATGGGACCTCTACTCTTATTATGCTTGCAGTAGTTTTATCTTCACGCCATCCTGAACTTAAATTATTAGGTTCACAGACATGAGTTTCACTTTGCATGGTACCATGGAAAGCAAAACTCACATATAACAGAACCACATCCTCACTCTGTATGGTTCTGTGGTAACTAAAATCCTTGGTAACATGTTACTATGCAAAGCACATTAATGCAAATAATAGAGCAATAAATTCTGATGACTCACAAATTCAATTTCAGAAGTTGGGAAGGAAAACATCTTAAAAAGAATGAGTGAGCTTCTTTGGGCAGTGACTTTGAATCTGTCCCTACGGAAAGCAAATCAAGCATAGAAACAACTTTTCAGATTCTTAACATGCCTCCTTCCCATTATCCACTGCCGTTTCGGAATCAGTGCCTATTATTAATCAAATAATGGAGGTGGTTCAATCCTTAAGAGGTGTTTGCGAATTCTGGAAGGGTGAGGGTGAGTGGAGAATCAGGGTGGTTTGGAGGAAAGAAGGACCAGCACTTTATAAAAGAGATAGAATTAGGTTACAATAAATCTAGCTTGGTCTCTTTAAAACACGAAGAATTAAAATTTCTCAAAACAGAATTAGATCAATTATTTAGACTTCTGTGTCCTAACCTTTACTCTCAACTCAGTCAAAAAGGACTTGCAGTTACCCCGTTTTAAGTTTTCTCCTGCCCTACTCCCATGCCCATATCTACTATGAGGATTTTGTTCTTCTTCCTATTTGAGATTTATTTTTTAAATGAACATAAGTATCCCAAAATATTATAAATTTGAAAGGGCATTTGGCTCCAACAAGAAAAGGTATTATACATTAAATGTTTAAATGGTTCTGCCAAGGGTTAGGAAGAAATGGAAAGGTATTTTATAGATAAACACTAATGGCAACTTAGCAATTAAAATGTGCCATAGGAAAAGCAATAAACACCTTCACTTAAAAAAATTCTATTCTAAGTCTACTTACTAAGTACCACAAGTGGGACAAATGGGAAATGCTATTTAAACTATACCTTAAAATGTACTGTGATGTTCCAAGGAAGAGCTGAACTTGATGCAAGAAGATCAAATAGCAAACCAATTGGATAATGCCTAAAAATGAAAGAGTATATTTTAAGAAAGAATAAATACTTAAAGTTATAACTACAACTCAAAAATAAATTTCTAGCATGTTTTAACATCAGTATCAGGGGACTTAAACCACATATTACAGAAAGGTGACATTTTACACCGTTTCTTGCCTGGGCTGATATGGTATAATATTCAGGCATCAGGTGGTTTTCCTTCTAATCATTCCGTTCCCCAGGGGAAGCCTCAACGTACATAAGGAGATTGTGCTAAGGCATCTTTCCCAGCCATGGGCACTGTTATGTTATGTTACTATAGTACCTAATTATCACCCTAGTATTCATGTCGGGCAATCAGTTTCTTAAAGCTTATTTAAATATATTTTCAATTTTCAAAACAACTTAAAATTTTAGAAAATTTTAGGAATTGAAAAGAACAGCTAAAAGAACATGCAATTCCCTATTTTGTGGTTATTACTATAATATTAACATCATAGCATATAAATTTCCAATCTTTTACTTGTGCATGCATATCTAAATATAGATTAGGCTTTTCCTTTCCAAACCACTATATTCCACTTTTTTCACATAACAATAAGTCAAAACTGTCCAAAATTACTGAATAATTCATTCTGCAACTTGGAACCTAATTCCAAAATTTTTAAAAAAAATAGATGTTGGGTCCTGACTGGCATGGCTCAGTGGGCTGGGTGTCACCCCGCAAACCAGGTCGCTGATTCAATTCCTGGTCAGGGCACATGCCTGGCATGCGGGCCAGATCCCTAGTTGGGGGCATGTGAGAGGCAGCTGATGACAATGGATATGCGATCACACATCAATGTTTCTCTCCCTCTCATTCTCTCTCCCTTCCTCTCTCTCTAAAAGAAATAAATAAATGGAACTTCTTAAATAAGAGGTTTCCTAATATAACCCTTACTCACAGTGAAGAAAATTATTTAGCAATAAGAAAAATAATACAAACCTTGCAAATTTCAATGGACAAACTTTATTTTTAAATCACCCTTTTAAAGAATCTAAAGTAGCTTAATCAGTAAATCAGAATTAAATTACAGTCCTAACAAAGGCAGAAAGAGGACTGTTTGGCGTTGTATACAGTCAGTCCCGTTGTTTCCCATGCATCAGTGAATTACTCCTAGATTCAAGAGCTAAAAAATTTGAAAATACATCTTACTTTCCTCAAAATGAGTGACCCCAATACGTTATCCCACCAAGATTCAAATGTTGGCTAATACCATTTGTTTGCTTATGTCTACATAATATAGTTGTGGAAAAGTCATCAATCATTAGAGATTATACATTTATTTAGAATGTATTTAGGATGAATGCCCTGCTAGCAAAATAAAACAGCGGGTAGTTTTAGTCACATGAGTTGTATTTAATAATAACCCTTAAATTTCTATTTGAAAGTCGGCATCTACTGCAAATCTTTCATGAACAGAAATGAATACTGAAGGAAATTTTGGGCTACCTAAATATTAATAGGATGTTTCCCTTCAGGATAGTCTGATACCAGAAAAAACTGGCCTCAATCAAAACCTAAAATAAAAATAATTAAAAAAACAAAAATATTGCACTAGAGACAAATTATAGATTCTATCCAATTCTGGTTCTTCTCGCTGAACTCTTAAAACTGTGTAAGCTCTACATAATGCCTTTTACCTTTACAAAAGAAACCTTGTTTAGTCTTCATTTTTTTTAAAGACTGCTCCTCTTAGGTATCCACAACTAAGTTAAGAATGAATGTGGCTATATTTAAGGTAACAGAGCATACTGCTTTCCAAATTCTACACAGCCCTGCACATATAATTGTAGAATCCCTTTAGCAAACTAAGCAGTGGACCTATTGGAGGGATTCACCAGTGATCCCATAAAATGGCTAGCAGTCCACTGTTGTGTACATTCTCTGCCATTCACAATGAAACTGCGTGCACATTCTAAAGTTAAATAAAATAATATCTTAAAGCAATTGATAATGTCATGTAAAATCAAATAAAGGTTTTAAAATAAGTAAGTATTTGGGTCAGAATAACAATGTTAGAACACTCAGAACATTAATTATTTTTTACCTTCAACATTAAAAAAATGACTATAGGTGCACAGAATTTGAACAAAGTGGATAGTAAACAGTTGTGAATGCATAAATCAGAAAGCCACAAAATAGTGAACCCTTGATATGCCATGAAGATCCAATGGATGCAATTCTAGGTTCTGAATTTTTTTTCTGAGATTTATTTTAAGTTTGATACTTTGTAACTTTCATCCTTTCTTTAAAGATCTTCCAAAAATCACAGAGAAAACTCACTCAAAAACAACAACAACAAAAAAAAATGCTCCATCTAGTAATTTTCATATGGATCCACTGGACCCTTTTATATATTATGGGATATATATTATGGGATCTTGGTGATCTCATTTTTTCCCTCTATCCTGAAACATTTTGCTATTTCATCATTCTTGGAATTATTTCATCTTTACTTAGCAATTATTCCCAACTGTGCTAAAAAAGGCTAGCAAAGTAAGAATTTGGAAAAATAATGACATGCCTAGAAGGAAGATACAATAATGCACCCTTTTTCCATTTTCTTACTGTGTCACCTAAAATATCACATCATAAAAATTTTTAAAAAGGATGCAGACTGATCTTTGCAGTCTGCTTTTAGCTATCATTAATACAGCGGAAAATTCAGAATGTTGTATTTTCCACCTGTAACAGGAAAGTAAAGAAAACTGAGAGAAAGATGTCACACCATGATTAGATAAATCAGGATTCGTACAGAGACAGCTGTACTTTAGACTCTAATGAAATGGTAAAACCAATCATTTCAGTG
Source organism: Anoura caudifer (assembly GCA_004027475.1). NCBI lineage: Eukaryota > Metazoa > Chordata > Mammalia > Chiroptera > Phyllostomidae > Anoura > Anoura caudifer. The sequence continues at coordinate 304,211 of PVKU01001288.1, forward strand.
AAATCTCAAGACTATGAGTGTTTAGATAGTGATATACTAGATGACAAATTTTATGGAACTCAAGAACTAATGAATAAATAATGTATTTCTAAAGAGATATGGCATTCTTACCCACTTAGTCATTCAACAGAAAGGTCTATTGAATGTACAACAACTAGTGAGCAATTTGTTGCATTCAGAGGATGCCACTCATTTCAGGTATATATAATCAAAATCAGGAAAATAAGAAATGAAAATATAAATTTGTTGTATTTAAATGCTTATTAAAATTTCTAATAAAGTTGTTATACACTATTCCTTTATTCTTACTGCTGCAAGTTATTTAAAATAATGACTTAAATAGACATAAGGATTAGGGTGGTAATTTAAATATTATGGTTTCTAAAACGTATTTAAATACATATAAAGTATTGTTAAAAAAGCATTCTAAAAACAAAAACTTGAGATTAAAATAATTATTTACTTGTTTCTATTGTCAAATTACATGGCTCACATTTGTCTCAACGCAGATGTGTATGTCAGAATGATTTTGATGTGAGGACACCAGCTCCAAAGAAAAATACTATCTTAATTAACTGGTTCTAAGATTGCTTGTTTCTAAAGAAGCTATTAACATGCAAGAACATCTCTAAAAGAAAACTGGCAAAAATTAAAGGTACTGAATTTCTTACACTATAAAATCTGATTTATACCAAAGATTTCAAAATTCCTAATTTGCACATCTTCTCTAAACAGATATTCTAGAGAGTTTTTTCAGGAGGGTCCTAGCCCACAACATAGAAACCACATAAGCCATAACTAAAAGCAAATTATAATGTAGCCATGTCGCTGTTAGGTTGTTACTCCTGCCAACATAAGCTAAATTTAATAGCAAAGGAAGTGGTAAGGATCTGAACCTGGAATATATCCCAGAAGAGGATCCAACTAGCTAAAGGTCTGATCTATTGCCCTAAAAAATTGATTGCACCAGAATATTCAGTATCATGTCTTATTTTCACATTTTATTCATTTTCTTCCTCTTCCTTAAATTGCTCTACTCTTTTCTAAATTCAATTCTCAAAATAAATATTTTCATTTTTCTTTGCACAATGTTGTTTCTCTTTACCCTTTCGTTGGTGCTAGAATACAGAGTCCAGCATAAGTAAGGCTTGCTTGAGTGTGGCTGGCAGGGTATGTGAATGTCTCACATGAGATGGACAGCAATTTGAACATTTCACCTAAAATGCCATACGGCATGCTCAAGTGTGATATTGTTATGTTACCGAATTACATGTTTATGATTTCATAATAAAAAGGGACATTATTTGTGCCGGACCCTGCACATATATACAACTGGCACACAGCATAGTAACAGCGGATATGGTCTGAGGTCAGCCAAGGGTGGCCATTCTAAACACCTGCAGTCAGAGAGCAAACCAATATGCTAAGGTCAGCATTGAAAAGAATCTTCCCCATATACTAGAAGACTATTGTCCCACTCCATTTCACTGAAATGCATCCTATTCATAAGTCTGCTATAGGTTTAACTGAAACATAAACCAAAATAACTTAATAATTATAATGTTTTTCCTTACCCCACCTATGGTACCAAGAACTGTAGACTAGTACTGTTTTACACCTTTCTCTTTTTAAAAAAAGATTTTATTTATATTTAGAGGTGGGGAAGGGAGGAAGAGAGAGAGGGAGAGAAACATTGATGTGAGAGAGTAACATGATCAGCTGCTTCTCGAAAGCCCCCAACTGGGGACCAGGTCCACAACCCAGGCATGTACCCTGACTGGGAATCGAACCAGAGACCTTTCAGTTTGTGAGACAACGCCCAACTCACCACTGAATCACACCACACTGGGCAGTTTTACATCTTTCCAAGGCTATTCTTATGTACAAAAAAGTGCAAAAATAACCAATAACCAAGGGACTACTACATGTAAAAAATGCTAAGTAAACCACAATTCAAAAATCTGGTTTACAGAATAATTTTTAAAATTCTACAAATTTATAACCTTAGAAAAATTAGAACAAAAAGTTAGAACAAAAAGAGAAGAGGCTGCACAGTACTTATGATGGAAGATGTTAAAGTTATTGTATTAAAATTTACTTTTGAAATCACATAGTGAAGTATTAATTCTGCGTCATTCTATTATGTCTGTTTAAAATAAACATAAGTATTTGGTTCTTTTTTTAAAAATTCAAAAAGTTGTTTCAACTTCTTTCAACAAGTCCTGAAAATGTCAATTTACACAAATAATATCCTATTAGAGATACTTGTTTGATAGTTGACAAAAGAAGCTTTTCCAAGTTTTGTACCTGGAGGCTTAAGATCTAAACCAATTATTAGGGTATACTACCAAAGTATTCTTTAGAAGAACCAAGAACTGTTCTCTTAAAATAAGTCTAATATAAAAGAAACAAACTTTGAACACATGAATTATGGTAACAAGAAACTTTACTCTTTAAAATGCAATGTTAGAGCACCCTCTGCTGACTAATCAACTCAAATCACTCTAAAAAAAGAGAGAGAGATCCTTACATTTGACTTACAATTCAGTACTTTCCATTTCCCAGGTAATTTAAAAAAGTTATATAGACAAAAGACTGTAGAAGATAAAGCACTAATCAGATAAAGTCTCCTTGGAATGTCTCTACAAGTCAACCACATATTACGTATTCATTACAAGTATGACACTGCTCTTAAATGTTTTTCTGTTCTGACACAGAAAATTAACATAAGCAACTAGAAAGAAAATATAGAATTGGAGAAAAACAACTCACAAATAGAATATCAGCAGGTGTAGTGGAAAGAGCTCTGAACTTAAGACTCTCAAAATATGGTCCTACTTATTTATTTGAACAAGTTATTTTATTTATTTTAGCCTCGGTTTCCTCAGAAAAAGAGACTAATTCACTCCCTGAGCAAACATTGACTTAGCATCTCTTACATGCTACTGCTCAAGGTACAAAGCCCCAGCTTAAGCATCTCACACAGATATTTAAACAATTATAACAATAAATACAAAAATGAAAAGGAGTTAAGGAAGGAGAAGGAATATCAGTACATACTCTTTCTTTCTTCTCTTTTTTTTAATGAATTGTCTAAATTGGTATTTGATTTCCTTTCTTGATTTGAAACTCCAAAGAATCGAGCATAAGAAAGGTGCCATCATCCTACTCAAATAAATGCTCCTTAATTTATTTAAATACTTGTATGGTCTCAAAAGCCCAAGTCCTACAAAGTTTCAATAGTAGCTGCTACATGATTATCCTAGCCTATGAGGCCTACTGCTTAATTAAACACCAGGTAGATAGTATATTTCCAGGAAGATACTTCTTTTTAACAGAGTAGAACACTACTATTATTGGGAGCAAAGAGAGGAAAGATCAAGACAGCCCAGATGTCCTGGATTACATTCATGCCTTTGAAGTTATTCATTCCTTAAATATATGGAGTACCTAACAACACTAAAGGAAAGTTGTATCCAAAGCCATTATGTACAATGAGCTTATTAATAAGCCATAACTACACACGTTATATCATGCATAAAAAGTTAACACCCCTAAAATGAAGATCTCAACACAATTACTTTCATACAAGCTCTCTAAAAAGGAAAATAATTTCACTCTTTAATAAAAGACATTCAAAGGGATACATACTGACAAAGTAGGAACATGATAATTCAAAAATATTACTCTGCAGAAACAGGGGTCACAGGTACAATACAAATCATATCAAATACAAAAATAGCCTCCTCAAAGGACAGACTAAAAGAGCAGCTGGATAACTTAACAATCATTTATATAAAAGCTAAATTGAGGTTTCCCAGCTTTTCTAGATTTTCTCAATTGGGGGTGCTTTTGCACCCCACACAAAACATTATCACTACTAGAAGGAATGTTTACTAGTGCTAGCGGGTAGAGGCCAGGGCTGCTGCTGAAAACCCTACAATACACAGGGTAGTCCTCCCACAACAAAAATACCCAGGTCAAAATGTCAATAGGGCCCTTGTTAAGAAACCCTGCTTTCCAATACCAAAGCCTGGTGTCAGTCACACGGATTCTTCCAATAATCTATAAGTAATACACATAAATCAATAATTACAATATCCAACTCTAATATAGTTAGATCCATCAAGAACATAGCTCTATCCTATTGCTACTCACTCACAATCTTTCCCCTCCCTCCTTTCCTACTGCTCTTCTGATCCTTACACTTCTTTGAAGCCACCTTCCCATTTCCAAACCTCCAATTCTTCTGAGAAACAGACACAGAAAACAATTAATTATCTTGCCTAGGGCTAGAGTCCTGAGTCTAATATATGATCATGAATCTCAGTATTGCTTTGATTTAAATATTAAAAAGAACCTTGTCATCCCTTTCTACAACCACCTCAGAAGGGTAGAGAGGTGACCCACAACTCGGTACAAAACATCATCCTGTATATTTCTGAACCATTATGAAAAATTTGCTCACTCATCAGCACAAGATGAGTTCCCAAAGTTCCCTCCTTGTTTCTAAGTAATCCTTGGATTCAGCTGCACTGATTAAACACCTGCTAGCTTCCTCTTATTTAAGCCTCTTTTAAAACTCACAGTAGTACTCCCAGATTCAGAGAGCAAGTCCATTCTTAACCTACTTCTACTCTTCATGTTTCATTTAAATTTGGATTCAGTCCGTATCTATATAGCAGCATTTCATCACAAAGCAGCATATTGTGAACCTTTTTCTCATGTTCTTCACTCTGAAATTTCTCCAGTTTCATTAAATACGTTTGGAAGCACAATGAACAAAACTTCCAATAGTAGAGGAAGTACAAAATACATCATCTATACATGGATAAACCCAGATTTAGGATTTATTTTCAACACATCTTAAAAATAATGTAATATCAAAATTATTCTCACACAAAAAGGAAATCAATGTATTTACATAGTAAACCAAGGCTAGATAAGATGTGCGAATGGCACAGAGACCAACTCAACGTGGCCATCCCCTTGCAAGACGCCACTGATGGTGACCACGTGTGCACAAAGATCTGTGAGGATTCTGGAGATAGAAGCAAAACGGAATAGCATCCCAGAGTGCTTGTTCATAAAGCGGTTTTAAATACACTTTCCAAACCCCCCCATAAACAAATACATTATTATGCTACATAAAAATACATTGAAAATATACAACTCTGTCCAGTCTCCCATGCATCCAAATAGAAGGCAGAAACATTTTCAATAAAAAAATCTAATAGTTTAAAATTTACTGGAAAAAGATAAATAAAAATAAAAAACTGGCTTAAAATTTACTATATTATATGAGAGAGATGAGTGACTTCTTTATAGAACTTTAAAAAAATTGCAGGGCACTACACTTCTTAAGGTTAGCATATACTCAATGCTTAATAATGCAGAAGAATTCACTCACCATTTCAGTGGTGTGCCTTCATATTCAAACCATATCTCACTAATGTCTTCTTGTCTCATAACCTTCTGAAAGTGCTTTTTCACTTTGTCAGTTACCAACGTCAAATAACTTACTCTTGGCAAAAGCAACTGAAATGAAAATTTGTAAAACCATATTTATTTAACTATGTAAAAATATATATACACTAAATAGGTTTTTGAATTTTAAGGGAAAACAACCATGTTCTTTGCATTATTGTAAATATTCCATACAGTCAATTGCTTTTTATAACAAATCAAAGGCTAAAGATTTAAGATGTTTTAAAATTTCTTATGAGATCATTACTTTAAGTCCAGCTTATAGCATAAATGCCTAGAATAAACAACACAAAATCCAAGTACATGCTTTCCATAATAATTTTTTCCAAGTAAAGAACAATATAACTTGATGTCATACTATTTAGTACTTACTATTTCTACTAAATATAACTTAAAAATATGATTCACCTGAGTTAATAAAACTGTTATGTGAAGATAATCAATTCATACCTAATGTACAGCTTGATTGATTGATCAGGACTTCTCAACTGGTCTCTTATGTTTTGATAATCTACCATGTATTAAATTAGTTGCAAGAAACAATACCAAGATAAAAACATAATCTGTCCTCCCCCCATGAGGCTGAAATAGAGGTAAAAAAAAAAAAAAAAAAGTAATTTTATAAGTACTTACAAAAATACTCATGGTAGCACAAGGTCTTTAAAAGTCAAATAGAAATTTTCATTTGATGAACAACAGGGGCCCACTATGGTACCAGGAATAAAAGAATGGCATGTTGAGAAATAGCATTTGAGGAATATTCTGGCAGTTGTACATAAAAGACTGAATGAAGATTACAGACATGAAATCTGTTAGGGAAATATTATATGAAGACATGGAAAAGGAATGGAGAAGTGGGAAAGGTCTGGAAATCAGAACAGATTTTGCTGATTATTAATGAAGAAATCAAAGAGATGTTTAAAAAATGACTTTTGAGCTACACATGTAAATCTTTAAAGTATAGTAAAGAAAATGCTCAAGGTATAATGCTGGTAGCCTGGTGATCCTGACACTGTCAACTAACTCACTCAATCCTGTCCTTAAGAAGGTCGGGCCTTGGAATTTGGAAAGAAACATCCATGAGGGAATGCTGGGCTGGGTAAAGCCTCAACTGGTTACTGTGCAGGCTGTCACTGGTTCCCCCAAGGAAAGGTACTTAGAAAGAAAATGGAAGAGAGCATTTTGGAAAATTGGTTAGGAGATGAAAAGAGAAATTTGGTGAGAATTCATGTCTTTTCCTCCTTTGCAGTAAGCACTCTAGCCATTTATAAGCTTCTGGTTTTTTGGTTTTTTTGGTTTTTTTTTTTGCTGGTAAAATTGTTTGACGCTCTTCTTCAGCTGCTTTTGTGAGTCTAACTCTGCCTCATTTGTCATGCTGCTTATGCAAGGTTATGTCTTTGATCAATAAATCTAGGAGAATCGCTGGCTTGGAGAATATATACAAAGAGAAATATCCTGGTTAAAAGAAATGTTATTTAATCACTGAAGCTCAAGACAACAGGCCTCAAGTAGGTAAGAGAACATGACAGTGAACCCAAGGGGCTGCAGAAAACGAGGGTGTAGGAGGCATGCTCACATATGGAATAGATGGAATTAATACTACAAACAAGCTGTTGGATAATATTGTGGATTCAACAGAATAGAAGGTCCCTTTCACAAACAACTAGAATATGATTAGAAAGAAAAGAAAAAGGGAACTAACGCTAGTATAAGAAAAAGCACTAGTCCTTTTACAGGAAGTATTATCACCACTGTTTTAAATCAGCTTAACTTTCCGACATCATATTCTATTACATAAATGGCAAAGAAAAGATTCATTAGAGTCAGAAAACAATAGCATCAAATACTGATGTAACATGGACAGTCTCTAAGAAATTAAAGCAGCATGGTAAATTGGCCATTTAAAAAAAACATATAATCTACCAGTTGAGCAAGTTCTATAAGTCTAGAACTTTAACTTAAAGTATCTGTTGGGCACCTAATAATAAAAACAATAATAATCTGCAGAGAATGATGTTAACCTATGGAGGTCATAGAAAGAAGCCACGCTGGGACTAATGTATGGACACCAGCTCCTGATTAAGGAGAGCGCTGTACTATATGGCTAAGGTTTCATCCAGTTGCTGAAAAATTCACAAATGATTTTCATGAAACAAAAACTTCTTTACAATAAGGAAATGAGGGACATTAGAATTAATGCTCCATTAAGACAGAAATATTCATGTTTTGTTCGCTGCTAATTCCCAAAGCACCCAATAAGTATTTGCTGAATGAATCAGAGATGCCAAAGAAAGTGCAACAAAAGGCCAAAAATAAGTTAATAAAAACTGCCCCTCTTTAACATTCTGTAGTTGAAACCTTCTGTTTCAAATTGTCCTATAGGAGTAGTTTGTAACTGACATAAATACCTATAGCAGCTCTAAGAAATGACTCTAAGATTTAAGAATGACTATATTAGATACAATTTATCTAGTAAATTTTAAATAAAGTATCTAATAAATATTTAAACAGGTAAAAATGAAAAGCAAACAACAGCAAAAAGACTTCACCCTGCCTTATACATCCAGATTGTACCACTCATTTTTCTTAGCTGTATCTCATTGATTTACTTTAAGTTCTTATTTTTAATCTTGGTATACCTAGAATAAAATTTACCATTTTAACCATTTTTAAGTGTACAGTTCAGTGGCATCGAATACATTCACACTGTTGTGCAACCATCACCACCATCCATCCCCAGAACTTTTCATCATCTCAAACTCAAATTCTGTATATATAAACAACAACTCCCCCATTTTTATCTTCCCCCAGCCCTTGGTAATCACTTTTCTACTGTCTTTTGACTTCGACTATTCTAGGTACCTCATATAACTGGATCATAAAAATAGTTGTCCTTTTGTGCCTGACTTATTTCATTTCTATAAAGTCTTCAAGGTTCTTTAAGTTCTTTTGGTATAAAAAGGATTAACCCCCACTGGGATATTGTCAACTATAAGGAATCTAGAGTTCTCTTACTCCTCCCTTTAGCACTTGTCAAATACTCAGTGACTATGGCACAAATTGATTCATTTTCTTCTATACAGCTTGTAAAGAAAATACATGACTTATCTAGTTGTATAAGTTACTTACATTTATGAAAAAGGTGCCTGTAATATTTATTCATGTTCAATCTTACTTTTGTTTAACAATTTTCATTATAAAATTAGGGATTTACTTATTTAGAACAAAAACAGAATTAAAATATACCAGAATTCTGTGCCATTTCAATGTGTGAGGCCTCACGCCAAGCAATGATAGACCACTGCATAAAACAGAAAGTTCTTCCTCTCATGGAGTTTATAGGCTAGTAAGGAAGACAGACAGTAAAACTAAATTTAAAATGTGATAAAATCAAGGAGGAAGTAAAGAATGTTCTAAGAATAAGTAGCAAAGGAATATAACCTAATCTAGGGCCTCAGGAAAGGCCTTGATAGGAAATCTATTTTGAGGCAACAGTTGAAAAGGCAAACAAAAGTAAACCACACATGGGTGGCGTGGGTGTCTCGGCAGAGCAGGGGTGAGAGACACTGCTGCTCCCTCACTCCAGACAGAGAAAACTTCAAAAAGACATGCACTGGAAAATAAAAAAAGGCAGGTTGGCACATGTGAGGAACCATGGAACCATAAGAAGTTGAATATGACAGCAATGTAGAGGGTTGGGACAGAATAGTGCTAACAAAGCAAAAAAACAAATTATGAAGAACCTTGTAAGCTACATTAAGGACCCTAAAGATAATGAAAAGCCATGAAAGGTTTTTAAGCAGGCAGGTAACAAGATCAGATAAGTATTTTGAAAAGATTATACCACCTGCAGACTAGACAACAGAAAGAGGACAGATTGAAACCAGAAAAATCAGTCAGCACTTATGCCATCCATCAATTTTTAAATGGTGGTTTGGAGTAGGCTGGTAGCAGTGGGAAGGAGTGAAAAGAATTAGGTAACTCTGAGAGATATTTCAGATAAAAAATCAGATGGACTAACTCACTGGTCAAATGACAGGGATATGGGAAAAGAAAAGGAAGATTCAAAGGATGAGCTGCACATTAATTACCAGTAGGAGTAGTTAATTAGCCAGATGAATAGGTCTACTTGCCCAAACAGGAAGGAAATATGGCAAATGACCAGGTTGTCTGGGGGTAAAAATGATGAGCCTAGTTTCAAACACTCTCACACTGAATTCCTTCAAGACATCTAAGTGAGGATATTCACCAGACATATAGATCTAGATATCAGAAGTAAAAATCTTGGGAGTTGTCAAACAAAAACGCTCAAGGCATAAAAGTGGGTAAGAGGTCTAGAAGGAAAAAGTGAAACAAAAAATAATACAGCCAAAGCACTGAAGAATGCCAACAACAAGGAACGAGCAAAGGAGGGGAACATGGTAAAGACCACACATACACATACACACACACACAACCCAGAAAGACAGAAGCAAAACCAGAGTATTGAACACTGGAGCAAGAGAGAATAGAACCACAAAATGGGAGAAAACTGTCAATAATTCATTCAAGCAAATGAAAATTCAAAAACAGACTCTAGGTTTGGCAGAAAAAGATGTCATTAGTGACTTTGGCAAGACCATTCTGTTGTAGTAGTAGTCAAATGTAATCCCAGTAAAGTAAATGGTGGGAGGTGAGAAGGAGACAATGAATACACACTACCTTTTAAAAGTGTGGCTGCGAAGGGAAAGCAAGAGGTTGAAAGAGAATGGTCAACAGAGGGCTGTTCTAGAATAGGAAGGATTTAATATAATATAAATGCTGACTTCCAGCCAAGATGGAGGCGTAGCTATACACACTGTGCTTCCTCTAACAACCAAGATTAAGGACAACAAAAATATAGAACAACAAAAAAAAAGAAAACGCAACCAGGACAAAGAGTAAATTGAATAGTGCGGAGTCTGACAACATTCACCCAGACCGGTAAGAGGGGCGGAGTCCGAGTGCAGCCCGGAGAGTCGGGTTGCGGTGGGATAAGCCCGTGTCCCTGACGCACGGTCACTCCAGATGCACAGGCAGTGGCGTTGCCAAACGAGAGTAGACCCAGCAAGGTGTACAAGGCAGCTGGCTGCGGACACTCATTCGCACACAGATAAACAAGGTGAAAACAGACAGCAAGACAGACTGCAGGACGCAGCGCTCCAGTACCGGGAAATGAAGCCTAAGCACCCACTGAAAACACTTGTAGGGGCTGAGATGTCGCGCAGGAGTCCCAGCCTCACAGGAGTGTTTGTTGGGGAGACCTGTGGGGTCCTGGAGCGTGCACAAGCCCACCCACACGGACGTCAGCAGCAGAGGGGCCCAATTTGGTAGAGGAAAGAGGCTGAGGGGACTGGAAGCTGCAAGGAAACGCGGAGCAAGTGCCATTGTTCTCTCTCGGACACCGCCCCCACATCCAGCATCACAACCCAACGACCTGGCTGCCCCACCCTGGGGACCGCCTAAGGCTCCCTCACTACGTAACAGCCACAACCAGACAAAAACAGAAAGACCAAAACCAAAGATGGTTCAGACAGGAGAGCAGATCTGGGCCCCAGAGCTGATTCATCAGAGCGACCAGGAGGTGGTCAACCTATCAGATAAAGAACTCAAAGCGCTGGTACCCAACCTATCAGAAGCACAGTTCAAAGCTCTGGTGATTAGGAAGCTCACAGAATTGGCTGATTTTGGTCACAAATTAGAGGAACAAATGAAGGCTACAATAAGTGAAAAGAAGAAAAATGCACAGGGAACCAATAGTGATGGGAGGAAAACTGGGACTCAAATCAATGGAGTGGACCAGAAGGAAGAAAGAAACAAACAAACAGAAAAGAATGAAGAAATAAGAATTCAAAAAAATGAGGAGAGGCTTTGGAACCTCCAGGACATCTTTAGACGTCCCAACATCTGAATTATAGGGGTACCAGAAGGGGAAGAGGAAGAACAACAAGTGGAAAACTTATTTGAACAAATAATAAAGGAGAACTTCCCCAATCTGGCAAAGGAAATAGTCTTCCAGGAAGCTCAGAGACTCCCAAAGAAGTTGGACCCAAGGAAGAACACACCAAGGCACATCATCATTACATTAGCCAAGATTAAAATGAAGGAGAGAATTCTAGAAACAGCAAGGGATAAAGGCAGCGTCACCTACAAAGGAGTTCCCATCAGACTGTCAGCGGATTTCTCAAAAGAGACCTTACAGGCAAAAAGGGGCTGGAAAGAAGTATTCCAAGTCATGAAAGTCAAGGACCTCCATCCAAGATTTCTCTATCCAGCAAAGCTGTCATTTAGAATGGAAGGGAAGATAAAGTGCTTCTCAGATAAGGTCAAGTTCAAGGAGTTCATCATCACTAAGCCCTTATTATATGAAATATTAAAGGGATTTACCTAAGAAAAAGAAGATAAAAAAATAGGACAGTAAAAAGACAGCAAACTCACAGGTATTAACAACCACACCTAAAACAAAAGCGAACTAAGCAAACAACTAGAACAGGAGCAGGAACTCAGAAATGGAGATCACATGGTGGGTTAGCAACAGGGGAGTGGGAGGAGGAGAAAAGGTACAGAGAATAAGTAGCATATATGGTTGGTAGAAAATAGACAGGGGGAGGGCAACAATAGTGTGGGAAAAGTAGAAGATAAAGAACTTATGAAACAAGGTCATGAACTAAAGGGGGGAATGTGGGTGGGAGGGGGTGCGCAGGATGGTGGGGAATGATGGGGGAGAAATGGGACAAATGTAATAGCATAATCAATAAAATATAATAAAAAAGATAATACAAATGCTGAAAAGAAGAAGCCATATAGAAGTTGAAAGTAAAACAAACAGAGATGGCAGCAGTGGAGACTATTAGAACCACCAGCTTCCTGAAGCGGCAAGAAATGGGATCCAGAAAACAGATGGAAGACAGGCCTTGCCTAGGAGGGAGGATACTTTGGCCATTAAAACAGGACAGGAGAAGTAAACATATGTGAGTGCAAACAGGATTTGCAGACTTGGAGGCAGAAAATTAAGGTAGGTCTTATCATAGGCTATTTTCTTTGTGAAATAGGGAGTGAGGTCACCTGTTAAGGGTGAAAGATGATATCAGGGCTCAGAGAATAGTTATAAAGGAGAACAGAGATGCCTGACTAAGGAAACGTAAAAGGATTGCTAGGTAATAGGTAATGTTTAGGGTCCACTCAGACTGATAGTCACGTGTCTGACTGTATGATTTCCTCTGGTAACAAATCACAAAATATGCATCTAAGTTAGTATGTTTTTACATTAGATAATCTAAATGAAAAGCAACAGTTTAAATTAATACAATGGAAACAACAAAAACTGAAAAGCTGTCCAGTTTGTAACAAATTTCCTTCTTAACATTCCCTGCCAAGCAGTATATAATTCTTAAGGATAGGACAGGGATGTCAAACTCATTTTCACCAGGGGCCACACCAGCCTTGCAGTTGCCTTTAAAGGGCCAAATATCATTTCAGGACTGTAGAAACGTAACTACTCAACAGTTTAAGCGAGAGCTTGATGCTGCCGCTGGGTAGAATCTGGATAGGTGCTGGGCTGGATAAAACAAGGTAGAGGGCCAGATTCAGCCCGTGGGCCTTGCGTTTGCCACTTGTCTGAGAGGATATAGGCTGAAAGATTTATGGCGAGACAACAAATCAAAATGCAGAAATAAACAGAAAATTAACATTAATATACTTTTCCAGCCCTGGCCAGGTGACTCAGTTGATTGGAGCATTATCCCAAACACCAAAAGGCTGTGGGTTTGATCCCCAGTCAGGGCACACGCCTAGGTTGAGGTTTCAATCCCCAGTCAGGGTGTGTACAGAAGACAAATGATTGATGTTCTCTCTCACGGTGATGTATGTTTCTCTTTCCCTCCCTCCCTCCCTTTTTTTTCTCTCTCTCTCTCCCCCACCCCCTCTCTAAAATCAGTAAGCATATCCTCACATGACATTTAAAAAAATGCTTTTCCAATGGAAACAAAATTCCAGAAGACTCTTTGAATAATAATTATTTAACTTACAAGTTTTGTATGAGTGGATATTTTAAAATATAGTTTCTAAGAAATAAGCTATAAGCATTATAAAAGTAAACTACATTCCCACTCACTTGTCCTTATTGCTGCACCTGAACATGAACAGACTTTTCGCATCATGGTGACAAGGCTGAGCTCTGACAACATCTGGGAAAGAAGGTACAGTGGCTCTCAGGCCATGATACTTTTACTTCATTTCATCAGAATCTTTAAAACATTATTATTATAAACCAAGCAATTAAATACACTTTCAAGCTTAATTTACAACCAAGATATGTGTGAACTAAAACCATATGGGCACTAAAATGCTCACCTATACCTCCAAGACTAATGTTTTTGTATATTTTCTTCCTGTATGTATTAACTTACACTTAAGTATATTATATGTGCATTGAGCAAAATCTGGAGTATGCTACATGATGTTAAACCTTAGTTTTTGTTTAATATTTATTAAATGCCTGTAACCTCATGTTCTTCAAAATTAGGCTTCTTTGAAAAATTAGGTGAAAAATTAGGAAGAATTCTAGAAAAAAAGTTACCTAATAGGTAAAATGATTCTCTTCCTTCTACCTGTTGCCAATTGCAATTCAATCAGACATAGCTAGAAACAGCTAGAAAACAACTCACATTCTAGTTCTCACAAGTCTTTTCATACTTAAACAGATTTATATATAAAGAAGAAAAAATACTGTATTTTTTACTTGAATTTTTTAACTGCAGGAAGTGTGTCAAACACTATATTCTGATTCAGAAGTAAACAGACTTAAATGATATTATTTCTCAGTTTTTGCCACTTTGACCAATTAGACACACACATTCCTTTGTTTAGATACTATCAGAAAGCTATGCAAGGTTAAAAGTTTTCATTAAAATAAAAACTCAGTGTGGAAACAAAATATAAATGATGCCCTAACCCGACTTCCAGCCAAGATGGAGGCGTAGGCAGACACACTGTGCCTCCTCTCACAACCAAAATTAAGGACAACAAAGATTTAGAAACAAGAAAACAACCAGAACTCAAAAAATCAAACTGTTTGGAAGTCCAACAACAATTCATCCAGACTGGTAAGAGGGGCAGAGTCACGGCAGGAAAAAGCGGAGGTACAGATCAGGCACGCAGGCAGCAGCGGCTGGCAGCCCCCAGGTGCACAGGCAGCAACTAGCAGACCCCGGGCACGGGGTGGCAACTGTGCAGAACCAGTGATGCCGCACAAGGCAGCTGGCTGACCTGGTGGTCCCACATTCACACGCAGATAATCCAGGCAAGGGGGAAGTGGTGGAGAGGACTGGAATCCGAGAGTGAGCAGGGCAAGCGCCATTGTCTCCTCTCAGACCTCACCCCCGCATACAGCATCACTACCCAGTGACTGGGCTGTCCCGCCCTGGGGAACACCTAAGGCTCCACCCCTCACTACCTAACAGCCTCGACTAGACCAAAAAAAAAAAAAAAAAACCCAGAAATGAAAATGGCTCAAACCGGAGAACAAATCAAAGCCCCAGAGCCAATTTATCTAAGCGATGAAGAGATTGCCAACCTATCAGATGCACAATTCAAAACCCTGGTGATCAGGATGCTCACAGAACTGGTTGATTTTGCTCACAAATTAGATGAACAAATGAAGGTTACAATAAGTGAAATGAAGGAAAATGCATGGGGAACCAACAGAAACTGCGACTCAAATCAATGGAGTGGACCAGAAGGAAGAAACAAACAAACAAAAAACAAGGAAGAAACAAGAATTCAAAAAAATGAGGAGAGGCTTAGGAACCTCCAGGACATCTTTAAACATCCCAACACCTGAACTATAGGGATACCAGAAGGGGAAGAGGAAGAGCAACAAGTGGAAAACTTATTTGAACAAATAATAAAGGAGAACTTCCCCAATCTGGCAAAGGAAATAGTCTTCCAGGAAGTCCAGGAAGCTCAGAGAGTCCCAAAGAAGTTGGACCCGAGGAGGAACACACCAAGGCACATTATAATTACATTACCCAAGATTAAAATGAAGGAGAGAATTCTA
>PVKU01001289.1:0-319611 GCA_004027475.1 Anoura caudifer
TTTCCGAGCCTCAGTTTCCTCATCTGTAACCTGGGTGCGGGCTGTGATTACATAAGAGTCATTGTTTGGGGTGGTGATTTACACTCTCCACAGCATTTTCAAAGACATGCTGTTGCTTGATTCCCAATACAACCTCAGGGGCAAAGGAGGAGGGTAGCAACCCCATTTCATGGATGTGGAAACTGAGGCCCAGTGGGGGAAGTGACTCAGTAGCGAGTCAGCCCCAGGCCAGAGCCTGGGCCCCAAGCCCAGAGCGAGCCCCCTCCTGGGATGGGGTACCCTGTTCTTCCTGCTGCACCTGGCTGGTGACAGTCACGTCTCTGGGAGTTGACGCCTCCTTTGGGTCACTTTGCTTTCCAGGGCTAAGAAGTACGGGCCTGTGGTGCGGGTGAATGTCTTCCACAAAACCTCAGTCATCATCACAAGCCCCGAGTCAGTCAAGGTAGGAAACAGAGTGGTTTCCATGGAGAGTGGCAGCCCCTTCCCTTGGATGGGTGCATGAAACTTGGCCCGGGGGCCTAGGGAGGAATGTTCCAGAGTCACCTGCATTCAGGCTGGTTTCCTGAGGATCCAAAAGCGGGTGGCATCTTCCTAACCACCCACCAGGCTGGGCAGCTCCCAGAGGTGGGCTGGTTGGTATGGGCAGTGGGGGGCTCTGCCGTTGGGCCTCTTCGGTGCTCTGTGTTCAGCTGGTGCGCCTTGCCACCACAGTGCCTTCAATGGCGAGGTGGGAATATGACCAGCCCCTTGCCCTCAGGGCTATGATGCAGACGAAATATCGATCCATGTGTTTCACAAAGGGTCAAAGGGCACTTAAACAGTCTTACTGTGGCTCACATACTTTTCTGCGTATGCTACAATTATTAACCCGTTTGGTCTGTAGGGGTAGGAGCTCCCATTCATCCCCACTGGCGACGGAGACAGGCCCCTTAGTTGGTCGCCAACGTCCGCAGCATGGTGTCTGCGTGGAGGTATTAATAATGGCCACCAGGTCACATCTGCCTGGGAGTTAGCAGAATGGGGCTCCGAGCTGGGCCCTGCCACCAGCTGGCTGTGCG
The DNA here is from genome assembly GCA_004027475.1 of Anoura caudifer. Classification (NCBI taxonomy): domain Eukaryota; kingdom Metazoa; phylum Chordata; class Mammalia; order Chiroptera; family Phyllostomidae; genus Anoura; species Anoura caudifer. The sequence continues at coordinate 1,059 of PVKU01001289.1, forward strand.
ACCTGGACAGGTTACTTCATCCCCCTGGGCCTCAGCTTCCCTGCCTGTAAAATGGGGATGGTGCCTTTCTCACAGGCGGTGGGAGGGTGGCACTGAGGGAACATGTGCGAGCCATCCAGTCCGCGCCTGGCCACAGCGCTTGCTCAGTAAATGGAGGCGCTGCCACTCACACAGTGGGTGCCCGGTGACGTGCAGGTGGCTCTGCGCGGAGAGGGGCTGTGGTGGCTCGAGGAGGGACACAGTGCCACTCAGGGTTCAGGTCAGGAGACAAGGTGAACAGTTAGGGGGTCTTGAACAGCGTGTTAAAAATGATTTTGTTTTGGGGAGTGTGGGGAAAATGGAGACGACCGTATTTGAACAATAATAAATTTTTTTTTAATTTTTAAAAAATAGTTTTGTTTTAAAAAGTTGAATTTCAAATACAGACACAGTTTAAGACTTTTTAATGCATGCTACCAAAAACCTTCATGATGCTCAGTGAGAAAAGAGATGGAGAGATACATAATTGCACCAGGAAACAGTTGAGTGTTAAACCAGCCTTGCTTTCCTGGTCACAATATAATTCGCTCATCTTTTACTACGAATTTTTGTTTCTTTATTCTTTTCTTGTAGTGCCTTTGTCTGGCTGTGGTACCAGGTTCACAGGCCTCATAAGATGAGTTGGGAAACGACCCCTTTGCTCTGTTTTCTGTAAGAGTTTGTGTAGGAGTGGTGCTCTCCCCTCCTTCAGTGTTTCATGGAATTCACTGGGGAAGCCATGGGGGCCTGGGCTTTTTTTTTGAGGGAAGCATTCTTTGTTTTGTCTTAATGGCACATTAAATTTATATAATTGATGTATGGCCATCCACATTTTCTATTTTTTCTTGAGTTTGGTGCCTTTCAAGGAATCTATTTGTTTTAAATCGATGAAACTATTGGCATAAAGTTGTCCACAAGACTGGTTTATTATCTTTTCACTATCCACCACATCTGCGTGATGCCGCCTCTTTCCTTCCCGAGAGGAGTAGCTTTCTCTTGTCTTCGTTACCAGCCTAGCAAGAGGGTCATCAGTCTCTCTCATCTTGCAAAGAGTCAGCGTTTGGTCGTACTGGGTTTCTCCACTGTTTGTCTGTTTTCTGTTTTGTTGATTTCTGCTCTTATTCCCTTCCTCACTTTGAGTTTGTTTGCTCTTGGTCTACTGTCTTAAGGTGAGAACTTAGATCACTGATTTTAGACTTTGTTTCCTCATACAAGCATTTAAAGTTACACACTTCCTGTAGCACTGTATCATCACAAATGTAGCATGTACTTCAATATGTTGTGCCTTTATTTTCATTCAGATTAAAATAATTTCTCGTTTCCCTTATGATTTCTTCTTGAACCATGGATTATTTAAATGTATGTTATTAAATTTCTAAATATAATGAGATTTCCTGGATAGTTTCCTGTTATTGATTTCTGATTTAATTCTGTAAGGTCAGAGAAAATATGGCTCATGATTTCAAGGCTTTTAAGTTAATTGTAGCTTAGAAACAAAAAAAAAAAGAAAAAAAGAAATTAATTGCAGCTTGTTGTCTGACCTAGTGTATGGTCTGTCTTTATGAATGTTCACAAGCGCTAAAAAGAATGTATATTCTGTAACTTTGAATGGGGTGTTTTAGAAAGATCCGGGGAGGAAGGAAAAATAGCAATGAAGTCAAGGTGGCTGACAGCATGACTGTAATCTTCTCAGTCCTCACTGGTATTTTATCTACATGGTCTAGCAGTTTCTGAGAGAGGAGTGCTGGACTCCTCCACCATCACGAATTTGTCTGTTTTTACCTTCAGCTCTATCAGCTTTGCCTCACGCATCGTGAAGTTGCATCATTAGGCGTGCACACATCTGTTGTTGCGACATGTTGTGATGAACGGATCCCCTTACCTTTAGAAATGTCCCCACTTATCCTTGGTGTAATACTCTCTTTCCTAGAATATATTTTGTCCAGTAATTAATACATCCACCTCAGCTGTCTCATGCTTAGTGTTGCATGGTGCCTCTTTGTCTATTCTTTAACTTTTAACCTACCTGGGTTCTTTATTTAAAAGTAGGTTCCTTATAGACAGCATGTAGTTGGATCTTGCTGTTTCATACAGTCTGACAATCTCTACCTTTTAATTGGTGTGCGTAGGTCATTTACATTTAATGGGATCATCGGTGTGGTTCGGTTTAAGTCTGCCACAATGTGGTTTGTTCTCTCTTTGTCACATCTGCTCTTGGTTCCCCTCTCCTGCTTTCCTGCCTTCCTTGGGATTGAGTAGGATTAACTATTTCATTTTATCTTCACTGGTGTGTTATTAGTGCTCTCTTTCTCTCTCCGTTTGTCCTGAGGTTTATAGTATAATCTTTAACTCAGATCAACCTATCTCCACATAATACTGTACCACTTTATCTCTGTCTACTTTTAAGACTTTTCTATATCTCTGGTTTCAGAAATTTCATTACGATCTGCCTTGGTGTACAATTCTTTGTATCAGTTCTACGGAGATTCTTTGAACTTCTTGGATATGTGGGTTCCTTGAGCATGTTTGCAGTACTTGTAATAAATGTGTTAACGTCTTTGTCTGGGAATTCCAGCATCTCTATTCTTTCTGGGCCTGGTTACAGGTCAGAATTTCCAGCTCTTTGGCACGCCCAATGACCTTCCACCGCACAGCGGACATTGTGCATTGCACGTTGTTGAGCGCCTGATTTCGTTTCATTCCTTTAAGGCGTGCCGGACTTCCTTCCAGCAGAGGGTAAAGGTGCTTGCAGATCGGTCTGAACCTTTCCAGGTTTGCTCTAAGGCTTCTGCGGGGTTCGCCCAGAGTGGACTTGGACTGACCCTTCTGGGCCCTCTGCTACGGCCTCACGCCTGAGGTTTAACTCCGGCCTGTGTGAGCTCTGAGGATTGTTCAGCCTGTAGTTACTCAGTCGTTCTCCTTTCCCAGAAGTTGTTTTTTCACCCAGTCTTGTGGAGTTCTACTCCACACGTTCACAGATTGGTACTGATCCAGAGATGTACGAGTTTGCACATAGGTTCTCTTTCTGTGCATAGCTCCCTCCTCTCGGGGCCTCTGCCCTTCCCGCTCCATCCCTCTCTGGCCTGGACCCTGGTCTCTGGCTCGTGGATTTGGAAAGGCTGCTGAGCCGGACCTGACCTTCTTCTTCCGGTGTCTTTGCCCCTAGACAGAAAGCTGGCGTAATCCTCGGTTGCGCGGCTCCCTCCCCACCCCCACCCCACCCCACCCTGCCTTTTCTTTCCCCCAGTACTCGCAGTGCTGTGCTGCCTGTGCTCCAGTGTCAGAAAACAGACACCCCAACCGTTTTACCTGGGTCACTGTTGTTTGTGGCGGGAGGGCAAGCCCCCAGCAGTTACGGGCACTAGGATGGGGGCAACCGGAGAAGGCAGCAAGGCACTGAGGGTGCCCTTTGCACCCTGTATGTCCTAGAACCAGGCTCACTGGGCCATCAAAGGATCCCCCGTCCCAGGGAGAGCTGCCAGGGGGACCCCTGGCCATGGGGATCCCTGGTCAGAGCCGGTGTTGAGGCGGCTCTGCCTCCGTGTGAGGGGTCCTTCCTCCAGGTGGGGACTGGCACAAGCCTCAGTGCTCAGGGATGTTTGAGGGGGCCTGGGAGGCTGGCCTTCACTGTCACAACTTTTTGCAGGAGAGGAACCCTTTGGGAGTGAGGTAGCGAGTGACAGGACTTGGCTTACAGATAACCATGTTGGGGGGGGGCAGTAGGGTCCCTGGGGTATAGCTCATGATCCAAAGTCACCCATTTCCGGGGGTTCCTTTCAGCTGAAAATTTGATATTAGACCCCGGAGCAAATCTCACAGATACGGGCAGCCCCTGGGTGAGTGCACAGCAGAGATATCACCCCCGCCCCTGCTTCCCAGCACCCACAGGATTCGGCTCAGCAGCCCCCAGGCCAGGCCTCTCCTGCCCCTTCCCACTCCGTGTGTGCACCTGTGCCTGGATGCGCCCAGCGACCCTGGCTTCCCCTGAGGATCAAGGTTGCCTCTCCCCTCCCCTGCAGCAAATGGTCTGGACCCAAATCCTGTGGCCATTTACCTACCTGTGACCTTGGGCCAGTTTTCAATCTCGGATTTCTTCATCTATATGTAAATGAGCATACAAGTACCACCCACGCCTCAGGGTTGACTGGCAGTAAATGGGCTCCAAGACACCTGGTGTTGAAAAGAGCACCTGTGGTGCGCCAGACCCCATCCTCAGCTCTGTCGCGTAGAACAAATTTACTCTTCACAGCAGCCCTACCAGGCAGGCACTCCTCTTTTCCCCATCCAGTAAGATGAGGAAACTGAGGATTGACTCGCCCAGGGTCACAGAGTTGTTAGCACAAGATGGAGTGAGGATGTGAAGCCCCGATTCAAATTCGAGCCAGCTGACTCCTCAGCCCAAGCTGTTAACACCTGGGCTACACTGCTACCAGAGTTGTCAGTTGTTACCATTGTACAATCCAGGTCTTGGTGAGGAAGTTGACCCTTCCTCCAGGAAGCCTTCCGGGACTTCCATGGCTGGGTTGGCACCAACAATCTCGGATCTGTGCCACGTGTCTCCCCTGTACCCCAGAAACCCTCCCTCCCAGACGCTCTGGTTTCAGGATGCTCATTTGCCCCCTCAGTGCCCCGCCTTCCTCATCCCTGAACAGGATGCTGCTGCTTGAGGCTGGGCCTCCTGGAGGGTTAGGAGGGGTCGTGCATGTGAAGTGTTCCCATTCTAGCTGGCGCTCAGCTTGGGGTGATCATTTGGGGTCTGTTTCACAAGAATCAAAACTGCCGAGTCCTTTTCAGCCTCTCTCGGGTGCACGGGCTGATGCTGGTGTTTTTGGGGTGTTTAGAAGTTCCTGATGTCAACCAAGTACAACAAGGACTCCAAGATGTACCACGCCATCCAGACTGTGTTTGGCGAGAGGTAAGGCGCAAGGAGGGGACCCGGGGGGAGGCCCGTGGCTGTGAGCGGAGGGCCCGTGGGCTCCAGAGCCTTGGGGTAGCATCAGGGCCCGAGGTCCTGGCTGCCAGGCCCGTAATGCTGGCCCCCTGCACTGTGGCCACGGCCCTTGTCATTGGCGCCTTCCCGCTCCAATTTCCCCCCGAGGGCAGGTGAAAGTGCGAGGTTGCTGAGGTCGGGGCACACGATCACCCCGCTTCTTTCCCATTTATTTATTTTGTGTCATGGTTAAGTTCACAGACCACTCTAGTCACGCTAGAGGTCCAGTTCGGTGGCATTTAGCACATCCTTCTCGACGCGGTGTGGCCATCACCTCTGTCTAGTCCCAGAGCATCTCACGGCCCCAGAAGGGGACCCCGTGCCCGTGAGGCAGTCCCTCGCCTGTCTCTCTCACCAGGTGTCTGTGTCCCATAGGCTGTTTGGCCAAGGCCTGGTGTCCGAGTGTGACTACGAGCGCTGGCACAAGCAGCGGAGAGTCATGGACTTGGCCTTCAGCCGCAGGTGAGCGAGCGTGGCTGCAGCCAGGCGGCTTGGGTTCTGGCCGCTCAGAGGTGGTGCTGGGCTGCCCGGCGTGGGTGGGCTTGGGAAGCGGGGTCTTCATGCGAGGGAGTCTCACCCAGGCAGAAGGGACGGAGGGGAGAGGCCGGCCAGCGGGACACGAGGCTGAGAGGGGTCCCCGTGTGGTTTGCGAGCATCGAGGGCTGAGGGACACCGATGCCAAAAGGGGTGCGGGTCCCCATCCCTGAAGAACCTCCCTGGGTCAGGCCTTTTCTCTTACGTATTACAGTTTCTATTTTGGGGTAACATTTTAGTTTTAAGGAACTTACATTCAGATACAATTCACCCATTTACGAGTGCACTTTACCGGTTTCCGGTATACTCAGAACTCGTGCCACCGTCGCCATGGTTGATTTCAGATCATTTTCATCACCCCCCAAAAAGAGTCATCCCTCGTGCCCTCTCGGTGCCCACGGCTCCCGGCAGCCACCCCGTTGCTGCCTCTGTGGATTTTTATATTCTGGACATTTCCTGTTAGTGGAACCACACGGAGTGTGATCTTTGTGTCTGGCTTCTTTCACGTGGCGTGATGTTTTTGTGGTTCGTTCATTTTACAGGACAGGTCAGAAATTCATCCCTTTATTTTTTAAAGATTTTATTTATTTATTTATTTTAGAGAGAGGGGAAGGGAGGGAGAAAGAGAGGGAGAGAAACACCAACGTGTGGTTGCCTCTCACACGTCCCCTATTTGGGACCTGGCCTGTAACGCAGGCGTGTGCCCTGACTGGGAATCGAACTAGCAATCCTTTGGTTCGCTGCCCAGGCTCTATCCCCTGAGCTACACCAGCCAGGCAGAAATTCATCCCTTTTTATCACCAAATAATATTCCACCATGTGGATAGGCCACAGATCAGCCGATGGACACTTGAGTTGCGTCCAGTTTTCGGCCTCTGCGAATCACGCTGCTCTGAGCACGCACACAGGGGTTTCCATTGTTCTTGGGCGTATACCTAGGAGGAGATGGCTGGGTCCCATGTAGGCCCATGTTTAACATTTGCAGGAAGGTAAACTTTTATTGTGACACAATCTCAAATTTGCAGAGGAACTGCCCGGAGGGTCTGGGGGACCCCTGTATGTCTTTTTACCAGGTTCACTTATGTTTTTGTTTAACTCGCCATGTGCTGACCACTTCTTCTCTGTGTGTCAATGTAAATACACTTCTCATTCTCTACATGCTGGCCTGCCTATACCCATATATTTCATATAGCGCGCCTTTAAAGGCCATTTAAGAGTAAGTTGGGGACATTTGGGTCCCTTCTCTGAAATATTTCTGTGTGCTTTTCCTGAGAACAAGGACATTCTCTCCCGTGACGACGGCTCAGGTGTCAGAACGAGGACATTTCACGCCAGTCAGTACCGTTACCCACGACCCATATTCGAATTCCGTCATTTGTGCAATTAGAGCCCTGGTTTCCTCGTCTGGGACCCAGCCCAGCTTCCTGTGTTACGTTTGGTTACACGTCCCTCTCGCCATCACTCTAGAATGGTTCTCAGTCTCCCCTTGACTTTCCGGACCTCGAGAGTACAGGCCAGTTTTGCTGACTGTCCTTCCACACGAGTTTGTCTGCTGCACCTGCGCGGTCACGCTCAGGCTAGGCTTTTTGGCGGGGATGGCGCAGAAGCGAGGGCACGACCGCCTCGGGGCACATTCTCGGGAGGCACGCGCTGTCGATCTGTCGTTGGGGGGACGTTACCTCCGCTCACTTGGTGAGGACAGCGTGCCCCAGGTCCCCCTGCTGGGTAGTCACTAGTCAGTGTGTAATTAATCTGTGGGCGGGTATATACTCGTGCCGCCTCGGCTTTCTTTGCCTCTCTGCCTCTGGTCTCCCTCCTCCGATGCGTCCGCCGCACTCCAGGGAGAGATCTGGCTAAAATTCAGGTCTGACCACCTTCCTCCCCTGTCCTGAGGCCTCCAAGGGCTCCCTGTCATCTGAGCGATGAAGGTCAGACACCGCCCGCACCCTTCTGGCCCCTGGACCTCTCCAGCATTTGCGCCCTCCCTCCTCCACCTGTCTGAAACCGCTGGGCCCCTCCTGGCATCTCTGCCCATGTTCCTGCCACTCCCTGCCTTCTGTGCTCCCCCGAGAGTCCTAGGTCTCCTCTGACACCCAGATGAGGTGGCCCTGCTTCAGGAGTTTGTCCCCCGACCTCGAGGCTGAGCTCCACTGCAAGGCTGTGTCATGCCACTGCGGGCACCCTCCTCCCCCTCCTCACTAGACCTCGGGTTCCGGAAAGCTGGAGAAGCCTGCTGCCCCCGCAGCCCCGCACCCAGCACTGTGCTGAACCTGCCAGCAGCCCTCCAAGGACGTCCACAGAGCGAAGGAGTGCGTGAATGAAGTAGCGAGCTGAAACAGCCTTGGTGTGACTGGAGAGCGGCCAGGAGCGCGAGCAGAAGGGACAGACAGAAAGAGGCGCTCATTTAACAAACGCTGCTTGTGCCAAGAGCCAGGGTGATGAAGGCCCGTGAAGGGGCCACGGTCCCGGCCCTGGGGCAGCTTTGGGGCCATTGGAGGACATAGACTCAAACCAGATGACCACCCCCAGCGCTTGTGACTCAGCTCCAAGGGCATTGTCTCAGTGGACCCTCCCGCACGCAGACCCTGGCATCCGAGCTGCACTTCACACTTTAGCAAATGCCTTCACGACATTCTTATTGTTTAAATTAATTGGGGTAACGTCCCTGTAGCATATCATCGACCACCGTGCCCAGGCTCAGGTGTGCAGTTTGGCGGTGCTCGGTGCCTCCCTCACCCCACGCTTTGATTTTCAGTCTCACAGTGAGGCAGTGAGGACGATTGATTCTGTTGGCGATGAGAATTCGCCGGGGCGGACGAAAGCAGCTTTGGTGGTGTTCGGGGCCGGCTCGCCCACGGCATGGCTGCTCCGGCTCCCTGCTTCCCCTGTGAACCCCCTTTCCCTTTACATGAGAGAGAGCGAGGGGGGGGGGCGGGGGGAGAGAGAGAGAGAAAAGAAAGTGTTTTGACCCTTGCTGAATTCTAACCCACTAATAAGGAAAGACTAGAAACTACTTGGCAAGTTTCATCTCCAGCCATGATCCACATAGAAGACTATTACATACTTTCAATAAAACCGTGAGAGCAAATGGCCAATTTCTGCTTTTTCAGATGTTGCTCGGAGGGAAAGACAGTGGTCCCGGTGATTCTCGCCAAGGCCGATGGGCCGGGCTTCACGTACCGCGGTCGCTCCAGCCCCAAGCTCCCGTCTCCCGCCCCGGCAGGAGACTCGGTGCTGGCGTGACCGCCGGCCACATGCCATCCGAGCAGCCCACCTGACTGTCATGTAAAAAGGAAAAGAGACAGCCGCAGATAACTTTGCAAATAAGCATGTGCTTGCACGCCATGTGAGCGTGACGAAGCTGTGGGAGTGCGGATTGGGCCTGCTTGGGGCTCAAGAGACATTTCCCGCAGGAAGTGACATTCGGGTGTCCCTCTGGAGGGTGGACAGGCGTTAGGGTGGTAACGGGGCATGGGGATGGGAGGCAGCAGGGGGGAGAGCGTCAGGCGGAAGGGCAGCGTGTGCAAAGGCCCTGAGGTGGGAAGGAGCAGTGTGCTTTGGAGGTGCTCAAAGGCCGTTGGAACAGGAAGGCAAAACTCTGGGTGGAAGTCAGCAGGGGGCACAGTGCCCCCTGGGTCCAGGTGAGGGTTACTGCCTCCCTCCTAAGAGTGACAAGGTGCTTCAAAGTGTTTTAGGTGCTAAGGGGCTGGATCAAGTGGTGCTTTCGGTCGGGCCTGGGCCGCAGAGGGTGAGATGTGCAGTCAGCGTGGGGTGCGGGTGGAGCAGCCGTGGGCGGACACTCGTGCAGGTGCGGGAGTGGGAAGCGGGAGCGGGGCTGGGGGATGGGCAAGGAAGAGCTGGTTTTCTTTCCTAATTTAAAAACATTGCCCCCTTTTTCTCTTCTCTCATGTGTGTTTCATTTTTAATGTTTTAAAAAACTTTGCATTTGGAAACTTCAAATTCCTAGATAAGTTTTAAGAGCTAGAGTAGGAGAAAGAACACCCCTCTACCTTTACCAAGATTGTTAATATTTAAAGTTGCTTTTAATTTCAAGAGCAGCACTTTCTGTTCGTATGAAATCAGGAATATGTAATGTGCCGAGTGGCAGCCTCCCCCGGTGCCCCCATTTCCCTCAGGGGTACCATATTTGTGGGATTCGAGCGCCTCCGCCCATACCTCTCGCTGAGCTCCATGCCTGGCGGGTGAGCCCAGTAGCTGTCCCGGGGACGGGGCGCTGTGGTGGGGAGCTCTGGGTCTGAGGACTTATGTTCCCGTGGGGTTGGGCACTGTGACTTCTCAAGGACGGGGGTGGAATGGGACAACAAGTCTGCAGGTGGCAGCCCGGGGGACAGGCCAGGGGAGTGGGTTGTGCCGGCAGAGAGGTTGGAGGGGAAGCTGCCCAGGTCCGGCCGTTACCAGAGACCTTTCTTTCCTTCCTTCCCACTGTCCACTGCGGTTTCTGCTCTGTCACATTCCCCTGAGGTCAGACTCGAGGGGTCCAGTGGCAGACAGAGGACCCAGGGAACCCTGAGGGCAAGGGCAAAGGGACAGCAGCCATCCCGAGTGGAGGGGGATGGTGGAACCCCAAGGCTTGGTTGGATTACTGAAACCCCAGGCTGGGGGCTGGGCCTCGCGGGGAAGCCAGAAAGGCTGGCAGGGTGGGGGGCGGGGCACCTCCACTCTGCACACTGGCCTCCCTCCAGAGAGGGGCCACAGGATAGCTGAATCCTTGGGCTGGTCCCTGTGGCCGCTGATGAGCGTGCTGTCTCCCCAGCTCCTTGGTCAGCTTGATGGGGACATTTAATGAGAAAGCAGAGCAGCTGGTGGAGATTCTGGAGGCCAAGGCGGACGGGCAGACCCCGGTGTCCATGCAGGAAATGCTGACCTGCACCACCATGGACATCCTGGCCAAGGTGATGGGTGGGTGGACGTGGAGGGTGGGGTGGAGCGTGCCTCCCAGGTGAAGGGCTCCCTTTCCTCCCCTCTTCCCTTTCCTTGTTTTCTCCTCTGCCTGCCGTCCCTTCGAGCTTCAGCTCTCCTCGACTATTCAAAACACCTAGCGTGAGACTGGAGCTGCTAACTCCTTGTCTTGAAATGGGCCCCGAGAGGGGTGGGCACTGGCCTGTGGCTGGTCAGGGGCAGGAGTAGGACCGGATCCAAGGTCTGCCCGACTCCCACCCCAAAGCCCACCTCCCCCTCAAACTCCCTCGTGGGCAATGGCTTCAGTCCTTACCTTGGCAGACCCAGCAGTGGTCCCAAGAACCCCAAACCCAGGTAAAGGCAGGTCAGGTAGCTGGAGGCTGGGGACAGTGAGTGAAGAATCATGGTCATTCACCAACCCGCTGGGAAGCTGGGTGTGGAGTGGGCAAATGCCTCTTGTCAGGGGAGAGTCCGAGGTTTATTTAGTAGCTACTACATGCTACTTAATCCTCACGATATTCAACGTGGCTCCGTGTGAGGAGTCAATGACACGATGCTTGTCAGCCAGGGCCTGGGTCTCCGGCGGAATGGCACTGAGCTTGGCCCCGGTGTTTGGTCCTCCCATCCCTGAGGTATGACCTTGTCCTTCTCTCTCCCCAGGCAGCTTTCGGGATGGAGACCAGCATGCTGCTCGGCGCCCAGAAGCCTCTGTCTGGGAAAGTGAAGCTAATACTGGAGGGCATCACTGCATCCCGCAACACCCTGGCGAAGGTACCACCTCGGCCCCCCTTCCGGTGGCCGGCCACCCTACTTGCATTGTCTTCATTCGCTGGAGCACCTCCTCCAGTGATTTTTCTTTTTTTTTCTCAGAATGAGTTTTGAGTTCTGGTATGCCTATCTGAAGTGATTTCTGACTCAGTTAGGATTTGCATACCTTGCCTGAAATAGAGGCTCAAAACGAAACCGGTTTAAGTAAATGAGGAGTTCATCTTTCTCTACCGTAGAATGACCCCTGAAACAAGCAATCCAGGATGCTTAGGATGGCTCCACAACACCCGATGTTCCCAGATTTTCTTTTGTTCTACTGTCTCCAGCGCATGACCTCATTGTCACAAGATGGCTGCTGCAGCCCCGGCTATCACCTCCCGGCTGGCAGTCCTCTGACGCCGCCCCATTTTGGGGGGCTGCTGATTCCACCTCACTGCCCTCTGGCTGTGGTTTCCTCCTTCACCGTGGTCCCAACTGTGGGGGATCCCTTCTCATTTTCCATTACTTTCTGAATGTTTTTAGGTATCTCTTGCATCCTTTCTAGGGATTTGGAGCCGGCAGGGGAAGCTGATGGATGCTTGGGGCTTAGCCAGCTTTCTTGATCTAGTCTCCCTGGCTCCTTTATCTTTTCCTAGAATTTTCTCACATTCTTCTGACCTGCCTGCTTGCTGCTGGGACTTACTGTCATTTTGGAGCTGGGGGAGAGGGAGGTGCATGTACTCAGTGGACCCTCTTGCGCTGGAATCCCCTTCTAGTTCATGCCCGGGAAGTGGAAGCAGCTGCGTGAGATCCGGGAGAGCGTCCGCTTCCTGCGCCAGGTGGGCAAGGACTGGGTCCAGCGTCGCAGGGAGGCCCTGAAGAGGGGAGAGGATGTTCCCGCCGACATCCTCACGCAGATTCTCAAAGGTGCGGGGGGCTCCCGGCAAGAGCGGGGTGGCCGGGGTGCCTCCTGGCGGGGTGTCTTCACGAGCTGTGGGAAAGGGACCAGGATGCGAGTGTCGCAGGCGTTGCTGCCAGACCCTGAGCCGCTCCTTGTCTTTCAGCTGAAGAGGGCGCCCAGGACGATGAGATTCTGCTGGACAACTTTGTCACCTTCTTCATTGCTGGTTGGTAGTTGCATGGTCGACCCGAGGGCTCGGAGCTCCCTTAAATCCTGACTCAGATTTTTCTGGCCGTCTGAGCTGAGTTATGCTGCGGAACTGGGGGGCCAGGATGAGGGGAGCAGACGCCTCCTCTCTCCACTTAGGGAGGTCCAGGAGGCCCCCTTGGTGGCCCCTGACCTGTTAATGGAGCTGACAGTCATGGGGACTTGTGACAGTGTCTTTTTGGGGTCAGGAGAGTTTGGCATGTGAATTCAAGCTTCCCCCTCACTCAGAATTTGTGGGAAGCAGCTTCATTTATTTGCTCCTCAAATATTTCTTGAGTATCTATCTTCACCTAGAAAACTCCTCCTCACTCTTCAGGGATCCCTCAGGTGCTGCTTCCTTGGGGAAGCCCTCAGGGATTGCCCAGACTCTTCAGGCCCCGTTCAAAGCTCCCCGCAGTGCCCAGAGCTCCTCTGCCCACACGTCTCACCGTTTCAGATGTGCATTTGTAGGTGTGGCTCCATGAGGCCCGTCCCTCCGGCCGATGGCAGGCTTGGTGGGTGAGAGGTCATGATGTTTCGCTCACCTGTGTACCCCCCGGGGCCCAGCGCAGTAGGTACCCGTGAAGACGAGATAACATGAACGAGCAAGTGAATGGATGCTAGGCTCGGGAAGACAGAGGTGAACAAGATGAAAGTTTGTAGTCTGGTGGTGGTGGTGGTGGACGGACAGACAGACAGGGCCCTGATGTTCCCCTCCCTCCCCAGGAGTACCAGGGCCTCCCTTCCCAGCACCCACATGCTGTGAGGTGCAGCCCCTTCTCTCCCTGCAGGCAGACCCCCACCCCCACTGGGGCCCCTTGGCAGGGGGGCCACCTACCCCTTTAGAGGAAATTCCTGTGGTACAGGTGGCTCCTCCCCAGGCCAGCTGAGCACGCTGACTGTCACCTTGGCCAGATCCTGCCAGAACTCAGAGTCGGCCCCCTGCCCACATAGGGGCAGCCACCCGGTGGTCCCCGCCATTGGAGGTGTGCCCCCTCCAGACCTCAGGTGCTGGTGCCCACCGCTCGGGGAGAACACGGCCTTGGGCTCCAAAGCCTGTGTGACTCGAGTCCCAGCCCTGTCACTCCTGCTGTGTGACTTCAGAGACACACATTTCTATCAGCTTCGGCTTTCTCTTCTGCAAAATGGGTACAGATGTCCCTCCAGGCCAGGCTCAATGACGGCTGGAGGAAGGGCCTTTCAGAGTGTGAAAAGCGGGCGCGTGGGGACAAGTGGCGTTTATTTGACCACAATGGCAGGATCAGGTGATGTGGAGGTGGACAGGCGTCCCTTTATATCCGTATGTCCAGCTCAACCGTAGGGGGCAGCAGTGAGGGCCTGAGCTGCCGCCAGGGGGTTGGGGTCTCAGAAGCCGGGCCTGCAGCCGTCCTGCATGCCACCTGGTGCTGCCACTGTCCTCCTTTCCTGTAGGTCACGAGACCTCTGCCAATCACCTGGCCTTCACGGTGATGGAGCTGTCACGCCAACCTGAGATCTTGGCGAGGTATGGGGGGGCCAGGGGTGGGAGGCTCCCCTGATGTCGGTGCAGCATTTGCCTGATGCCTTATTCCTAGTGGGCCACCTGCTCCCACCTCCCAGGGCTGAGCCCTCCACACGGTGTCCTGCTTCCCTTCACCCCAGGGCCTTTGCACACGCTGTTCCCTCTCGGGAAGCTCTTTTCCCTGCTTCTCTCCTAGAGAATAACAACTCTTCTTCCTCCTCCTCCCTTCCTCTTCCTCCTCCCCGTCTCCTTCTCCTATTTCTCAGATCCTTAAAGTAGCCACGAGCATCCTCTCAGCTCATTTACTTCTGGGACTGTTTGCTTCAAGTCTGTCTCAGTCCTGGAACCGGCAGCTCCGCGGGGCCAGGGACAGTGGCTCCTTCCCGCCCCACGGCGTGCTTGGTGCCTGGCCTGGGGCTGCCACCGAGGCCTGAGCAGGACGCACTCCCCAGTGCCGGGGAGCGCTGGCCTCCGGCTGGCCGGACGAGCGGGGCGTGCCTGCAGAGATGGCATTTGAGCGGGGCCACTGGTGTCATTACATACGAACAGGTTCCCTCAGGCGTGGTGGCCCAGACTGCCTGGGCCGCAGGTGACAGTGCTCCAAAAACCGCCACCAGGCACGGGTGGGGGTGGGGGAGCGCTGGGGAGGTGGGCAGGGCCTGCTGTTGGCAGCCCTCACGGCGCAAAAGGGAGCGTGAATGGCTTCTTGAGAACATGAAATAGTTTCTTAGGTTTCCAAAGAGATGTAATAATGATATGCTCTTTATAGAAACTTCGGAAAAGAGCAGAGAAGTTAAAATAATAATAATAATATGCCCTGGCTGGTGTAGCTCAGTGGATTGAGCGCAGGCCTGTGAACCAAAGGATAGTGGTTCGATTCCCAGTCAGGGCACATGCCTGGGTTGCAGGCCAGTTCCCAGCAGGGGATGCACAAGAGGCAACCACACATTGATGTTTCTTTCCCTCTCTCCTTCCCTTCCCCTCTAAAGATAAAATAAATAAAATCTTTAAAAAATAATAATAATAATAATAAAAACCATCCATGGCGGCCCCACCCACCCGGGGGGAGTTCATGGTTAACTTTTCACCCCATGTTACTGTAGCCTCTTCCCAAATCCACTTTTTAAAAACATTACGGGAGAATGTACACATATAACATAAAACACGCCATTTTAACTACTTTAACCGTGCAGCTCGGCGGCACGCCCTGCGGTCACATCGTCGGGTACCTAGAACCTGCCCGCCTTCCCACACTGACACTCTCCCCATTAAAGACGACTCCCCACCCCCTCCCAAGCCCCTGGCGACCCCTGACCTACTTTCTGGCTGCTGCCCGGTCGCCCCGAGTGCCCCACGCACGTGGGGTCGGGTGCTGTCTGTCCCGTGGTGCCGGCTCGTTCCACTGTCCTCCAGGTTCATCCACGAGGCAGTGGGTGTCAGCACGTCCTTCTTTCATTGGGCGGAGTCATCTGCAGAGTCTCGCGTGGAGGGGCCACGCCTTGTGTGTCCACCCGTGGACACTTGGGTTGCTCCCACCGTGTGGCTGTTGTGAATAACGCCGCTCCAGACGCGAGCGTGCGAAGGTTTACTCGAGGCCCTACTTTCCCACAAGTGGAACTGCCGGGTCGCGTGGCAATCCTGTGTTTAAGTTTCCGAGGCGCCCGCCGTACCACTTTCCACCTGCTCCACGCACACTCCCTCCGGCGGCGCACAGGGTTCCGGTGTCTCCATGTCCCCGCCACATGCGTGCTCTTCCATCTTTGATAATAGCCCCCCAGTGGATGTGAGGTGGTCCCCATCCGCTCCCATGCTGCATGTCATTCTAACGGTGTGTGTCCCCGAGTCCACTCAGTCGGCGTCCCTGCACCGCTCGGTTCACCATTTCCAGCTGGTGGCGGCTGTGACCCGGGCTGAGATGGGCATTTGTGGGCAGAGCTCCTGTTCCGTGGTGCGTCGATTTCCTGCAGCCGATTCCCAGCAGTAAACCCAAAGGGTGGCCTGTAAAGGGCCCTGGGGCATCGTTCCCACCTGCTTGGGCACCTGGGATTGGATGTGGCAGTTCCCAGGTGTCTTCAACAACAGGATGGGCAGTGCTCACAGGCGGGGACCCCCAAGCCCCTCCCACATGCTTCCTTCCACCCCTTTCTTGAAGCTCACATGGGGACATCTGTCCTTGGAGATGAGCTGTCTTTGTCTGACCCAACAGGCTGCAGGCCGAGGTGGACGAGGTCATCGGTTCTAAGAGGCACCTTGACTACGAGGACCTGGGGAGACTGCAGTACCTGTCCCAGGTGTGTGTTGGGGGGGGAGCGGGCAGAAGCTTCTGGGCAGATGTGCGTCATTCATTGATTCAGGCCTGCAGCTCCCCAGCCTGTTAGAACAGGGGTTCTCTAACCTGGCTGCTCGGGAGAGTCCCCTGGGAGATTAAAACAATCCCACCCGAGGACGCTGCCCCTGGCCCAATGACATCAAAGTGGCGGGATGGGCCTGGGCTGCAGCGTATGGAGGCTTCCCAGGTAATTCCAACGTGCAGGCGAAGTCGGAAACCAGCCCATCCGTGAGGGGGCTGTATCTGCACTTTCCAGCTCGGCCAGGGTTCTGCACCCCCGCCCCTGGGGGAGCAAGCCCAAGGGAGGCCTTGTCTGAGTTGTGGGGGGTCTCCAGGGGTGGGACCCCTGGTTCAGAGGGAGGCCTGGCTCCTGGTATGGGACCTCGTGCTGTGGTTTTGCAAAACCCCTTTCTCCTTCTGGGCCTCAGTTTCTCCTCTGTCATATGGGGGGTTGAACAGAAAGGGGTCCAGGGCCTGGTCCTGGACTTGGGTGCACATTCGGTGCCATGAGTGGGAGCAGAGATGGGCTAGGGCATGTTCCCTGGGGTCTCCCGACTTCTCCACTGCCTCCCGTGCGGCTCCTGCAGGTCCTCAAAGAGTCTCTGCGGCTGTACCCACCAGCATGGGGCACCTTCCGTCTGCTGGAAGAGGAGACCTTGATCGATGGGGTCAGGGTCCCTGGCAACACCCCGCTCCTGGTGAGTGGGGGCCCCTCCTGCCTGCCTGCCCGCCGCCCCTGGGTGGGTGCTGACTTGGGCTCCCCTCCGAGGTCAGGGAAGTGTGCACCCCACTCTCAGCACTGGCTGCCCTGTGAGGTCTTTTTCTCCCCTTCACACTGTCCCATGTGACATTCCAGGGGTGAAGCTGGAGGGGGGGGTGTTTCCAGCTGAGGATGCTGAGGCTCCGAGAGGTTTTCAGTGGTTGGTTCTCTTGCTTTGTCTTGTGTAAGAAATCTTTCCCTAGCCAGCAGTCAGCATATTCACTGACATTGTCTTCTAACAATTTTACATTTCTCTTCTGAAAGTTAAGTTCTTATCTACTTGGAATTGACCTTATGTGGGGTGGAGGGAGAGACGTGTATTCGTCTGCTCTAGGAGGGCAGCGGCTGCCGCAGAAACACTCTGTCTCAGAGCCCGGGGCTGGAAGTCCGAGAGCAAGTGGCGCGCAGGGCTGGTGTCCTCGGAGCCTCTCTCTGTGGCTCGCAGACGGCCACCTTCTCCCTGTGTCCTGGCTCGGCCCCTTTGTGTGTGCACGTGTCCCCCTCTCCTCTTCCTATAGGGACCCCCGTCATACTGGACTAGGACCCACCCTAGGGACCTCATATCGACTCAGTTACCTCGTTTAAGACCCATCTCCAAATACAGTCACAATTCAGCCCACAGCAGGGTGCGTTTTTGTTTCGATTTTTGTGAAGGAGAATGCCGTGGTTCCAGTCCCTTCTGCGTGGCACCCCTTCCCCAGGGCTCTGCCACGCCTTCCCAGTGTGCGCCAAAGCTTCATCTGTGTGTGTGTGGTTCTTTATTCTATTTATCTTTTTTTTAACACCCATGCGCCAATACCATCTGCCTTAATGCCCGATTCTTTAGACTATGCCCTCAGACCTGGCAGGACGGGGCCCCGTGGCTGATTCTCAACCTGGGTGTGCAGCCCCGTGGGCCTTGAGTGGGCAGCCCCCAGCCCCCAGCACAGCCCTGCACCTGGCTAGCCAGGTCCTCTCAGGTGAGACCCTGGGTCTCACTGGTACCTGGATGACAGTTTTCTGAGAGGAGTTGATGGGATAATGGACATCACAGGTCTGGCCAAAATCCCTGGCACAGAGCAGCACCTCCGCTAGGCTGAGATGCCTCCCGCTTCCTGCGCCCACTCCGCAAAGCTGAGTTCCAGGTGCTCCTCTACCCGCTGCTGCCTGGGTTCTGGAGACAGAGCAGCTCAGGGAGATACCTGGTGCAGGCTGGCCCCCAGCACCCAAGTGGTGCGGGGCATGCGTGGCCCCTGGGGGCAGGCCACAGGGCATGAACCCCAATCCGGAGGTGAAAACCCAGTGGGGCCTTCAGCTCCATACCCCCAAGCAAGCCTGGCGTTGGCGAGAGACTCGGAACAACGGCAGTTCTCAGGGTCTAGAGAAAGGCGGCCTCGCCGCGGACCCGGCTTGCAGGCTCAGCGCCTCAGGCGCATCACAACCCTGTCGGAGCCTCAGTTTCCTCGTCTGTAAAGCAAGGGCACTCGTAGCTCCCCCTGGGGACCATGCAGCTCGCCCGCTGGTGGCCGGTGGCATGCTGGCTGTCCCCTTTCTTCCTCTTAAGGGCCAGCGGGGTTCCACGCGGGCCCGGATGGGTGGGTGGGGAGATGCGGGGTGAAGGAACGGGTGGGTGGAGTACAGCAGGGTGGGGGCTTGGGGGACTTCTCTGCCCCCCAAGTCACCCCACTGGGTGGCCGCAGAGGGTGGGGCAGGTGCCAGGGGGCTTATCCTTGGAACCAGCGACAAGCGTCCCCTCTGCCTGGCAGTTCAGCACCTACGTCATGGGGCGGATGGACACATACTTTGAGGACCCGCTGACTTTCAACCCAGATCGCTTCGGCCCCAAAGCACCCAAGTAAGTCTCTCTTGGAGCCGTGCCCGAGGGGAGGCCTGGTGGGAGGAGGGCGGTCCCAGGGCTCTCTGGTATGAGCTGCCTGTGCCCACTGAGCCCACGTAGCCTTCCAGATTGATGTGAGGGAGTTGTGAGCCCCACCGAGCCCCCTGTGATGGGGGAGGAAACCACAGCTCCGCGAGGTTAGGTAGCTTGCCCAAGAGTGCACAGCCAGTTAGGCAGCAGAGCTGGGGTGTGAGTCCATGCTCAGAACTGGTCCCAAGGGACTGCACCTCTTTAGGCCTTGATGTTCCCATCTGAGAAATGGGAATACTGAGGGCTCCCCAGGGTGGGGGGGGGGCACCAAGGGAGCGAATGCGTTAAAGCACTGAAGCAGCGGTGGCGAGCCAAGCTCTGGGGACAGACCCCTGAGTCCAGAGGCAGACTGCACAGGATTGGACATGTGGCCGCCCGAATGAGTAAGGGACCCGGGACCTTGGGCCAGTTGCTTCTCTGAGCCTCAGTGCCCCCATGTGAAGTGCAGATAATCACAGCTCCTCTGGAGGCTCAAGGGGCGGAGGTGTGAGAAGATGCCGAGCCAGAGCTTGGCAGAGGCAGCTGCTGTTTTCAGCGCGTGTGCAGAGCCCAGCCCGGCCTGTGGTGGGCGGCCCCCTCCTGACGCCTTTCTCCCTGCAGGCCGAGGTTCACCTACTTCCCCTTCTCTCTGGGCCCCCGCTCCTGCATCGGGCAGCAGTTTGCTCAGGTAGGAGGCCTGGGCTGCAGAAGTGACCGCGCGATGGCGTCTTGTCCTGCTCAGGGCTGCCCTGGGCTGGGGATCGGGGACACAGCGGCCACGGCGTTTGTGCTCACTGACAGCCTGCTCTCCCCCCCCCCCCCCCCCCCCCCCCCCCCCCCCCCCCGCTGCCCACACACAGATGGAGGTGAAGGTGGTCATGGCCAAGCTGCTGCAGAGGCTGGAGTTCCGGCTGGTGCCCGGGCAACGGTTCGGGCTGCAGGAACAGGCCACGCTCAAGCCACTGGACCCCGTGATCTGCACCTTGCAGCCCCGGGGCTGGCAGCCTGCGCCCCCACCCCCACCCTGCTGAGAGGGCCTGAGGCAGAATTGGACTCCTTGGACAAGGGCCACGCCCACCCTCCTCTGCAGCCCACTGCCACCATCCCTCCTCCCCGTCCTCTTCCTTGGGGGCACCCTCCATGCTGGCTCCCAGAGAGCCCTCTGCCAACCCGCTCCTGCTTCACGCCCCTCAGAGATCCCTGTCCGCTGCTAACTCCACTGCCCTTCCTGGACCAGCCTCGCCCTCACCCCCAGCTGCCACCCAGATGTGCCACTGTCTGCCCTCACCTCTTTGCACAGGCCTCCCCCTCTGCCAGAAACCCTAACTCTTGCTCACTCCCCAAGGCCCCCTTCAGGTGTCACCTCCTCCAGGAAGCCCTCCCTGCCACCCCCGGCTGGGCCAGGGGCCCCTCCTCTGTGCTCCCATGGTCACCTGTGCTACCTCTAACACCACACTGACCACTGTATCGTGAGTGTCCTTCGAAGTGACCGACCACCCTGCCAGGCCGTGAGCGCCTTGGGCGCGGGGTCTGTGTGTGATTCGTCTCTGAGGACCCCATGCCCTCCGAGGGCCTGTTACAGAGTCGATGCTCAATAAATGTGTGTTGACTGCATGAACGATCGGCCAGACCAGGCCAGGGTGCTCCGCCCTCAGTTTGCTCGTCTATAAAATGGGGGCGATGTTGAGGCTGGTCTCTCTGAGGGCTGATGCCACTCTGGACGCTGTCCCCTTGAGAGAAAGTTGCCCAGGCTACTGGGAGGGCCCTGGTGTTCCCTCATCAAATACAAGGCCATGCTCCCGGTGAGGAGGGAGATGGGGATTGTAGGCCGGGTTTTGAGAGCTTGATTGAGGAGGGCCTGGGCCCTGGGGCCTGTGCCTTCTAGTCTACTCCCAACAAGGGTGCTGGCTCCCCAAGTAGCTCACAGAGGCTGGGACCCCCGGGGCCTCTCATGGGGGCAGCTGGTGGAGCCGAGCACCTGGGGACCTGGGCTCACGCCCGTGACGCCCTCATCATCTGCTGGCACGACGCTGCTCCTTCCAGCCTGGTTGGAGGAGGCCTTGAGGGCCCGGGCCCTGATGGGGGGACGGTAACCCTCACAATGGTGGTGGGGGTGAAGGAGCCACTCTTTCCTCAGCAGCACTTCAGGCTGGCCAAGGAGCAGCAATATTGGCCCCTGCAAGGAAAGGGCTGGCCTGAGTCCCTCCTCCAGCCCCTGGGAGCACACCAGTGTACAAAAAGAACCAATGCCCTCACCCACTGCCGGGGGTGCATGCCTGCCCTCTGGGGAGGGTGTGTGGATTTGGGCCTCGGCCCCTCGGTTCTCACTGCTGTCCTGCTCAGCAGCTCCAACGGGTCCTCCCCTGCGGCAGACAGGGCCAGGGAGGCCCCGGGAGGAAGTGACACGCTCAGTGCAGGTGAGGGTCCTGTTCTGGGGCAGAGCCAGCCCAGGCTGGAATGGTTCCACCTGAGCTACTAGGCAGGGGTCCGGCCTCTGGGACACAACCTGGGCACTCCGTCTGCCCTCATGAAGCTTCTCCCCGCCCTCTCTGTTTCCAGAAGGGGGGCTTTCTGTGAGCAGGCAGGTGGTTCTCAGATCTGGCGGCACAGCTGAGGCCCATGGGCCAGCCAGATCAGTCTAGGGGGTGGGGCCCGGAAACTTTTCTTTTTAAGCCCCCCCCCCCAGGAGACCCCAATGTGCCAACCCCTGGTGCCAGGCAGGATGGATGAGATGAAGACTGAGGCCCTGCAGCCAAACCTCCTGGGGTCAAATCCTTGCCATCTGTCACTAAGGCTCGATCCTCAGTTTCCCCATCTGTAAGAGAGGACAGATAACGGAACCACATCCTAGGGTTGGTGAGAGGATTAAGAGCGTTTTACACGGCTCGTGCTTAGCACAGAGCTTGCCAGCGTCAGTGCTGCAGACCCAGCGGTGGGGTCTTTATTACTGTCGCCTTCCCGGAAGAACTTGTGGGGGGGTGAGAGGCAGGCAATGCAGTTCCCAGAACATGCCACACGATGGCGCCGCGCCCCTGGTTCGAGTGTCCGCTGAGGGTAGAATGGGCGGTGCTCCCCACCCACAAGGGTCCGGGGAGGGGGCCTGAGGCGACTCAGGCTCAGCTTCGTGGAGGCGGGGTCAGGGCGAGAGGGTGCAAACCTCACCCAGTCCAGGAGCGTGTGGTCTGGGGCATCCACCGACAGCTGGGGTGGGGGTGGGGGTGGGGGTGGGGAGGCCGGCATTACGTCCCGTTTCACATATGGGGCCATCAAGGCTCAGATAGTCAGGCAGCTGGTGCGGGTGGCAGGGGCACTGTCGTGCAGGTGGGGCTGCAGCGATGCCCTCTCTCTTAGCCCTCACCCTTCCTGGTGATGGACCTGGGTCTAGGGATGGGGCTGTCGGAAGGGGCAGCTTCCTTCGGCCTGGGAGGGCTGGGGATGCTCAGTTATTCGAAGAGCTGAGCTGCTTTAATGCCTAAAATGCTCTTTGCAAAGAGTGGAAACCACCTCCCATGCCCTCGGGCCCAGTGGCCTGGAGGCTGGGGATAGGGACCCCCTCGGTGGCTTGTGGCCCAGGCCAGGCTGGGGGTGAGGCCTGTCTGGGCTGAGGGGTGAAAACTGGGCCATCCTGGTGGGTGAGAGGTTTTCTCTCTCTTCTCTCTGGGTGCTGAGGCAGGAAGCTGGCTCTGGAGTCACCTGTGGGCCCTCAGTGGCAGCCAACGTGGGTGGGCAGAGGATCACAGTTAGTTGCCCACCTGGGAAGGTTCTGGGTGGGGTTCGGCCCCCTCTGGTTGTCTTGGCCCAATGGGCATGGTGTCCTTTACTCTGGTCCAGAGTCAGGTAGGTCCAGCTCAGGTGCCCCTCTCTACCCCAAACACAGTTTGTGTGGTGTGGGGGAGGGCCCTGGATGATTGTGAGAGAGAGGAGGGCCACCTGGAGGGGACCTCTGGGCAGGGTGAGAAGGGCTGTGGCCAGCGGGTCTTGCGGTACTTCATCCCACATGAGTGGGCATTTGCTTTCCTCCGGGCGAGGATCCCGTGACCCCAGTGGGCTTCCCGACAAGTGTGAGACCCAAAGGATTGTCTCAACAGCCCTGGGATGGGTGGCTCCTAAATCCACACATCGGCCCAGACCTCACCCCTGGGCTCCAGACAGCCTCTGGCATCTCCGTCTGAACGTCCAGAAATAGCCCCAGCCCCAGGAGGGGGCAGACTCGGGGGTATTTCTGGCTGGTGGATCATTCCTCTGAATCAAGGATGGGGTGGGACCCATGGAGTCAAGGCCTTTTCTTGGCCAAGAACGCAGCCTTTCCTGGATGTCCTTTTCCCTTGAGGAAATTGGGGTTGCCCTACTGGCGCTGTCCACCTGAGGCAGCCCCTGCTGGTGGTTGGACCCCCAGTGGGAGGCAGCCTGGGTAGCCAGGGGCAAGTCTGCCCATGGGGGGGCACTTGAAGAGTGGGGGCTAGAGGGGGCCTGAGCCTCCCCAACCTTGGGGTGCTCAGCTGCCAGGCCTGACCAGGAGGATGTCCGTGGGGCTCAGGGTGGGGAGGCCAGGCAGAGGTGGAGGGCACTGGGACCTTTCCTGGGGGAGCCTGGCCTCCCAGGTGGCACGTGGAGGGTCCCGAGCCCATGGCCACTGAAGTGACCTCAAGAGCAAGAAAACCGAGTTGTTTTTCCCAACACATGTTCCTGTGACAAAGCAAACAGGAAGGGGCTTGGGGCCAGAGCAGGAAGGGGAAGCTGTCTGAGCGCAGGAAGCTGGGGGGACACTGGGCCTGTTTGGAGGGACTCAGGCAGACAGACAGACGCCGCAGGATGGGAGGTGGAGGGCCCTCTAAGGCATCTGGGCCCTCCTTCTCGTCCTCACCCCAGCCCCCAGAGGGTTCACCCCTCCGCTCTCCAGGTGAGGAGCCGAGGTGGCCCCAGCCTTGCCCTGGTCACCGAGGAGGGCTGCTGGAGGTGCTGTGGCACCCAGGCCCGTCCGACACCATGCTTCCCTCACCCTGGTCCTGCAGCCCCATGTGTCCGTCTGTGGGCCCACCCATGCCAGGGTCCCAGAGCCACAACCAAGACTGGCCGCAGGCCCGAGAGCAGGACTCCATGGGCTCCCCCTGCCGGAGCCCGGCCCAGGCCAGCTACACAGGAGGTGCTCATACATGCTCCACTGATACGGAAACAGAGGTACAGAGAGGGCCCGCCACCTGCCCAAAGGCCACCAGCAAGTCAGGGTGGGCCCCACCCTTGCCTGCACCTGCTACAGCTCCAGGTAGCAGGGCTGGGCCGCTGGGCCGCTGGGCCGCTGGGCGCTGGGGTGCCCCTTCCTAGTCCTGCCTACAGAGACCTGCGGCAGCCTCATCTCAGTTAATCCTGCACACCGGAAACCCACAGGTGAGACTCCTCCCGCTTTATAGGTGAGGAGGCTGGGGAGCTCCCCCTTCTTTATTCCTTCCCTCCCCAGCTCCTGCCCACGAGGGGTCCTGGAAGCGGGCCAAGTGGGGAGGAGGGAAGGGGGGCATTTCTGGGTTGGGGTGGGTGCAGTTCTAGGGTTCCAGGGACAGGTCCAGTCTGACTTTGTCTTTTAGGGTTTTTTTTTTTTTTAATTTAATATAAAGATGTCAGTTAGGAGGAACCTAGGCTGACCAACAGTCCTGGTTTGTCCAGCATCGAGGGTTCCCAGGACACATGCAGGAGTCACAGGGTCAGACAGGGGACATCCCAGGAAACCAGGACAAGTCCGTTGCCTGAGAGGGAACCTAGAACCATTTAATCCACCCCCACCTGATGCTTGAACTCCCTCCACTGTGTCCTCACCCAGCAGCTGTCCATCTTGCTTGCATACCCCCAGTGACAGTGAACTCAGTACCATACACAACAGCAAGAGCCAACCAAGAGGTGAACACAACCAGGACCAGGCACTGACCACAGCGAGGTAAGGGTGGGCGGAGTGAGGGGGCCTGGACCACCTTCGGAGGCAGTCGCACAAGGCTTCCCAGAGGAGATAGGGGAGGAGGACAGGGAATTCCCGACCAAGGGAACAGCATGGGCAAAGGCCAGGAGACCAGAAGCCCCTCCCAGGGACTGAACTATTAGCTGTTCGCTCTAACGGCTGGCGTCACTTGGCACTCTCTCTTCACCCTGCGACCAGGAGGGAGTCCCTTTGAGAACAAGGTGGCTTCTCTCCCCAGGTCTCAGGGCAGGTCTCTCAGTGCCCACGGGATTGTGGCCTGGTGTCCTGGAATGCCCTTCCACCCCCTCACTCTTCTGAGGCTCAGGGACCCATCAGCACCAGCACCTGCCCCCTCCTCCAGCCCCACGCCTCACTGGCTGGGTGGCCTTGGGTGGGTCACCGAACCCCACCTGTGACACGGAGACAATGGTCATGGCTGCTGCGGAGGGCAGGACCCGTCTGGCATGGGCACATACCCAGTGTGCGGCATCACTCACTCTTTCTCTCCAATGCCCATAAATGTCCCTCTCTGGCCGGGTGGAGCCACCCCAGGGAGACAGTGTGCAGGCATGCTGGGTCCCCAGAGCTGGGGCTGAGGTTTGGGGGACTGAGTCAGCACCCAGGGGTGCAGCAGTTTCTCAGGCACCAGTCAGAGGCTGCTGGGAGAGGCCCGGGCAGGGAAGGGCAGTGCTCAGATTTATCCACCAATGACGAGGGCTCCTGGCACGGGAGCATGTTCTTATCTGCCCAGCCCAGCATTGGAGGGGGGGGCGGTGGCCGGCTGGGCAGGACGCTGCCTAGGGGCTGGACGCTGCCGCCCAGCCGGCCAGCAGCTTTGAGCCCCACCAGGTGGGTGACAGCAGGAGGTCCCAGCGTCCCTGCAGGCCGGTGGCTGGCTGCCTACCCCTCTCCTGCACCATGTCAGACGGCGAGGGCCCCTCGGCCGGTGAGTGGTGGTGCTATATTTACCTTCTACAGGTCCAGTTGCAGGGTCAAGGCCACTGGTCTCCCAGAGCACTGCCTCCCCACCCCGGGCTGCAGCCGGTGGGGGCCTGGACCCCCTTCCTCCTAGCCTGATGCCCAGGGGCCTGTGCTCCTGAGGGGGGAGCTCGACTTTCAAAGCTAAGTTCTGCCACCTCCACCCCAGCTTCCCGGTGGGGCTGGAGCAGGAAGCTCTGTCTGCTGCAAACCCTTTTGCTGTCAGCCAGGGCGTCCAGAGATGACCCACAGTGCAGCGGTGGCCTAGGCTGCGGCTGGCCGCCTGGGTGGGCTCAGGGTGCCACAGGCCCTGGAACTGCGGGCAGGGTGTGCGTGCGAACCTGATCTGGAGTGGGGTGCCTGAGACGTGTCGGGTGCCTTCAGCCCCTGCTCTGCCAGCGCGAGCAGGTCCTCCGTGAGCCCCAGACCCTCCAGGCTGGAGACAGCCAGGGACAGAGTCCGGCAGAGGGGCGGGCAGACACTGGGGTCCCCTGCATGCCCTCTGTCCTGCCCCTGGTGGGGACTCCCTTGCCTGGCTCCCTGGCTGGCTGCCCCTGGCTCCTTCCAGTTGAAGACAAAGTTGTGATGTGGACATGCCCCTGAACTGGCCTTGGGAGGGGCAGGTGACAGTTTAATGTTGGGGGCACACTGAGGACTCTGGGGTCAGGCTGCCAGGTTCAAATCCCAAATCTTTCATTTCCAACTTGGGTCACCTTGGGCTGGTGGCTTAACTGCCCTGAGCCTCAGGGTCCCCAGGTGAGAAGCAGACAGCAGTCAACGGTCCCTAATCAGGCAGCTGCAGAGAGTGAATGTGGTACCGAGCAAAAGCACCTGCCAGCGCCCGGTGTGCAGTGAGCGCTTGGTGGCG
Organism: Anoura caudifer; assembly: GCA_004027475.1. Lineage (NCBI taxonomy): Eukaryota > Metazoa > Chordata > Mammalia > Chiroptera > Phyllostomidae > Anoura > Anoura caudifer. The sequence goes on from PVKU01001289.1 coordinate 27,680, forward strand.
CCTTCGTGGGAGCATCCCATGGGGGTCCGCACAGGAGCCTGGCGGAGCAGGGACCTGTGTGTGCTGGTCCAGCCCCTCCAGCCAGGCCACCCTGCCGAAGCCTCAGCCTGGCTGTGGATTTCTCATCTGTCAGACACTTCTGGGGAGGATCGTGGACATGTCTAGCTGTCCCAGGGGTCCTGGGCTGGGTTGCAGGTGTTGGCGGTGTGCCCCGGCCCCCTGAATGGCATCTGATGGACAGCCCCAATGCCTGGGCCTCACCAAGTCAGACTTGGAGCTCTGTGCGTGTGGGGAGGGGGCCACCGACAGCACTGGCCTGACCTCACCCTCTTCCACCAGGCGCCAGTGGTGCTGGCTGCCAGGAATTGTCCGCCGTGGCTGCGAAGGCCAAGGATCCAGTATGGGGGGGTGGGGTGGCCCTTTCTGGCTGGCTGTGCCCACACCTGACACGGACCCGGAATAGCTCTTTCCCTCCACCAGGGACACAGCCCCACTTTTAGCAGCTTGTAAAGCCACCCGCGTAGAGATGGGTATTTCAGGAAGGTCGGGACAGCGTTTAGCCTGTCGGGGCCATGGATTGGGTCCTCAGCCTGTGTGTGTGCATTCGTGCGCGTGTGTGTTCAGGAGGCTCGGAGGAGACACGGCCTCAAGGCTCCTTCACTGTTTGGAAGGGGGTCAGCTGGGTTGGGGGCCTGCAGGCACCAGCCTGGCCCTGCCAACCCTGGCTGGCGGGCCGCCTGGGTGAGCGTGGGGCTTGGCTGCCCGCCTACGACATGCCACATGATGGTCTTTGGTCCGTGATGTGATGGGCTTTTGAAAGAACATGGTTGGCAGAAGAGAAGACAGCACCTGGGTGTGTGTGTGTGGGGGGGGGGGTCTCCTACAGGGAGCTGCCTGAAGTTCAGGTCTTCCTAGGATTCCCACCCCGCAGAGCGATGGGGCCCAGGAGGCTGCTGTGAAATATTTGTGCCTATTTTCGGGAACCAATCCTGAGGCCTGCATCAACAGCTGCAAAATTCTCAGCTCTCCACCTGCTCCCTATGTGACCTTGGGCAGATGACTCAAGGGCATTGTGCCTCACTTTCCGAATCTGTTAATGGGGACGATAATAGGGCATTAGCTCCTCAAGTTCAAGTGAGGATTAAGTGACCGAAAGCATGTAATGCTCTTAAAATAATGCCAGGCTTATTGTTAGCCACTGTAGCTGTTATTATTATTCAACCCAGAAGTGAACTGTGAGCCACCCAGCAAATGCAGGGGCTAAATTATCTGCTGTGTCCTGCGTCCTGGCCATTTTGGACACATTATCTGTTCACTCCCTTGGTGGAGAGTGGTGGCATAAACCCCACTGTGTTGCTAAGGAAACCGAAGTTCAGAGAGACAAACAGGTGTCCAAGGTCACCCAGCTGGTATATCATAGAGCTGGGATTTGCCTCGGACCCTGCCTGTGCAAACCCCAGCCTGGGTGCCCCTTCTGGGGCTCCCACCCTACTCTTCCCGGGGGCTGGTGGTCTTATAGGCCTACGTAGCCCTCAGACCGCCTCATCTCGGATACGCTGCCTTCACATTGCTTCCAATAATGGGGAGCCTGCAGAGAATGAATATGTGGCACCTCGTTAGGGGGTCAGGAAACCCGGGAGCGGGAGCACAGTGGCAGGCGGATTTAGGGCCCCGGCCGGGGAGCCTGCGGGCTAAGGTTACCAGGTGTCAGCACTGTATTTATAGCAGGAGCCCAGCTGCGCCCGCAGCTGCTGGCAGAGGCGCTGCCTTCACGTTGCCCGGACCCGCACCTGGCTCTGGCCCTCGGTGAGGTGGGGGGAACCTGGGTCACTCCCGCCCTGAGGCTCAGCTTCCTCGTCTGTAGAATGGGACCCTGCCCGTCCCCACTGGGCCTGGGACAGGGACTGAGCACTGGCACTGCCTGGGTGGAGGGGCCTGGAGGTGCTGGTTCCAGACAGCCTAGGTCTGTGGGTTGTCCTCTCCTACCTTTGACCCTGTGACCCACCTCCTCCCCTGCTGGCAGAACCGTGCAGGAAGAGAATCTGGCCTCTGCACTGTCAGCTCCCCAGTGTTTGGGGAAGTTTCCAGCAAAGCAGTTTTACCATTCCAAGCACCAAAGAACAGGCTGCTGTATTCTCAGCAGGTCCACCAGGGCCCAGGGTTCGAGTCTGCTCTGCCACTCCATGGCTCTGTGGCCTTGGGGGTGTCACTTAACCCCTCTGAGCCTCCGACACAGGTGGCAGCGGCCCTAGGTCAGAGGGGGTGGTGAGGATGGGCGCCCTAACCTGCGTATGTGCCCAGCCAGCGCAGTGACCCTCCCTCTCCTCCTGTGTCACCTCCCACCGGCCCCCCCCGGCTCTGGGCCCCAGTTGCCCCGTTGGTATAGTGTGAAGTGGCTGCCCTTGCTAGCACCCTGAGCTCCTGCAGGTTCCAGGTGGCTCAGCTGGGGAGGGCTGACAGTTCTCTGGAGTCCCCCAAAGGACCCCCATCCTCGGTTCTGTCTCCCTCTGCCTGAATCCAAGGAGGTTTGCCAAGGGTGGGAGTCTGACATAGGGGTGGGGGTGTGAGTGGGGGTGGGGAGGGGATGGGAGTGGGCACCTCCCTCCACTTCAGCCAACTCCTCCTGGCATCCCAGAGCCCAGAGATGGCCCCAGCTTCTTGCTCACCCCCAGACCTCATGGGGTGGGGGGCTTGCCAGGGAGCAGAGCAGCCTCTGCCTCCCTCCTTGTCCCGAGTGGGTTCTAGCCTCCTGTTTGGTTACTGACCCACTCCAGGGATGGGCCTGTGGTGACAAGACTCTGAGAGGACATAAAAGCAAACTCCTCAAGTTATTTGGGCCCTGTTTGTGAGGAGGAACCCACAGTGTGTGTTCTGACCCCAGGCAGGGCTCAGGGACACCTGCTCTGGACCAGCCCTTGTCACATCTGCGAACTTTAAGCAGCAAAAGACTCTATCTATGTGGCTGAGTCCTTTTTGCTGTGTCCAAAGTACCTGCGAGTTTTTGCACCTGTGATCAGATATACAGATTAGAAGCTGTTGGGAAGTGAACAGGCAAATGAAAGTTACCCACTTCCGCTCTTTTAAAGTGTGGGGCCCATTGTGATTGAGTTGTCTTGATGCAGTAAGATAGATTTTATGTTTTTATTTATTGCATTTTAAAAATGAAAAAAAGTAGGTGTGGCTCAGTTGTTTGGGCATTGTCCTGAAAACTGAAAGGTCACAGGTTCAATCCCCGGTCAGGGCACTTGCCTAGGTTGCTGTTCGGTCCCCAGTCGGGGCGTGTGCGAGAGACAACCAATCGGTGTTCCTCTCTTACATCAGTGTTTCTCTCCCTCTCTTTCTCTCTCCTTTCCCCTCTCTCTAGAATCAATAAAAGAAAAAAATTTAATGAAACAAAGCTATTACCGTTCACAACCTCTTATCTGTTTCTTTTTGAAACCATGCCATCGAAATAAAAGCAACCCGGAGACCATCAGATACTCATTGTCTCCTTAATGGCCACATTTCGTGTTTATCAAAACAGCCCCTTTGTGTTTTCCTGGGCTGGGCATGCTGTGGGAAAGACAAACCTCAGAGCCTTAAAGCAGCAAAGGACTTTCCTGCAGAGTCTGGACAACCCTCAGGGCAGGTCCTCTCCTCGGTGGCTCAGCCTGGTGCCTCCATGTGGACCCAGGTGTCCCCAGGCCTGAGGCCAAAGAGGGGGGCGGGGATGCCACACTGGCAATTAAATGTTCCCACAGGAAGTGACCAGTATTGCCGCTACCCCCATTTCATTGGCTGAAGCAAGTCACCTGGCCACGCCTAATGGCCAGAGGCGGGTGCGCAAATCTCTATTAGTGAACGACAGTCATAGCTGCCCCCCCACTGGCTTTGTTTTCCAGTTGAGTTTCTTTTTTAAAGGAACCCATTTTAATTATGACATGTTCGGGGAATATCATGTGAGCTGCGGTCAGCCAGCACCTGAAATGTAGTTCCGGGGTCCTTCCAATGCGCAAGTCACAAAGCAAGGGGCGAGATTTTCCAAAATGCGCTCTCTCCCACCAGCTGGAATCTGCAATTAAAAGCACAGAAATACATTTCTGAGAGATTTGGTCACAACACCAAAAAAGGAAAAGTGTAACCAAGGGAAGCAATAGCTCTTAATTGCCCCAAAGCAATTGATTTATTACTTGCTACAGTGCAGAGGAGGGAGTCAGCATGGGTAGTTCATGAGCCTGTTTAATCAACATTGTCAGCATTAAAAAGTGGGCTGTGAATTCAGAAGGAAATGATTATAGAAAAATATTTAAAAGTGAACACTGTGAAGGGTCTGCGATCTGTCACTGTGGCCTTGGCTGCATGACCCGCCCCCCAACAACAGCTGCCTCCTCGCCCTAACAAGAGGCTTTCCCATTGGCTTTTAATAGTATACAACCAAGTGAATTTAAATAAAAACTCACAGCCTAGCAGAGGGCTGTGACAATGAATAACACGCCCTGTTTCGGATGATGGCATAAAGCTGGTTTAAAAATAACGTTTGCAGGGACGGGGGTCGTCTCTGAGCCCCGGCCTCCCAGACTCGGCGACGTCGCCTGAATCGCTGGAAATAAAATTGGAATCGGTTTGGGACGGTGGGGCCCCGTGTGGGGGGTCAGGAGCTCCTGCAGGTCCGGGTCCCTCTGCCAAGCTCTAAGCCACACTGTTTGGAGAATGCTACCAAGTTTAAACACATCTTCTAGGAATCCCGCCTCCTTTACTTTGGGTGGGAAAACACGTCAAAACACTGGTGCTGTGGCAGAAAACACCCTTCCTGCTGCTTCTCGCTGAAGGCGTGAGGTCCGGGGCCAAGGGGACGTGCTGATTCAGCGGCTAATGTGCGCATGTGTCCCACTGAGCGCTGTGGCCTGAGGGAGGAGCCGGGGGGGGGGGGGGCCTTGTCACCTCAAACTTCAGTTTCCTCCTCCATAGGGTTAATAGACTGAGGTGACGACAGCAGTGAGATCGCAGGAGAATGTATACAGCAGGCACTAAATAAATGCCGGCTCCCCTCCCCCTGGCGGTAGCACCCATGGTTCTGTGTGAAGGTACGTTCTCCCCTCTGTTGGGTGCACACCTGAAGTGGTCTTGCTGTGCCTCGTGGGGACTCCGTTTCACCTGCTGAGGGGCCCCCAGCCCCGGTTTCCACAGCGGCACCAATTTGCTTTCCCACCGTCAGTGTGCGAAGGCTCCGGTTCCTCCGGGTCCTCAGCAACACTCGCCAATGTCTTTGATTCCGTGCATCCTAGCGGGTATGCAACTCATTGTGGTTTTGATTTCCATCTCCCCCGGGACTAATGGTGCGGAGCATCTTTGCATGTGCTTCTTGGCTATCACCTCTCGGCTCTGGGAACGTAAGCCTCAGTTTCCTCATCTATAAAATGGGGACAAAGACATATTCTGGAGCCTTGGCACAGGGTGGCCATCCAGCAAAGGTGTGCTGCTTGAAGTTGCAGGCTGGGCGTAGAGCCCCTCGTCTGACAGCTGGCCAGAGGGAGGGACATGGAGAAAGCTGGAAACCTGGACATTTCTGCGAGTTCCAGACCCGTTTAGGAAGGGCACCATCCCCAGAGAAGGTGCTGGCCGACACTGGCCCGGTCCGGCGGGATTTCCTCCCAGCTTTAAAGCTTGGGTGGGCAGACGAGGTGGGTGTCCAGATCACACACTCAGTGAAGACAAACCCTGCCTGTGATTTGGGTTCCTGGTGAGGAGATACCTTTGGATTTTTCTTATCTCAGGTTATTTGGCCTCCTGCCCTCGGCTGTTCCCGAGGGGGCTGACCTTGTCCTTCCTGTACTCGCAAGCTTGCGCCTTTCACTGGGGAGGTCTGGACATAGGCCAGGAGCATCCTCCCGGCAGGCCGGGTGGGACCAGAGGTGCCGATGGTCAGGCTGACTTTGTGTAGCTGTAACCTGAGCCCCAGGGAAGCCATCAGCTCAACCCAAGTCCACCTGCGGGCAGCACGTTCGCCAGGCCTCCCTGGAGGGTGCGAGTCCATCCTGTTCTGAGCCCAGTGGAAGAAAGGGGGGAGGCCATGCTGAGGGCTGGTCTCGGATGTGCTGCTGGGTCTGTAACCCAGGAAAGGCAGGTCCTATCCCAAGGGGACTCCTGGCTCAGGCTGGGTATGGGTGCGACAGCAGCCAGGCGCCCCAACCTCTTTCTTCATCCCGCCACTGTGTCCGTGGCCCCTCCGGCAGCAGGGGGGAAGCGGGGAAGGAGCTCGGCTGGGACCCAGACAGACTGGCCTTGGCATTGGAGCTCTGCCACCTGGTGCTATGTGATCTTTTCCAGTCGTATAATCTCTCCGGGCCTTTGTTGCGGCCCTGGGTGCGAAATGAGGCTGATGGTACCTTACAGGAGGGCTGCCAAGTGGAACAGAAATAGTACAATAGGACCCCCTGCAAAGCCCCATCCCGAGGGAGCCCCCATCCCCTCTAGCGTCTTACCTCCTTCCCAGACCCCTCCGCCCCCACGCAGCCCCGCACCCCTGGCTCAGGAAGCCAGCACGGGCTGCGAGGTAGAACATGGGGATCTCAGATCAGCAACACGTGCATCTTCAGTGTAAGTCCACGTGTGCCCAAGTGCTGCTCCCTATTGACACCTGAAGAGTCCCCACCCCCAGGAGCACCTCTGGTGACGTCGACCTGCCCAGCACCTACCACCCTGAGCCAGACAGGGTAGGGATCGGGGTCCCGGAGGTTCAAGGCCACAGAAAGTGTCCTGGTCCTGCTGGTGCGGAAGGCTGTTGGGGAGGCGCAGACCCAAGGGGGAGGGTCATTTCCCCAGGAAGGGGCACCAGAGTCAGAGCCTGGGCACTCTGGGCTGCCCCCTCTGGGCCTCCAGAGCTCGGACCTGAACCCCTTTGGCTGGCGAATGACAAGTTGCCAAATGCACAGTCAGCCTTCTCCCCTTGGTCCCCTGGCCCCTTAGGAAGGTGGTTATGGTCCTGAGAAAACAGGCGCAGGAGGTGGGGATGCCCTGGCGGGGCTGGCTCTGGGAGGAATCAGTCTCTGCCTCTTAAAAATACACATTTGAAAAACATATACACATTTTTAAAAGAGCAGGGCTTTTTGTTTTTTTGTTTTTGTTTTCAAATAGTGAAGCCTGAAAAAGGAACGGAACCCTCACCTGGGTGGATAATGGAAGAACTGCCCCAGGAATCTAAAAACAAATGTGCCACAGGAGGAATGGGGCTTTGGTGGGAGATGGCCTGGCTGGGACCCCCTGCCCTGCCACGTACGGGCGAGTGACCACGCCTGGCTCTGTAACTGAGGCTCCCCTCGGGGCAGGTGACAGGAAGCAGGGAAGGAGGTACAGTGGGCACAGGACATGCGGAGGGGCTCCGCCTGCGAAGACATGTGGTGCTGAGGTCATGAGCCCCAACAATTTCCCCCAGCCCCCCCACCTGCCCTTTCCGAGGGACACCCCTCTCGTCTCAGCCCAGTGGCCTGACGTCCCTGACGCTCAGCTAGTGGGACTCTTCAGGGAGGATTCTCCATTGGAGTTAAATCTGAGCCCATCAGTCGGGCACACAAAGGCCCCCCGGGTGGTCTGACCCCTGCTTACCCCGGCTGTGGCCCGGCACTACCAGCACCCCACCCCCAACACCCCCAGTGCAGCCAGGCAGATGCCACTCTGCACATCCCACGGGCTTCTCTCCTTTTGGTCCTCTTCCTAGAACAATCTATCATTCCCAGCAAAGCCCTCCTCCCCTCCCACCCTCTCCTTCCCAGCCAGGGAGGGGCCTCTTCTGTGCACCTCCCTTGCTCCCTGAGTCCCCTCTCCAGATGGTGACTGTCTTCAAGGCAATGTCCATGCCTGAGTCATGTCTGTGCCCAGCACCTGGCACGCGTAGTAGGTGCTCAACAAACGGTCTTGTTATCTCTCTGCTGTTGCCGGTCCTGTTCCTCCAGTGGCCTGTAGGGAGCACTGCGTTGCGAGCTGGCTGCAGGGCCCTGAGGAACACATTTTCTTCTCCCTCAAACCCACCAGCTGGGTATCATTGTCACTCCCATTCTACGGACAAGAAAACTGAGGCTCAGAGGGTGTGGACCACCTGCCCTGTGTCTGTGGGGCTCACGAATGAATCTCTGTCTCTCCCGGTGCCTCAGTTTCCTGATGTGTGAAATGGGGGGCCTGCTGTTGAGATTTTCTAAAGTTCCTCACCACTGGGGGTGGGGACACAAGACATCCCCATGCCCTGGAACGCACAGCATCTGAAAACCTTTGTCTGCCCAGCACGAAGCTCCTTCCTCCGCACCCTCTGCATCCTGTGGCTGGTGGAGTCATCCCCAGCTGGGTGGGGTCTCCCAGGGTGGGGAGGGGGCCATCTCCCAGCCTGGAGCGCCTCCTATCCCGCTCCCTGCTTCCCCCTGTGGGGGCACCCGTGACCCCAGGAGACCAGAGACCTCCATCAGACCTCTGGGTGGGGTTGAGACTCATCCCCCGGACCTGCCTGTTGTCCTCTCCGGGGGCTGGTGAAGGAGGGCGGGCTGAGGCGGGCTGCAGACCGACCTCGGGGCTCCCACTGGTGAGCTTGCCTTTTTGTTTTCCGCTTTCGCTTCACTTGACTGACTCTCAAGTTGGAGGCAGCGGTGTGGGTTTGCACAGGTGAATTCGCGTCTCCCAGGTCCTGCTTTGAGGACGAACGAGTCGGCTTGGCATCCCGCACGGGGCAGGGAGCACCGACCGAACTGTTCACCAGTTGTGTGGGCAGAGTGGGCCCCAGTAGACCGACCCCAGAAGTGCTGCACGAGGGAGCCAACACATCCCCCCCCACCCCGGGGGCCCCTCGGACAGCAGGCACCAGCCCCTGGAGCCCACGCAGTGCTGCGGGAGGGACAGGTGGCCGAGAGGAAAGGCTGTAAATCTAACCGGCAGTAATCCTGCTAATGGCTTCTCTCCCTTTCACAAGAAGGAGGCCCAGCTCCCGCCTGCCTGGGGCTGGGGACAGCAGGCCTTTGTGTGCTTTCGGGGAATCGAGATGGAACTCAGAAGACGAAGAGTCAGGTGTGGGTGCCTTATCTTTCCTGGCAACGCTGGGACCTCTGGGCCCGGTCCTGCTGGCAGCCGAAGGGAGGTGTGAGTAACAGAAGGGCCGGCCCTGGGCTGCCTGGGAGCTGAAGGGAGGAACCGCGGGGGATGTGCACCTGGCGGCACAGGGTCCTAGAAGCCCAGAGGAGCTCGGGCTGGGCTGGCGCCCCCCACCCCAGGCAAGGTGTCTGTGTCAGTGTCACGTAAAGGCCCTAGGCTTAAACCCAGGTCTTCGGAGCTGTGTGTCCTTGGGCAAGACACCTAACCTCTCTGAGCCCCCACCTATAACATCCCCACCCACCTCCTGCGAGGGTTCTGGGGCTCCAATCCACTGCAGCTGCAGATTGGCAGTGTGGGGCTGGGCCAGCCTCCTCCCCATCCTGGACCACTTCCCTTCCTGGGAAACAAGGGTCTCTCCTGACCCCCCAAAGCTTTTGGGACTCCAACTCCAATCAACACTGGTGCTGATTGGTGGCTCCATCACTGACCCTCCATTGCTGATTGGTGGGGATGGGGAGACTGAGAGGTGTGTCTGGTGGCTGAGCAGGGGCCCCAGAAGGAGGTGTGGCCTGAGGGAGGGCACAGGGCAGGAGCCAGGCCCCCGGCCTTGTCACAGAGGAGGACACTGAAGCTCAGAGAGCTCAAGTGACCTACCCAGGGTCACCGCATGCAGTACTGATGTGCTCAGGGAGGGGACAGCATCTCGACTCCAGAATGACTTTCAGTGAAAAGGGGCCTAGGAGAGGAATCTTCCTGGGTAAGACCACCAGCAGGTGCCAGCAATTCGAGGGCCAGCACCTGCTGGGCCCCAGAAGGGTACAATGAGGACTGTCCCCTGTGCTTTCAGAGGCTGTACCCCCTGATGGCATTGGGGGTGGGGGTGCTGACCAATGCCAACACCTCTGATTTAGGGTGGCTCTCTGTGGGGGAGGGTCAAGGCCAGGAACCCAGGCAGGGGTGGGGCGCTGGGGACCAGGGCCCACATAGGACCCACACTGATAAATCAGAAAAGTGCCAGCTGAGGCAGGGGCGTAGGAGGCGGGGGGGACCAGCCCTCAAGGACACTCTGTGCTGCTGGGCAGTGAGGCAGGGCCTGGCTCGGGCCCAGGCCTCGGGGAGAGGCCTCTGGCTGGGCTGCCCTGCACTTAGCAGCCTCGGGCTCATCACTTCCTCCATGTTCCCAGCAGCCCCTGCTCCTTTGAGACCCTGAACTTCAGATGACAGGATGGGCGGTTTCGAGCTGTGTGAAGTTTTGGACCTGTCCTCATGGAGCATCATGGGTGTCACTGGCCACACATTTTGGTGCCTTTTTAAAAGCCAAGGCCAGAGGTTCTCAGACCTTGACATACATTACGGTCACCTGGGGGAGGGCCCCCCCGAAATCGTACGTGCCTGAGCCCACACAGGTCCGTGGAGTCTGCATCTTGGGGCTCCCACACGGCTCCTGTGAGGACCACCCTCTGGCACGTTCATGAGACCCTGGATGTCCCCCTCCTCGGATCCCCACCCACATAGCCCCCATGCAGCTGAACCCCACAAGGGCACTCCACCCCATCTGTGTGGACTCACACGTGCTCCCAGGGATGTGCGGGCTCTGGGGCCCACACTGACGTGCAGACATGCCCGCATACGCGCAGGACAGTCACGCAATTTGCTGGGCCCTGTGCATGATGTTCAAGAATGATCAGAAATTTCAAGACGGTGGCAGCAGAATGTTGAACTGAGCCCGGGGCCCTGTGTGACAGCAGGGTCCCTGTCAACAGGGACAGCCCCGCAGACAATCAGGTCACATATCCTGGGCCTCAGGATGTGGACGCATACACTCACGGGCACACATGGGCACACAGACTCATGGACATACACTCATAGGTGCACACACTCATGGCCATGCACTCACAGGCACACACACTCATGGGCACACACTCACGGGCACACGCAGGCTCATACACTCATGGGCACACACACTCACGGGCACACACACTCACGGGCACACACACTCACAGGCACACACAGGCGCACACTCTGATGGTGGCACACCCTTCGGAAGAACGTTTACTGGGACGAGGAATTGAGCTGCTGGTTACAGTCTGATAAACACAATCGAAGTTGAGTCACATGTGAACGGCTTGGAAGCAAGAAATACCAGATGGAGTATTAAGTGAATCACTGTCTTGGGTTTCATGAGTAACATTTTAATTGGGTTCTGACTAGTTTGGGAAAACTCTGCAGCTCCCCTACCCCCACCCAAGTCCAAACTAAACAAACCAGCACCGATTAAAGGCTTCGAACGCCGCGCATCGCCATTAGGATTCTGCAGACAGACTTCTCTAACAGGAGAATTCATTCCGCTGAGCGGGGCCCCCGTTCCTCCTACGAATGAGAAGAGGGACGCTCACGTGCACTGAGCACCTACTATGTGCCGGCCCTGTGCTGTGTAACATGCAACGTGCATGTGCTATCCAGGTGCCACTGTTGGTGTGTGCCAGGCACGGTGCCCGGTAGACAGCAGGTGCTTGGCCAATGGTGGCCTATCGCTGTGTCTCAGCAGAGCCTGGGATGCCCCTGTGACAGGCACACTGTCTTCTGCACCATAAGGAAGAGAGAACTCTGCCGTTCGAGCCCTGACAGCAGCCAAGACACTGAGGCGCGGTCACGCTCCAGTCTCGGCAGTGCTTCACGAGGCAAGTAGCCTCAGAGTCGATGGAAGGAGGCACGCGCCTCCCCAGTTAACTGACGGGAAGATTGAGGCCCAGAAGGAATGAAAACTGGCTGGAGGGGCATTTGGCTCTTGCTGCAGGTGATCTGAGGCATAGGAGGCCTTGTTACTGAGTTCCACGCCCCCCTTGTGTGCACAGGTTGCTTTGGGGGGAAAGGACGCCTGCCTCGGTTTCCCTGGAATGCTACTGGGGGCTAAGGGATTTCCCCAGGAGAAGGCTTCCTTCTCTGAATCTCCCCACATTTGACCAAAGGCAAACCTGGTGGGGAGCATTTTCTTCAAGGCAAGTTCTACAGATTGTAGTAATTTGAGGGCTCCAGGCCTGCCCTGAACCCAGGCCCTCCCCTAGGGCAATAATTCATTATGCGAGGATTTTTCACAGACCACAACTGGCCTTGGAAGGCAATGAACTCATAAATATGCATAGGCTCATCCTCATAAATTATGCATTTGCTGGCAGGGCTTCCAGGCTCCGTCCAGCAACAGAAGGCTTGCTCACCCGGCTGCTTGTAAAGCACACATTCCCGCCTCCCCCCTCTTCCATCACAGCAGAGCCCCTCCAGCTCTGCTCACATGTCGGACTCTGGTTCTCAAAGAATCAGGGGTCCACTTGGCCCTTGTTTCTCTGCGGGCAATGCTGGGGGCTCTGGAGGGGCGGCCCCGGGGTCAGGCCTGCGCTCCTGGCAGCTTGCTTCAGGCCCACAGATCTTGAAAGCAGACGTGTGGTTTACATTCAGTTTGATTTAAAGAGCTTGTGTTCCTTCACACGGGAGCCTGCTCGGGTCCAGGCGGCCCTAGCATCTCCCAACAAGCACTGGGTGGGGCGTCAGGGCGGGGCCCAGGTTCTAGAAGGAGGGGGAGGAAGGGGCTCTTCTCCCCCCCCCCCCCCCCCCCCGCTGCAGCTGTGTGGAGCTGGCCCAGGGTGCCCTGCCCTCCGCAGAGCCAGCCTCGGCCTCCCTCCGATGCCACCGTGCACACAGCGGGCATGCCGCAGCCAGGCATGGGGAGTCTGCAGGGCCTGCTTGGCTGGAGGTCGCCTCTCCCTGGGGGTCCTCCCCCTCCTGCCCAGAGGCTGCCACACCCTCTCACCTTCCTGACCCCACTGACCCTCTGGTTCTCGGGGCGGGAGGCAGGGAGTTCATCTGCTCCCGGCGGCCACACCTCAGCTACCCTGTGGGCAGCCTGAGCAGGACGGTCCCACTTCTTTGTGTGTGTCCTGTGACCATCAGTGCCTGCCCTGCTGTCAACAGCCCCCACGTGTGGGCAGGTCCACCTTCCTTCGTTCACCCTCCCTGCAGCCTGGGCAGGGGCCGGGCATGTGTCTCACAGTTGGGGCCTCAGCCAGAGAGGCGAGAGGCTGTCCTGGTCGGTAGCAGGGACGTGGCACTGTGGGTTTGAAGCACGTCCCCTAAACTCAGTCACTGTCCCCAGCCCTGGGGCTCTGGCCCTGAGAAGCCACCTCACGGACACTGAGAATCTTCACAGATCAGGAACTGTGGGATCTGGCTTAAACCACTCCATTGAGAAAGCGAACTTCCAGCCCCAGCAGGTGTGGCTCTGGGTTGGGCATCATCCCACAAGCCAAAAGGTCCCCGTTCGATTCCTGGTCAGGGCACATACCTGGGTCTCGGGTTTGGTCCCGGATGGGCCGTGTGCAAAAGGCAGTGATTGATGTGTCCCTCTCACATCAGTGTTCCTCTCCCTCTTTCTCTCTCTCCCTCTCTCTTAAAAAAATAATTGAACTCCCAAATGTGTGTGAGAAACAAAACCTCTGCAGAAAATTCACCAAGTGGAGAAAAGGACAATGAAATCAGCTGTTCCCCTGCATTGGAAACCCAGCGCCGCCGGCCATGTGGGCTTCCTGCCTCTCCGTTCCTCTTTCTTGGCATGGTCGCCCAACCCAGCCATCCATAACGGGGCGTCTCCCATTTCTCCCCCTGACCCTGTCACAAGCAGTCCCCGCAGTGCTGCATTATCTCCATATTACGGCTTTTAACCCCTGCCAAGCATCACACGTGTACCCGTTCCTGACCTCGGGCATCGCTGTGTACACTTTTACATCACTGCTCAAAGGAAATGACTTTCAGCCATCCATTACCGTAATTCTTGTGTCGCACCGCTCCCAGCCCCTGCAAGGGCTCCACACCCACGCTGACAGCCGCTAATAGCAATCTTGGTCTCATCAAGTCAGCACCTGTCCTGGGCCAGGCGGTCCCCCATGTTCGGCATCTCCGGTTCCATCGTAGGCTGAGCAGACGATGCCTTGCTGGGCACATGCAGTCAGCCAGGGTGATTTGGATGCACGTCCATCTCACCTGAGTGCGTTTCGCTCTCCACTGCTTGGGGGCCACAGAGATGACCAAGGCCTGACCCTGGGGAAGCCACAGTCAGGCAGGGAGGAGGAGGAGGAGAGAGGAGGGCTCATAGGCGGAAGCCAGAAGCCCTGGTAGACCTCAGTGTCAGCTGAGGCTTGTGAAGCCCTTTGTTTGAGGAGCTTTACACCTGTTAACTCACTCAGTCTTCACCACACTAGGGCACCTGTATTGGTCCCCATTACAAATTAGGAGACTGAGGCTCAGAGAGGCTGAGCAATTTGGTCAGAGTCGCACAGCTTTCAGGGCAGAGTTCAGATCTGAACTCAGGCCGCCTGGCTCCAGAGTCCATAACCAAAACCACCTTGCTCCTGTCCACTCCTTAGGAGCCAGCCTCAGTCCCGCTCTGTCCCTGACTGTCGCTGGCACAGGGCTTCCCTGGGAGGTGCTCCGTCCACCTGTGTGGAATGGAGGATGGATGGCCCGGCACCATGCTGGTGGATAACACCGAAGAAGGCAGGCAGGCAGAGCTGGGGATGGGGTGGCGGCCGTCAAGCAGACCAGCCTTGTCACTGATCGATTTGGGTCCCCAGGTGCTGCATCCTGCTCCCAAGGGCTACTGCCCAGTGCAGCACCTGACCTTGTAGACAGATGGAGGGTGACAAGGGGAGCAGGCCAGGCTTCCTGGAGGGTGTCCAGCAGAGGAGGCTGACCAAGCAAGGAAGGAGAGAGGCCACCACGTGTGTCGCAGTCCAGGTACAAGCCAAGAAGCCGAGGGACTCTACGCGGCCGCAGAACCGTGCCGGCTTGGTGGAGCACGCGCTAAACTGCGTTGAAAGACCCTTGGCTTGGCCAGCAGCGAGCCCAGGGACGTGTTCAGGGTCCCCCAGACCACTGCCCTTCCCAGTCTTCAGTTTGTTTTGTTGTGATAAAATGCATGTGATGGAAAATTTACGTTATTACCCACCTTCAAGTGCACAGCTCAGGGGCGGTAAGTACAGTCACATGGCTGCGCGGCCCTCGCCGCCCTGCATCTGCAGAACTCTTGTCATCCGGCCCGCCCACCGGAAGCTCTGTCCCCGGTAAACCCCCCTCCTCCGCCGCCCCGGTCCACCAACATCCCACTCTCCGTCTCTGAGTCTGACCGCTCCAGGGGCCTCCCCGAAGTGGGATCATACAGTGTTTGTCCCTTTGCGACTGGCTTATTTCAGTTTGCACGATGTCCTCAAGCTCTACGCACGGCGCAGCACGCGTGAGGATCTCCTTCCTCTGGAAGCCCAAATAGTACCCCGTTGTGCGGACGGATCATACTTTGTTTCTCTCCCCGTCTGTCCTTGGACACCCAGTTTGCTTTTGCTCTCTGGTGATGTAAATAACGTTGCTATGAACACGGGCAGACAAATATCTGCTTGAGCCGCCGCTTTCAACGGTTTTGAGTGTTTAGCCAGAAGTGCAATGGAATTGCTGGGTCAAACGGTAATTCTATGTTTCCGTTTTCTTTCTTTTTTTTTTTTTAATCACACACAAATTAACTAACAATTTTAGGGACACTTACTAATAACAGGATAAGCCAGCCATTACCTTCTAACATTACTTAGTGTTCAATGAATAGCACCATCATCCTAGACTGGAAAACAGGTCTGAACTCTCCACCATGGAAATGCTATTGGACCCTGTTAAGTATCCACCAGAATCAACACCACTCATTTGTTCCACTTGGCAAGCAAAAATGTTTCGGATCGAGTGAGGCCAGCAGATATCCACAAGCCCGTGTTGCCAAGCAGCGATCATTCTCACAAATGGCCCAAGCTTTCCTCAGGACGGGAAGGGACCGGTGCTGGCACGGGGACAGCGGGTTGGCCGCTCGCTAATGGAGCAGGGCTGGCCGCTGAGTTTCCATAGGAAGCTAAGTGCCATCCATCATTTCGGAGAGGATACTCTGAAGAGGAGGCATGTCCACTGGGACTCACAGTTTTCCAAAGGTCCTTTTGCGGGTTCTGCTGATTCATATTCCCATAATTCCTTCACTGCATAATATTTTCCCATCGCCATGGTGACTGTGTGAGAAGAAGGCGTAGTGAGAAACTTCAGGGTTTATTCCTACTTCACAGAACAGGGATTAGACTTCTGCTGGAGACAGAGTTGTGTGTTCGTGTTTCCAAGAGGAGAGCTGGGTTCCACCGCGCGGAGTTGACTCTCGTGGGGAGAGCGCGGGGATCAGGGATGACACGGCTCAGCTCCAGCACTTTCTAGCTGGTTCTGGCATTTTCTACCTGTGGACCACGAAAAAGGCTCTTCCAGCCTCAGTTCCTTTCTCTGTAGATGGGCAATGGGAATTGAGATTCTTTGTAGAACTGATGGAGAGGATGCAAGACATTTACAAATCATAAACCTTTATCTGCTCTTCAAAAAAAATCACAGACAGAAAATAATGATAAAACCTCTCAGCCCAGGGTGAGGTGCAGGGGCTTCGCCTCACACTATGCAGTGCTTTCCCATGGCCTCCCCGGCCTCTCCTTCACACTCATCTGTGGCTTCCTGCCGGGCGAGAACTTGGCTGTATTTATCCTGAACCCTCTGCTTCGCTGAGTACACAACTTGAATTGAACTCAAACTTGAATCCAGCCAGTGCTTGCCAGGTCCGGTCTGCACCAGGCTGTGGGGTCACACGGACAACCCAAGGCAGGGGCCCCAGTCACCTGGTGCTAAGACCTGTCTTTAATTTCACAGCAGTTTTTCCTGGGGATGGGAGACAGGGAGAAGCGCCCTCACCTCAAAGGTGGGCATTGAATGTAAGAGTCCACTTTATCTCAGAAACCTTCCAAAGCAAAGAGGTGTGTCTTGGAGTTGAAGGAATGTGGCCATTACATGCCACGCTCTCAGTGAAATTCTCCAAGGCATGTACTATGGGCAGGGGCAACGCAGAGGATGGAAGGACGGTTTCGGGGAACGGCCATTGAAGCCCAGAGGGTGATGTCCAAGCTGGAGGGTGAAGGACCGTGGAGTTGAAGGAACTGCCACAGAGGAAGAGACTTGGGAGAGGCTGGAAGATCGCGGGCAAAAGCACAGAGACACACAACAGCTCGATGCGGTTCATGGAACTCAGTAATTCCACGGGCTGGAGTGTAGACGGGGGAGGAGGTGGAGAGAAGGTCGACAGGCCCCGGGCGGGGATGGCCACGGACACTCCGGCACTCTACCCGTGGGCGCACAGAGCATCCACACCCGGTCATGTGCGCACACTCCGGAACAGCTGGTTCCATGGGGAAGAAACTCAGCCATGCCTTTGGAGACTCCCAGCACTGCTGGGTCTTTTCTGTCAGCAGTTTAGGGCTCCAGGGTGACCCCAGCTGGCACTGGTTTGTGGTTTGGACATAGAGTCAAGACAGCCAAGTACGGCAGACCCCTGCCCTGCTGAGGGGAAGCCTTTCTGGTCCCCCTTTCTCAGCCGGTCTCTGGAGACTGGCATTTGCCCGCGACTTGCCTGGGAAGCGGAGAAGCAGCATCCAGCATCGCTCTGGCACATCGGCCAAGCAGGGTTCGCGGCAGCGCTGGGCTCTTGGGCAGCTGGGCTGTGCCAGCTTGCCCACAGCAAGGCCTGCTCTGCAGCTGGCACCCTACTGACCTGTGGGGGCACTAGACTCGGTGCAGGTCCTCCTGCGATGCCAGGAAACACCATCTGAAAGGGCATGGCTCTGGCAACCCGGGGCCCTGCAGTGGCACCAGCGGGTGAAGGCTTGGGAGCACGTGCAGAAGGCGGCCCCTTTGGGAGTCAGAGATCTGGAGCTGCTCGGGGCTCATCCTCAGCGCTCAGCGTTGGCCCCAGGCCTCAGCAGCCTTGGCCTCCTGGCCGTGGGCAGAGAGACAAGTGCTTCTCTCATTTCTGGGGGGTCTTGTTCTACCCCCAGCCTTGCATTTAGCACACAGTCCAAGCTTTCTGGACTGTTGAGTCAGTGGATTGCCACGCCTCCTGGGATCGCACACCTAGCCAATGGGGATGCGAGTGTCCGCACGTCCCCAATCTCTCCTTCGTCAGTCTGGACCAAGGACGGGCGTGTGTGTTTCAGCGTTTGCGCAAGCGTCATGGTGTCTTCTGCACGTACCTGCCTTTAACCATCAGGTTTTCTCAGGACATTACATTGGGACCCTCCATTTAAATGTAGGGAAAACAGCTCCAAGCCTGCAGCTCCCAGACCAGCCAGCCAAGAAGGGGGTGGTGAGCAAGACCCCAAGCCCTCTTGATCCCGTTATTGCCGCCCTTTCGCCTTGCCTGGGAATACAAAGGGAGGCTCAGCTGCACTTGATCTAGCTCTTAGCCCCTCCAGCCACATTCCCTACCAGTCCCTCCCGTGGCCTCCAAGTTCCTGCCGCCTGACAACCATGAGTCACACACAAATTCCCGCCCCCCCCCACATCTGCTCACACCGCATCTCTTCTTTCAACCACCCAGTTCCAATCACCCCTACATGTTGTGGCACCGTCCTTCCCCGTTTCCCTGTAAAGGAGCTACCCTCTCTGTCCTCCTGTGGTTGTTTGGTAGGGTCAGAGCTGGGTCAAGTTCCGGCTGACACCAGCCCAGTTAGTTTACCTCCGTGGGCCTCAGTTTCCCCACCTGAAGAATGATACCAGCTGGCCAAGAACGATGCAGCTGTGTCAGGGGTTGGACACAGGGTCTAGCACATAGTAGATGCTCAGTAAACATTAATTCTTTCTCTTCCGTATACCAGTTTCCATTGGCATTATAATGACCTGTCTCACCCACCAGATGCTGAATTTTCCAGGGTCTACAGTTAGGTCCTCTGTGTTTGTCCTAGAAGAGTAGTCTTCAAACCTTTTTAAGAAATGAGTCATGACAAAAATGCAGTATTTTACATTATAACCCATATGTATAAATATCAAGTAGGTCAAGATGTAATGGAATCCTCTTTGTCATTACTGATTTTTTTTTTTTTTTTTTTTTTGCTTACACTGTTCTATACATTGCCGAGAGAAAAGCATGATTGTGGAATTGTCTATTTCTCCCCTTTAAAGCCGTCCATATTTGTTTCATATATTTTGAGGCTCTGTTATTTGGCACATATGCATTTATTATTTTTATCTCTTCCTGAGAACTGACCCTTCAATCATTATGAAGTATGTATCTTTAGCTCTTGCAGCTAGTCTTTGTTCTGAGATCTGTGTTACCTGATATCGATATACTCACTCCAACCTTGTCATTCCTGCTGTGTGCATGATACGTCTTTACTAACCGTCTGCTTTCAATCCACGTATGTCTTCATTTTTAAAGTGAGTCTTTGTGGGCAGCATATAGTTGTTTCTTACTTGTTTTTTCCATTCTAGTAATCTCTGCCTTCTAATAGAGTGTTTATTCAGCTCACTAACATTTAGTATAATTACTGGCTTCACTGAATGCCGGTCTATCATTTTATTTATTTATCTTCTGTTTGTTGCTTCTATTTTGAATTTCTCTATTCATCTTTCCTGCCTTTTTGGGGGGATTTTATTCTAATTTACCAATGGACTTTTCAGCTTTACGCCTTTGCCTTGCTTTTTCAGTGGTTGCTCTAGGGATTATAATATACATATTAATTTTTACTGTTTTCTCAAAGTTAGCATTGCACCGCTTAAATAAAATGTAGGAACTTTGCGATCACGTAGGTCCATTTATCCTCATCCCTGCCATCCTTTACCCATAAGACAGTTGTACTTTTTGCTTCAAACAGTCACAGGTAATTTTTTAAATGAGAGAAAAAATGGTCTTTTCTATTTCTCCAAATGTTTCCTGTTTCTGATGCCCTTCATCCATTCATGAAGACCTGAGTTATTTCCTTTCAGAGACAGAGCTTCCTGTAGCATTTCTTACAGTGCAGGTCTGGGGGTGATGAATCGCCAAGGTTTCCTTCATTTTAAAATGTCTGTATTTCATTTTCATTCTTGAAAGATAATTTTGTTGGATACAGAATTCTGAGTTGACAATATTTTTTCTTTCAGTACTTTAAAGATGTTGTTACACTATGTTCTGACCTCCATGGTTTCTGATGAAATGCCCACAGTACGTAATATATAATTTTTCTCTGTCTCTTTAAAAAGGATTTTATTTATTTGAGAAAGAGGGGACAGGAGGGAGAAAGAAAGAGAGAGAAACATCAACATGTGAAAGAAACATTGATCGGTTGTCTCTCATGTACTCCCAACTGGGGATCTGGCCTGCAACCCAGGCATGTGCCCAGCCTGGGAATCGAACCAGCAAGCTTTCAATTTGTGGGACCACACCCAGCTGGCTTGGGCCTCTGTCTGTTTTTAAGGTTTTTGTCCTTCTCTTTGGTTTTCAGTAGTCTGACTACAGTGTGCCTAAGACAGTTTTCTCCACTTATTCAGATTTTGCTGAGCGTCTTGGAACTCTAATTTATGTTTTTTTTCCACATGTGGGAAGTTTTCAGCTAGTATTTCTTTAAATGCTTTTCCTGCCCCATTTTCTCTTTTCTCTCTTCTGGCATTTTAGGTTTCTGATGTTTTATACATCCCCACGGCGCTATTAATCCTATTCCATCTTTTCTCTCTCTCTCTTTTTCAAATTAGAAAAGTTTTATTCATCTCTCTTCAAGTTTTCTAATTTTTCCCTTCTGTCATTTCTGTTCTCATTCTGAGTTCATCCAGTGAATTTTTTTCATTTTAGATAATGTGGTTTCCAGTTCTAAGTTTTTCATTTGTCACTTTTAAGTGTATAACTCAGTGATTTTTAGTATGTTCACAAAGTTGTGCAATAATCACCACTGCGTAATTTTAAAACATTTCATTACTCCCCAAAGAAATCCAACACCCATTAGCAAGGATTCCCCATTTCCCCTTCTTCCCAGCTCCTGGCCACTGCTAACCTACTTTCCATCTTTATAGAGTTTCCTGTTCTGGAAATTTTCTGTTAATGGAATCATACAATGTGTGCTGTTTTGTGACTGGCTTCTTTCACTTAACATAATGTTTTCAAGGTTCATCCGCGTTGGACCACATGTCAGAACTTCGTTCTTTTTGGAACTAAATAATATTCCATTGCATGAATCCACCACACTTAGTTTACTCAGTCATTGGTTGATGGACATTTGGATTGTTTCTGCTTTTTGGTTATTATGAATCATGCTGCTGATTGATTCATTTTTACGTTGTATATTTCTCGGCTGCGATGTCCTATCCTTTATTTGGACATATTTTTCTTTTCCTCGTTGAGTATTGTTACAATAACTGCTTTAAAGTTCTTCTTTAATATTTCCAATATCTGGGTCATCTTAGAGTTGGTATCTGTTGATTGACTTATTTATTTAGTTTTGAGACTGGGCTTCATCTTCTTGGCCCTTTACACGTGGATAATTTTGAATTGTATCCTGGACATTGTGAGTGTCCTGTTGTGGAGACTGGATTCTGTGATATTGTCGTGAAGGATGTTGCTACTTCTGTCTCAGGAGGCGATTCACTTGGTTAGACTAGAACCTCAAACTCCGCGGCACACACGAAATTTGGGGTTCTCCTCCCCTGGCTGTCTCCTTCACGAGGCTCCTCCCCACTCTCCAGCTTCCCCGGTTGTCCACGGCTCCTCCTCCCGGGTCCTCGTCAAGCGGACAATAGGCCTCCTATGGAACTGAGCCCCCTTGGGCCCTTACCATAGATGTGGCTGTCCTTAGGGCGAGGCCACAGACATGAGACCCTTGCCCTGTGTGGGCTGATTCTTCTAGGCTCGAGGTCGTTCCCAAACCCCACCTGCTTTGGTTTGCTCTCTACGACCCACAGGGTGTGTTCCTATTCTGTCCGCAGTTTGCCTGTGGGAGGGTTGATTTCTGAAGAATTTACTCCTCCATACAGAAGGACCGTGTATATTATAAACATCTTTGAATGTATACATTTGAACATTCACATGTATTTGAAACAGAAGGTTCACGAATGATGACTTACCCTCCTCTATAGCTATGGGGGCTGTCCCCTGACGTGCTCTGCCCCGCTGCACAATACTCCTCGTTTAAGATGCTGGCCTCAGTCTCCTGCCAACTTGGTTCCATGACCCATACGGGGGCCACAGCCCACAGTCTGACCCGTGGTGCCCTGCTGGCTGGTGGATGAGGCGCAGGTGCGCTGCCTGTCAGCCCACTGAAGAGGTCAATGCAAGAGCTCTCCTTCCCCCGCCGAGGTACAGAAGGCTTTGGGTCCTGAGCATGCTGGGACCCGGTGGTCACAGTGCTGTCCCCACAGATGGGGTGTACATCTGTGTCCCCTCCCCCACACCACCCCTCTGGGTCCTACAGTGACCAAAGCCCAAGTGAGAGTCCTTCAGGGTCCAGGCTGGGCTGCTGAACGTGAGTCATGGACTGTCACACGTCCCTGAGTCCTCCAGGACAACAGGATACGGCTGCCAGCTTTTTATTTTGCTAATTAAGGACATGTAACCATAATGACCACCTACTCTGATCACTATTTCATGAAAGAAAGGCTGTGAAAATGCCAGGCGGACAATCTCAGAGACCTGCAAAGTCCTAGAGTTAAGCTCATTTTGTGCTGTGACAAACGTCGTCCACATTTTCCTCAGCATCCCACAGACAGGTGCTGGGACCCTCCACCCAGCAGGGCCTGGGAGGCCAGGGCTGGAAGGACTCTGGTCAGGACCAGAGAGGGGTGGACATTTGCCCAAGGCCACACATCTAGGGGAGAAAAAATGTTTTCCAGTTTTCTCACAGGTAACGTTCCTCCAAAATTCCAAGTTGCTCTGATGGCAAAGGCGCGAACGGTTGGTCGCCGGTCCCCTCTGGGCTCCGGAGATGCTGCAGGCAGCTGAGCTCATTTCACTAACTGCAGTCGGTCCCCTGAGGAGGCCTCCTCTGCCCTACTTGCTGCCACCCAGATACGCAGGGTCTCCTGGCTGAGCACAGAGTGTGGATGGGCAGGGACCCAGCCGGGTGAGGTGGGTGCTGCCCCCTGGCCACAGGCCGGCCCTGCTCCTGAGCAGGAGGCACATCAGTGCGTCATCATGGAGGCTGCCTGTCCTCTTGGCAATCGCCAGCCCAACTTGCTTAATGGACACGAAAGAAGTCGGATGCAGGCACTGGGCTCCTGAGATCTCCTGGGAGGAGGGGCAGCGGGTGGCTCACACAGGGAGGACCTGGCCTGGTGACTTTCTTCTGCCCAACGCACTCTGGGTGAGCATATTCCCCACCCCCACCCCAAGGCTGTCCTGCTGCGGGGCTGGGGTGCTGGGCCATGGGGGGGCCTCCGACGCGCACTGGGAGGTGGGCGGGAAGAGCCCTTTGCAGGGCTCAAGGGGAGGCAGGTGGGCGGACTGAAGCTCAGTTCCAAGCAGAGAACGGGAGGCTTGGAGGTGAGATTCTAGGGCAGGGGCACTTTTCCTGGCTCTCAATGGCTCTGGTCACCAGAGACAGCTGTGCAGGGGTGGCCTGGTAACCTTTGCATGCACACGCATCCACACTCCTCACCATGAGGTTCTTAGGCATCTTGGGGGCCTGGCAGGGCCCAGAGTCAGCTGTCACACCCAGGCTTGGACATGGCGATTGTTAAAGGATATTTTTGTGGTGCTTGGTATCTCTGTAATGTTGCCCCACCCCCAATCCTCCCTGGAGGGCACCCTTTTCTCCTCCTCTGGGACCCCCGGACCTCCCCCCACGTTCCAGGCCCCTGCGTCAGCCCTGGCCATTAGGTTGTTGCACATTTTTCACAACTCCTTGGGGGCCTGGTGTACAATAGGCATTCAGCTGCTGGACTGAGGGCTGATTTGCAGCCATGGGTTCATGCCCTGCCTGCTTGTGGGGGGTGATCCAGAGGTGTCAGCCATGCTTAGGGGTGACCCTCAAACCTAGAGGTAAGGAGCCATCTTGCTGTGTGCACAGGGCACCCAGGGCTGGGCAGAAGCTGCAGGGAGGAAGGGCTGGAAAGGGGATGCGTTGTGAATATCCCCTGAATGGGAAAGAAAGTTGAGAGTGAACATTTTAATTGCAAATCCTACTGACAGCTTGACTTTAAGGGAAAAGATGAGCTAAATTTAACCTAGTTAAAGAGCCAGAAATGCAATTTACTAATTAGCTTCAAATGGAAACTAGTCCAGTGATCATAAAGAGCTTTTCTGATTGCAAAATCTGTCCCCTCCACCCACCCCCCCAAAAAAAAAGGAAAAGGAAAAGAAAAGAATAGAAAAGAAAAGAAAAAAGAAAGAAAGAGGTCTTCCTCTCTTCACACAGACTTGCTCTTTACGTTTTGTATAATTAGAAATGCAGCTTGCTGGCACAGGGCCCAGAGGCAGGCAGAGTGTCGCAGCCTTCCTGAAAAGTTACAGGAATTTGTGTCTCCAAGTCGAATCATCTGCTAATCACAGAGCCTCGGAGAGATCTACTCTCTGTTGCCAGGGAGTGCAGAGCCCACTGGGGGCAAGGCAGGGTATGGAAGGACTGGAACTTACCTGAACAGAGGCAGTGGGCGGGGCGGGGGGGGCTGGCAGGGAGGGAGGGGTGGGTCCCCAGAGGAGGCAGCATTTGAGAAAATGGCATTTGAGATGAACCAGAGTAGGTGGAATGTGTTTTACATAATATAATTTTTGTTCCAATTTGAAAGGCATGCCTAATACACAGGTATGACTTATAAGCCTCTTCTATGACCCACATAATGGCAATGTGGTGATAACAACAAGGACTTTGAATAAAACATTTTGTAGATTCATGTCCTGGTTTCTGTGGCTCAGTGAACTGAGTGCCAGTCTGCGAACCAAAGGGTCACCAGTTTGATTCCCAGTCAGGACACACACCTGGGTTGCAAGCCAGGTCCCCAGTGGGGGGTGTGCAAGAGGCAACCACACACTGATGTTTCTCTCCCTCTCTATCTCCTTCCCTTCCCCTCTCTAAAAATAAATACATAAAATATTTACAGAAAAACATTTTGTAGATTCACCCGGGACAGTAGAAATAGTCACAGCACAAAAGGTACCATAGGGGAGAAAGAGCATTTCACCGCAAATTTTCATGATCCAGTTGATGTGCATACCCTTCAAACTGAAGCACATGGATTCCCGTTCCCGGGCTGTCTTTTCAGAACATATTCCTGCTGCTCTCCTGTGGTGCCGTGGAGTGGCTTACAGGCAAAGTGAGATCCTAGCAGGTAACACAGCTGTTCGTACAGTAAATACAGACGAGAGGTTCTCCTGGGCACCCCTACAGGTGGAGCTAAAAGGAAGCAATTCTATCCGTTAGAAATGTAAAATCTTGGGGAATTTAGTCATGCGGAATACCAATGACGCATCACTAACATTTTACTGTCCCATTTATTGGACATGGTTAGTTTTTATCATTAAATGTCATCAATAAGAATGCACATAATAATGTAATTAGGGGTCACATCTCAGTGTGTGGTGTATTAATGAATTTCGATTTGTTGTCATTAGTAATATTGGTCATAAATGAATTCCCCTCTTCCTAAATGGGGGCGTGTTGCCCATAAATTTGCGCTCAGTCAACCACCTTTCCTGCTGCCACATTCTCCCCAAAGTGGCCAGTATACGAACATACGAGTGTTGATATATTACAGGGGCATTTTTTTTCTGGAAGATTTGTCCTAAGACCCCTTTAAATCACAAGCTTCAGCCATACATTGTCCCAAGACTTCAACTGACTAACAAATGTAGAATTTTGGGTTCTTCAGGAACTTTATCTCTTAGGCAAAACAAGGCAAAAAGGCACCTAACCCTTTAAACTCCTTGACGTTTTTAAAATAATTTCTTAAATGTTTTATTGAAAGGAAAGGTCACTTAGGGGCAGGAACTGAGGCTGTTGTCACCTGGCACAGCACCTGACCTTCAGAAAAGGGGTCAGAGCGGATGTCTACGGAGTGAGTTCACGCATGCGCGCATGCGTGAACGAATGACTGGAGGTATGCATGCGCGCATGCGTGAACGAATGAGTGGAAGCATGCATGCAGGAATAAATGCGTTGCGTGCGTGCATCACTGAATGAATGAGCAAATGAACCAACTAAAGAGCAAATAAGCAAATTAAAGCTCAAGAGTTAGATTAAAATGCACATATGGTTTTAAATTTGATTTAAATGTATTACTTTAAAAAATCAAGTGTTCTACAAGGCTTAGTACCAAAAAATGAGTTGCCGTCCTTCATTTCCCCACAAGGGGAATGTGTGCCAGCCCCACATTCCCACTCCCCAGAAGCAATCGCCACTTCCAAGTATTTTATCCATTCCTTTTGGTTCTCTTTTATGTTTCTTGAAATAACACGGGGAAGATGATACTTCCTAATTTTCCAGGTTCTGGGATTTGTTTTCTGTTCATGTCCCACCATGGAAGGTGAAGGTTTCCTTGTCTTTCACATCACTCACTATATACCCACGTATGCACACCCTTCTCCCATCTTTCCACTATGGTTAGGTCATAATTTTTATTTGATCGTTATGTTTATATTGTTTATGACTATTAAACACTATTCCTGGTTAAGCCATGTAATATACGATTGACTTCCCTTTCTTCTATACTTTGTTGTTTTCTTGGAGCAAGTAACTGGCTTCTGTTTTCTGTGTGTCTATCACTAAGTCATCCCCAAACACTCTGGCGAATGTGTTAATCTCCTTTCATAGTTTTTAATTTCATCTTCTAGGTGGCATGTCGCCAGAGCCTGTGACTGTGGGCTGCAATCTGTCTGTCTACTTGCACAATTGTTACTGCTTATTGCATAACTGGTTTCTTGGGAATCTCTCCTCCCATTTTCCTGGGGATTGATTCCTTTCACCCCTCTCCTGTGTTTGATTCCTGATTTCCTGGATCCCATGTCTTTTTCTTTCTTGGTAATTCCCTCATTTTGGTGGAACACATCCTGCAGTAGTTTTCTGAGAAAGGAGGCACACAGGAGCTAAGTTTTTGAGACTCTGCATGACTGAAAATATTTTTTAAAAAAGATTTTGTTTTATTTTTAGAGAAAGGGGAAGGGAAGGAGAAAGAGAGGGAGAGGAACATCAGTGTGTGGTTGCCTCTCACACGTCCCCCACTGGGGACCTGGCCTGCAACCCAGGCATGTGCCCTGACTGGGAATTGAACCAGTGACCCTTTGATTTGCAGGCCCACACTCAATCCACTGAGCTACACCAGCCAGGGCTGAAAAATATCTTTAGTCTACTCACAACAATTGAATTATTGGTTTGATTATTGGTTGAAAATAAGTTTCCCTCAAAACTTTACTCTTTGCGTTTCTTATTCTAGCTCCTTTCATTGCTGTTCAGAAATCTAGTGCTGTTCTAATTCTTAATCCTTTGTGTAACTCCAATTACTTATTCACACATTGAACGTCCCAACATGATTATTGAATTTTTTTCTCCTACATTCTATATTGCTTTGTCTTTTTGTTCTATTGTTCTGGGGGATTTCCTTAATCCTATTTTAGAGTCTTCCATGGGGATCTCATTTTTGCTGTCATACTTTTAATTTCCAAAAACTCTTTATCATCTAATTTTAGCATCTTCTGCTTATTTTATGGCTGCAAATAACTTCAACCTTTGAAGATGTCAATGATAGTTTTCTTTCTGTTTCCTCATATTCCCCCCTTTTTTCTTTTTATATTTTCCCAAATGTTTAGAAATTTTTGGCTCTTCATTCAAATTTTGGAGAGGAGCATTCAATAACTGCCTGCAAACTCTGAGTCCCCAGAAGAGACTTGTCACCATGAGGACATCCCTGTGACCCCTGACCTCCCATACCTCCAGGTCTTTCCCCAAGAGCTCATCATATTCCCTAAAGAAGGGTCTTCACAGTCTCATCTGCAGAGTGGACACTGGCAATGAGGGTTCTGGGAGCTGCGGGTGGGAAGGGGCTGGGTGAGGTGTCACCATTCAGTGTTAGGCTGTTTTTTGTCCTCAGCTCAGGATGGTCCCCCTGGTGTCCATGTATGCAGAGGACCCCTTCATTCACCTATTTCAGAGAATGACCTTCTAATCTTCTGCAGGGAGAGAAAGGAGATTGGGAGGGGGGTCTACCTGCTTCTCTATTAGTGACCTCAGGCCATTGTAACAGAATGCCACAGATGGGGGACTTCAGCATCAGAACTTTTTATTTCTCACAGTTCTGGAGGCTGGAAGTCCGAGGTCAGGATGGCAGCATGGGGTTCCTGGTGAGGGCTCTCTTCCTGGCTTGCAGACAGCCACCTTCCCTCTGTGTCCCCATGTGGCAGAGACAGGGACAGAGACTGGCCTGGAGCAGACGCTTGGCTGGTGACCACCATGCTCCCCCAGTGGGCTCCTGTGGGCCTGGTCCCTCCTGTGGACTTCGGGGCGTCGCTCTTGTGTGTTTGCACCCCTCCTAGACTGTGAGACCCTCTGGCTGGTGCTTTCTTCCCTCTGTGTCCCCTGTCCCCAGCACAGACTGGGCACTTGATGTGTCTCAATAAGCATGGGAATGGTCAGCACCCAGGCACTGTCTGTGACGAAGAACACAGTGCAGGAGCTCACGCCAAGGCTGGGGGATGGGGCACTGCCTCTGCAGTGACCCCTGGCCAGAGGACCCTGCGTCTGCCTTAAACAGTGTGCGTGGGTGGGGGGTTGGAATCTGGACTCCACAGGCGAGAGTGGGAGCAAGGACTCCCCGACACCTAGTTAGTTACAATGAAGCATTGTGTGTCTGGACCATGAGGATGAAAGGGCCTGTGATGGGGGCAGTGGGGAGGGACAGGGCCAACCTCAGAGCTGGTCTTTTACTTAACTTTCCTGATAAATATTCAGATTTCTGGCACCTTCTCTCTATTTCTTACAACTGTGAAGCCATGAGGCAGCTTAGGATGGCATTTGAAATATACTTGTATGGATCTCAGTAACTTTTCTCAGTGTTCAATATGGATAGATTCTAGGTCTTTCCATGTCAGCTAGGATGACCATACGATTTGTCAGCCAAACCAGGACCCTTCAGAGTCCCAGGCGGCTGGTTAATGATCACTCAGGCGGCCGGCATACCCCGGGCCGCCCCAGCCGACGCAGGGCTGAGTCATATCAGCATGTTTGCTCTGTGGTTAGCCGGTGGTCAGCCAGGAACGGCCGCATGCCGCCTCCCTCACAGGCAGCACGCTGGAGCGAATGAACGAAGACCCCTGGAAGTGACCTTGTGCAGTGGAGAGCCTGGGTCGGAAGTTTGCATTCTGCTGGAGTAGCTGCACACTGTGTGACTTAGAGACCATGAAGACGCCCAGTTTCCTAAACGGAACAACGTCTTTATGTTTTAATTTTTTTTGGGGGGGGGAGGGTAACATTTTAAAAGGCGGTTTGGGATAAAAGTAGCCATCCATCTTTCAACAACTCAAGCTCTTCATCTTCTCACTGGCCCGAGGGACTGTGCATTTGTCAGGGATGCTGCAGGAAGGGACGGCGGGATGGGCTGGCGGGTTGGAGACCTCGGGATGTAACGTTCTCTGTTGAATCTAAGAATCTGTGACTGCCTTTCATTTTATAGAGTAACAGTCTTCTCATGAGTCTTCTTCTGAGTGCTGCTTTTAATTTTCCATTTCAGACACTACTACCCGGGTCAGTTCTTTCGATAGACGCAAATTATTAAGGACACCTTTGGGTAAATAACCCCCTTGGGGGGGGAAGCCATGGGTTTCTGAGATAATCAGGAGTTTTCGTGTCCATTTTGGACCATTCTCAGCTTACCTGTGGGAGGCTCTGACGTCCGTGAGTTCGCAGTGTCGGCAGTTTAGGGATGGGATCATGCGTTTGGAGGGCCCCGAAACGGCTGTGTTCACCAAGCAGTGTTTCTGGTCCAGTGCTTCCTGCCCTCCCCAGCCCTCCAGGGGCAGCCGGTGCACAGGTGCATCCAGCTACGAAGGCATCACCTTTGTGAGATGAGCCATAAGTAGCTGGGCTCCCACCGCTGAGGGCGAGGCTCCCAGAGAGGCGCGAGGCCAGAACAGGGTGTGGAGCAGAGGCCTGGCCTCCAGGCCCCGAGGGTGCCCACCCCCAGCCCAGCTCCATCGGGCAGGCTGGTTTGCCCAGGCGAAAGGTGCCGGCTGCCATTAGCAATCCGAGGGGGCAGGGACACGGCAGGACAGGGAGGAGGCAGCATCTGAGCCGAGACCACAGACTGAGTCAAGGGCATTTCTGCAGGGGCCTCGCACAAGCAGAGCCCCAGGGGCAGGCTGCTGTGGGGGTTTGGGGAGTGGAAAGTGGGGTGCATGGACCAGGGCCGAGGAACAGGGCTGGGAAGGGCTCTGAGCACCCGTCTGCATGATTAGGACTTTGAGGGTTTCTTTTTCTCAAATAAGGAGACTAATTTTAAAACTGGAAGGAGTTGAAGATACGACCCTTATGAGAAATCGTCAAGAGCCCAAGACAGTGAGAGACACTGGGGGACTGATTAGTTACTGTCACTCTGTTCTCGAGGCCTCGGCAAACCATCTCCAGTTTTGCCAGATGGGAGTCGCAGAAAACTGGGAAGGGAAAAATGTCCTAATTTTCCAAAAAGCAGAAAAAGTTGCGTTCTGGAAAATATAGAAGATAAGTTTGATGTTAATATTGGTTCTGAGCAAAGATGTTAACAGATCTCAGAAGGGCGGGTGTGTACGTAGGACTTGGAAGGAAAGCTGCTTGCTTACCAGGAGCCAAAGCGACGCCGTTCCCTGCTTTCACCGCGTGCGAAGCCCTGGTGAAGCTCCCTCCCCACGCCCTGCAAGTGACACAGAGAAACATGGGCTGGGAGAATGCGCAATTGGGGCAATTTCATGTTTAGTTGAACACACGTGTTCAGAATATTGACAAATGGATCCACAGAGGTGCAGCGGGCGAGGCGGGCGAGGCGGCGGAGGGTGTGGGCACAGCCCCGCCTGCTCTGGCACTGCTGATCCATTTGTCAATCACAGGATGGAGGAGACGCTAGAGCATTTGTTACGGCACCTCGGCTGCTGTCACAGGCTGATGGGTTAGATGCCAGATTTAAGAGTTTGGAAGATTTTGATTGGCTAAGAGGATGGATCGCAACCAACAAAATGACATTTAACAGGGGTAAAGATAAAGTCTGTCTTTGGGTTTAAAAAAAAAATCAATTAGTTCAGTTACAGGATAGAGAAGACCCGATGGTAGTTCATTTGCGAAGACTGGTTGGTTTATAATTGACGGCAAGTTCAAGAGGAACCAACAGTAAGTAACCTGACCAAAAAAAAAAAAAAAAAAGAATCAACACAAACTTCAGTTGCATCAGAAGGGAAATGTCACCCAGGTCAGTCCGCTGAGGTTATTGTATTCAGTGCTGAGTACCAGAATCAGTAGAAAAGAGCCCTGTTTCTTTTTAATGGGGTGGGCATCTCTGCAGATGAGGGGTCTAGAAACTGTCACCTGCTTGATAGGGAGGAAATGAAACACTTTACCTGGAGAAGATGGGCATTCCCTAGGCAGCTGAAGGCCTATTGCGTGTTACGGACAACTGATTTTATCTAGACGATTTGTGCATTCATTTTATTCATTCATTCGCTCATCATTTACTCAGCACCAACTCCTTTCAACATTGTGTCGAGCATGATGCGCTAGAGGCATCTAATATCCTGGGAGACGCACACGCACCAGTTCCTACAAGGCAGGGGTGGATGGATAGAAAGTTGACATGAGGGAGGCAGTGAAGCGCCAGCAGGTGTGGGAGTGCAGCAAGCAGCCAGCCTCGCTCCTGACTGCAGAGGCCACCAAGTTCACGCGGACGACGGGCAGCTTCCACGCTGGCGGCCAGGGAAGGCAGGCACCTGGGGCCTGAGGCGTGGGCACGGGTCCAGAGCATTGAAGCGTAGGGCATGTCTGAGCATCGTGAGGAGGCGTTGCTGAGCTCATGGTGTGGCAGGAACGCATCTGATGCCAAAGACAGCATTTGCGGCAGGATCACAGACTTGCGGCCTGAGCCAAGGCATTTGCACTAAGTGGGGTAGGCGACAGAGAATGAAATGACCTCGCTAAGCCCTCTCTGGGCAAGTTAACCCTGGAGTGGCCACACAGAGCTGTGGAAACCAGGACTCAGGCTGTTACGGCCACATTTCAGAACAGGCAAAACCTGTACCGGGACAGTGGAAGGCTGACTCAACCAGACAAAAAGGGGATCCAGGAACGATGCTTTGGGAAGGGCAGTTTGGGATAAGAATAGCCATCAATCCTTTAACAATGCAAGCTCTTCCTCTCTGCACTGGCCTGAGGGACCGTGTATTTGTCAGGGATGCTGCAGGAAAGGACGGCTGGATGGGCTTGTGGGTTGGAGACCTCGGGATTTAATGTTCTCTGTTGAATCTAAGAATCTGACTACCTCTCATTTTATAGAGTAACAGTCTTCTCATGAGAAAGTGTATGTTATCTTTTTTTAAACATTTTATTTATTTATCTTTAGAGGGGAAGGGAAGGAGAGAGGGAGAGAAATATCAATGTATGGTTGCCTCTCGTGCGTCCCTTGCTGGGAACTGGCCTGCAACCCAGGCATGTGCCCTGACTGGGAATCGAACCTTGATCCTTGGGTTCACAGGCCTGTGCTCAATCCACTGAGCCACACCAGCCAGGGCAGAACGTGTATGTTACCTTTTAATATCAGTATGGAACGGTGTCCTGAATCCGTGACATAACAACTATTAGCTTGCCAGGGCTGCTGTGACAAAGTCCTGCAAACGGGGAACCTTCAACAACAAGAACGCATCATCCTCCAGGTCCAGAGGCTGGAGTCCAGCCTCAGGGTGTTGGCAGGGACGGTTCCTTCTGAGGGCTGTGAAGAAAAGACCTAGTCCAGGCCTTTCTCGTGGCTTGTAGATGGTCATCTTCTCCCTGTGTTTTCATGGGGTCTCTCCTGTGTGTGTCTGTCTGTGCCCTAGAT
This sequence comes from Anoura caudifer, assembly GCA_004027475.1. Taxonomy (NCBI): domain Eukaryota; kingdom Metazoa; phylum Chordata; class Mammalia; order Chiroptera; family Phyllostomidae; genus Anoura; species Anoura caudifer. The sequence continues at coordinate 60,605 of PVKU01001289.1, forward strand.
TCTTCTTCTTATGTGGACACCAGCCAGAGTGGATTGGGGTGCACTGTAATGACCTCATTTTAACTTGATCCCCTCCCAACTCCAAATCACACTCCGAAGTACCAGGGCTTAGTACTTCAATTAGTACTTCAATATAGGAGTGTGTGTGTGTGTGTGTGTGTGTGTGTGTGTGTGTGTGTGTGTGTTGGGGAGGGCACAGGGTAACCCATAATACTCACGAAGGGCAGCTTGCCTTTGCTCCTAGAGCAAAGCCAGAGCCCTCAGGTGATAATCTCCTGTGTCCCTCGGATAAGCAGGCTTTGCCCGGGGCTTCTGCACCCCCTCATCCCCGCTGCTCTGCAACACGGCTCCTCCTGTCCCTGCTCAGCCCGATTCAGACACTCCCGCATCGTCCGACTCCCTCTCTTTTGCTTCGTAGCGCTCACCACAATCTGCAAGGCTACATTTACTTGTGAGACTATTGTCCGCCTGAATGTTTCCTAGACGTCCTGACCCACAGGGAGGGATACACTCTACATCTCAGCTCCGCCCCCAGGCAGGTGTTTGGAGCAAAGAGCCACGCTTCGAGGTGAACACTTGCTCTCACTGTGCTCGGTGTGCTGTGGAGTTTCCTATTGCGCTTCTTCGCTTTCCTTGCGGTAAGACACAGGCAGCACACAATTTGTCATCCTAACCCTTTCCAAGTGTGCGGTCCAGCGGCATCAGGTACAGTTACACGGCTGTGCCACCATCGCCGCCATCACCTCCAGCACTTTTTCGACATCCCAGATGCAAACTCTGTCCCTGGTAACCGGCCCCCTGGCCCTGGCAGCCGCCATTCTACTTTCCGTCTCCATGAATTTGACTGCTCTGGGGACTGCGTAGAAGCGGAATCAGACAGCATCAGTTGTTTTGTGACTGGCTTATTTCATTCAGCACCACCGGGTCCTCAAGGCCGACCCATGTTGTAGAATAAGTCCATTTCCTTCCTTCTTAGGACTGAAGAGTCTGCCACCGTACGGGTGGAGCAAATTCTGCTTCCCCGAGCATCTGTCCAAGGACCCTTGGGTGGTGCTCACACTTCAGCTCTTGTGAATAAATAGTGCTGCTGTGAGCACGGATGCACAAAGACATCTTCGAGACCCTCCCTTCCTTTCCTTTGGGGACATTCCCAGAGAGGAGCTTTCTGTTTCATTTTTCGAAGTGCTGATGTGACTTTTGAAGTGAGTTGTATCCAGGCCCAAGCATGCTGCCTGGTACTGTGCAACTATTTTTGGAGGAATCTTGAAGTAAGCGGTAGATGACCATGTTTCTGCATAATCTTATCACGTCTTGATGGATGAGGGCTACGGGACTCCCGTTTTCCTTTCTCCTCCTCGCAGGGTGTGCAGACCGTGCTGGTCACGCACACACGCTGTGGTCTCGCTGTCCCCAAGAGCGCACATCACTTATTACAATGCCAACGTTCTTTGGACTCAGGTTGTAAATTATCTCCAAAAGTCATGAAATAACAGTCTGTTAAAATGTTTGGGCTGAAAATCTCACATTGTTAATTAAGTTTTCATAGATTTTCCTTGAGTTTCCTCCATAGATCCTTTTTCTTTGCTGCGTAGATGACACCTAGTTTACTTACCACGTGTATCCTTGTCATTGTACCACATCTGCTTCTTTAGAGTACATTTTTACGATTGTGGGGAAAACACGGTTGTTTAATACTCTAGGTTAGGAGTCTAATAATAACCTTTGTCATCGCAAAGGAAGTGGACTGAGTTCTCAATTGTTATTTGTAACTTTGCTCTAGTGGAAGTAAAATCGTCCAAGAAAATCTCCAGCTCAATTTTTCCCCTATCCCTCTTCTGAATTTTATTCCCTAACCCCTTTTTCTTTTTAGTTTGGGCTACCAAATGTCATGTTTTTAACATTATAAATCAATAATACTCACATTCTTAAAGAGAACCATCTTTTTAAAATGTTTATTGAATTTAAAGAGAGAGGAAGGGAGAGAAGCATTGATATGACAGAGAAACACCAATCAGTTGCCTCCTGTACTCACCCCGACTGGGATGGAACCCACAACCTAGGCATGTGCTATAGCTGGGAATTGAACTCCCAACCTTTTGGTGGATGGGATGACACTCCAACCAACTGAGCCATACCGGCCAGGGCAAGAGAACCATCTTTTAAACATTTACTCACAGTTATCATTTCCTTCCCAAGTTCAAGATGTCATACTTCAGCTTTTTATATCAATTATCCAATGTACCCTGATGCACAAAACTGCCAAGTGGAGTAGAAAGAGAGAGTAAAGATTGGACTAGAAGCGGGGAAAGATGGGGAATGAGGAAACAGAGAAGGGTAAAGGTCAAATGCACACCTGTGTTAAGTTTCACCTTTCAAAGGCCCTTCTCCGTAGCACCTGTCTCTTGCCTTAGAGATGCACAGGGTCCGTCAGCACTTTGGTGGGGACTTCATATGACCCTCTGGCACCCCTGCCCTCAATGTTTGGCCCCATTTCGTTTCCCTGTCAGACTTCTTTATTTTTTTTAATTACTTATTTTTAGAGAGAGGGGAAGAGAGGGAGAGAAACATCAATCCTGACTGGGAATCGAACAGGTGACCCTTGGGTTTGTGGGCCAGCACCCAAACCACTGAACCACAGCAGCCGAGGCTGCCAGAGTTCCTGAACGCAGGTACACGTGCTCTCCTTTTCCTGCCCAGCAGCCCTGCTCCCATGGCAGGTGCTCACCGAGAGGCTCCAGGCCACCTGCAGGCCCTCTGCCCCCAGAGGGGAGGGCCTTTTCCCAGGCTCGTCCTCCCTGTCTGGCCTGTGACCAGGGTCCTTGCAGCTTTCTGTGTCCTTAGTGTAAAGAGATAACACTCTGGGCTGATGCCCATCCCCCTCCGACCCTGCCTTTGAGTGTCCTCTCTTCTCTTCCCAGGGCCCTGCCCAGCTCCTGTCTGACCTTCCATTCCCCTGGCAGGCAGTCCATTTATCACCTCTTTGCCAACAGATTCCAAGTCCCAGCTCTTTCACTGGCCAGAGCCACCTTCCACCTCCAGTAGCCACAGGGCATTTCTAACGGGAGGTGTGCCGTCCCCTCTTGGCCTGACTGTCCAGCGGTATGGTCCTCTGATCCGTGCTTCATTCTCCTTTGGCCTGTCTGTACCTCGGCGCCCATTTCCGGAGCCATGCAGACACTCAAGGCTGCTCCGGCTCCAGGCTCTGCCTCCCCCCACCCCCCACCCCCGCAGGCCAGTTCGAACTCACACTCATCTCTCTGGCAGTGCACCGATCCGCCATTTACCTGTGTGCCCACCTCCTGCCTCCTTCCGTCTCCTGCCAGGTCTCCTCCTGCTCCCGTTCCCTCTGTCCACTCTTACTTCCCAGTGTCTGCAACTTGAGCTGTCCGGTCACATCAGATCAGCCCGTTCACCTGTCAGCAGGCCCTGCATTTTTCCTCCTCAATCACTAACATTGTCCTTCCCACTGTCCTTCAGACACCAGGCCCCAGTCGAACAACAGAACAGCCCTCGTAGCCTGGCAGCCTCCCACAGGTGCCTTTCTCGTTAATAATCCCTCTTGCCTTCTGTGCTCGGTCTCCCAGACCAGGACAGGGATAAGAGCTTCCTCCACTCCCTCTGCCTTCAGCATCTGACGCCAGGTGTGGCCAAACGTAAGCCAAACGTGCCACACACAGGGACAGAGTCCCAAGCCCGGTCCTGCCTTCTGCTGGTGGACATACAGGCCTCGCTGGGTCTCTGGACTCCAGTGAGGCCCACAGATTTTCCCAAGAGTAACTTTTCACTCTGTCTTCATTTCACCTTAACCTGAAACCACTCAGATTTTTTTTGTGCAGCCAGGTCATCCAATCAGCGGACTTTCTCTCTAACTCAACAGTAGCACCTTTACCTCGGGCTGCGGGTAGTGAACTTATACCCTCCGCCTAGCCTGTGTGCTTGTGGACTGGAAAAGTTACAAACCTGCGGATTTGTGTTTCTGCTACTGTGGTACTGTGTCCTAACTCTTTCTCTTTGAGATAGAATGAATCCTGATTTCCTTGGGTCCTGTAACAGGTTAACTAGAGTGTAATATAACAAGTCTGCTCCCCGGGGGCTGATGGGACGGGGAGAGAACTGAGCAGATGTTTTAACTCCTGTAAATGCCCAGACTTTCCGCTTTTGGAAGTGGGAAGCCGCATGTTTTTCTGCTTCTGAGCGAAGGTTCAAGGAGTCAGGAGCCCCTACTCCTTCTCCCTGGAGGCGGGCCCTGATGCGTGGGACAACGTAGGGACCAGGGACCGTAGGGACCGCGGGGCCTGCTTCGCAGGACTCGGCCAAAAGTGGAGTTGCTCTGGGGTGGAAAGGCAGCTGAATTGGGCTCACAAGTTGTCCATGTTTGGCCCTGGAGAAGCCGGCCAGACCGGGGACAGCGCCACCGGGGAACGCGGGCTTTGGCGTCCGCAGCAGGGGTTGCCCGGGTCAGCAGGGAGTGTAACGTCCGTGGTAGGGTTCCCCGCCCCCTCCCGCTTCGCCACCGCCCTCCCCGCTCGCCTTTGTCTTGGCGTTCCCAACGCCTCGCCCTCCCGGAGGAGCCGGCCTGGCCCCAGGATCCCGCAATATCCCCGCCCGCGGAGTCGCGCGCCCACCTTCCTCTCCCGGGACAGGGCAGGCCCGACCCCCGCCCCGACCCCGCCCCCGGCCCCGCCCGCCGCGGCCCCGCCCGGCCACGTCTGCGCCGCGGGCGCCCCCTGGCGGCCAGAGACCGCGCTGGCTCGCTCGGCGGCGGCGGCGGCGGGCCCGGGGTTGCCCTGGTAACGGCAGCGGCCGCCACAGCAGGGCCGGCCCCAGCGCCAGCTCCGGCCGCGGCTCCGGCTGCTCAGTGTGGGGGTGAACGGCGGCACAGCCGGGCCGGGGGAGCGGGCGCTGCCCGGCGGCCTCAGTATGGAGGACGGTTTCTCGAGCTACAGCAGCCTGTACGACACGTCCTCGTTGCTCCAGTTCTGCAACGGTGAGCCGCGGTGGGTGGGAGGGCGGGGGCGGCGGCGGGGGCCGGACTGAGGGGCGAGGCCGGGGGCGGCCGGGGAGGCCGCGCAAAGTTGCGGCGGAGGGGCGCGCGGTTCCCGCCGCCGGAGCGCATTGTGCTGGGCCGCGGGCCCCGGGCCGCGCTCGCCGCGCCCCCGCCCCGCTCCGGCCAGCGCGCGCGGGGCCGGCTGGCCGGGGCGCCTCCTGCGCGAGCGCACCGCCCGGGCAGCGCGCGTGAGGCCCGGCCACCCCGCGGCTCCGGGGACGTGTTGCGTTCTGCTTCCAAACTCACATCTGTTTGGAAAGGTCTGGATGAAGAACTCGGCAAACAAATCACTTAATAACAAAACACGCCTACGAGGATGCACGCAGCGTTTGTTGCCGTTGGACCCTCAGAATCCATTCAGGTCCACTTTGATGAAATCATCCCAGTTCAATGCAATCTCAATGGACAGGCAAAGTGGACCTGCCTCAAAAGTGTTTCCGCTTATTTTGCTTACAGGGTGATACATTTTGAAAAAATTTTTTAAATTCTTTTAACAGGAAGGAAACATTAATAGCTACCAATATGGTATCTTTTAAAAATATAAAATCCTGCGTGCCTGAAAGATTTCAATCTTACCAGCAAGGTTGAAAAAGATTTTCACAGCACACTGCATATTTTGTCAGAGCATTATGTGTGATAATTCATGCACAAAAATTAACAACAATTAACAGTTTTTTATGTCTTGAATTTATTGCTCTATCAGAGAGCCCCAAAAGTTTCTAAAGGGGGAAAATGTGTATATTTTTAAAATTTGCCTCTAGTGCAGTTGGAATAATTTGGGATTCTACACACTTTGACAACTCAAGCTATTTATTTTGCAATTGTAACTGTGATTTCAGGGAACTTTGCTAGCTATTCAACACCTGTTTGCAAATAGAGGCTGTTTGCAAGTATTGGCTATAGCAATAAAGATTAGCGAGTGTGTTCATGCATTCTTTGTAATATTTTACTCTCTAGTGAAATTTATCACCTTTTCATGGGAGGGGTATATTCTGATAGTTTTGGCGGTTTCTCACTTTCATACTAATCACATGTGGGCCTTGCCTGAACCAGTAATGCTGTCTTCGATGGAACTCGACTCTTCAGATTGACCCGGGGGCAGAGCCCCTGTGGTTTTTGACCCTCCCCAGGTGGTAAGGCAGATAGAGGGTGTTTGGTATTCCTCTGGCCACTGGAATCCCTTATAGTTTAACCGTGGAGAGGGTTTTACGCTCCAGTAGGTTGAGTAAATTCCTCAGTTGAATTTTGAATACTTTCCTTCAATGACTTATAATCAATCATATTTGAATTTGTGTTTTTTATGTAAACAGTAGTACCACCTCCTGCGTGTTTGTGATAGAATTCCTCTTGTGTTAGTTATGCAAGGCATGTGGCTGAAAAATTATCTTAAATGATTTCCAGGCATAGAGGCTTTTAAAAAATTAATATGTGGTCATTCATATATGTTGACAATTTGACTTAGGTTATGAAATGAGCCTAGAGGTTTTTATTTGAGTAGTTGTTTGGGGGAGGGGGGCTGGCCATCTTGTTTCTTTTTCCTCTCTCTTTTTCTTCTTTTGGAGGGGGTGCTGGGATTTGAACATATTGTTTCTAAATGGCATTTCAGTCATACTGTTGACCTCAACTTCTCTCCATGAATTTTTAAAATTTTCTGCTTTCTTGTTCATTGCTAGTTTAGAGATATTGGTAAGGTATTGCAGTGGTAATGGTGTCTAAAAGAAAGTAAAACCCAGCTCTTACATATGGTATGTAACAATTTAAAGAAAATCGTTTAAAAATAACTGGAAGCAAACAATAAGATCACTTCAAGACACAACTGAGTGAATCATGACTATTGATTTACTTTTCCCAACAAGTTCTTACTTAGCTCTGTTACTTATTAGTTTTTGGTTACCTTGTGAATACAGTTAAAAACAAGAGTGGTCTGCGGGGCAGAAATGGATGCTCACTGATGACGTCTTAAGCAACAGATGTTTCGATGTGAAATTATTCATTTTGAGAGGCTTCCATTAAGTGAAAATGTAAATGAATACAATTCAGTTAATTACTATGGTGATTCAATTAAAGTCGTGGATCACAGAAAACACCATTTCACCAAGAACTAAATTAAACATTTGGCTATTTTATTAGCTACATGGAAACATTTTTTCCTTTTTAAATTAGAGATTTGCATTACAATGGCAAGACTTACAACAGCATAATATATGAACTCATGAATTTTCATATGTTGAGTACGGCTCCATGTCTTTGAAAATGACAGGAATGAAAAAGTCACAGTAATGTGTTAGCTTCGCAAAACAGCCCCTGCTTACTCTTTGGGCGGCTCTCACACTTGACATCATGAAGGCAGAGGATGGTATCTAACTGAGAAGGGAGGAAGGGAAAATTTTGTTCTGATGAAAGAAATTTCTGTCCTCCCTCAGTGCTGTTTTCTGGCTACCTCTCCTACTCCATTTGGAATCGACGCGGCACCTACAGGCCAAGCAGCTCCCAGCCTCCTGAGAGGCTAGTCCTTCTCATCTTTGAGATGCTGGCTCTCTTGCTTAAGCAGGGAATCTGTGCTCTGTTTTTGTTTGTTGGTTTTTTCAGAGTGTTTAGAACTCTGTAAGGCAAGCTAGGAATCACAGGCTTCCTTTACTGCTCACAGAACTATGGTATTTGAAAAGGGGACGGATGCTCTCATTTGTAAGCCAGTGCATGACGGGGGACATGCCACCGTCTATGGCACATTTTCTTCGAAGCCCCCCCGGGAAGGAGGCAGAATCTCTACCCTCTTTCACATGTGAAAATACTGGGGCTCAAGGAGAATTGTAACTTTCTAAGGCCACCCAACTACTGAGGCCTGGGTACAGTCTGAGTCTTTGTTTGTTTGTTTGTTTTAAGAACAGCTTTTTAAAAAAAATTATATTTTATTAATTATGCTATTACAGTTGTCCCATTTCTCCCCCATCACTCCCCTCCACCCTGCACACCCCTTCCACCCACATTCCCCCCTTTAGTTCATGTCCATGTGTCATAAGTTCTTTAGCTTCTACATTTCCCACACTATTCTTGCCCTCCCCCTGTCTATTTTCTACCCACGGTCTATGCTACTTATTCTCTGTACCTTTCCCCCCTCTCTCCCCCTCCCACTCCCCTGCTGCTAACCCTCCATGTGATCTCCATTTCTGTGTTTCTGCTCCTGTTCTAGTTGTTTGCTTAGTTTGCTTTTGTTTTAGATGTGGTTGTTAATATCTGTGAGTTTGCTGTCTTTTTTGAGATAATTTACATACCGTAAAATTTCACCCCTTTAAAGTGTCCGATTAAGTAGCTTTTAGTTTATTTGCAGCTTTGTGCAAGCATCACCACTGTCTGATGTTGGAACATTTTTATCACCCCAAGTAGAAACCCCGGTCCCCAGGGGCAGTTACCCCCATTCCCCCAGTACCTTAGACCCTGGTGACCACAGGTCTACTTTCTGTCCTTGATTTAGGTCGTGGGTGGCCAATGCGAATGGACCGTGTGATAATTGGCCTGCGTGTCTTTCACTGAGTGTAATGTTGCAAGGTCTGTCCACGCTGAAGCCTGTGTAAGTGCTTCATTCCTGCTTATGGCCAAATAATGTCCCAGGGTAGGATGGATCCCATGTTGCTATCCTTTGCCAGCTGATGGGCACCCGGGGGTTCCTCCTTTTTGACTGTCACAATTAGTTCATGTACAGGTGTGTGTGTGAACGAACATCATTTCTCTTGGGTAGACACCTGGGAGTGGAGTTGCCGGGTCATGTGGTAACTCCGGGTTTCACGTTTTTGAGGAACCAACCTGGATTTTATCAAACCTAAGTGTCAGCCCTTTTTACGACACCTTGCTGGTAAAAGAATAAGGAATTAAGGACCTGCATGAAAGAGGGAAAGGCACAGGTGCGGAGAACAAAGTGTTGGGACTTCAGTTCAGCATCACTTCCAATACTGTCCCCAGTCCTAGCTCACAGAAGTGTCCAAGTGACAGTGCACACCCGTGCTTAGCGGCCAGGTGTTATAAGAATCTCGGCACTTGAAGGGGCCTCGTAGGGAATCTCATCTCCTGCTTTACTTTCTTAAGCCTTTGAACCGTTTCTTCCACGTACAGCTTGCCCAGGAACCCAAGTGTAAGGCAGATGGACACGGCGCTGCTTTGGCCGAAGTGGAAGGAGGCCGAGCTCTGGCCTCCTCTGCCACCCCACCTTCCACTGTCCAGCCCACCCGTTCTTCCAGGGCTGGACATCTCTGTTTGGGGTGGGGGTTGCTCCCAAGGCTGTTCAGCCTGCGACCGCACAGTTCCGAGGGCCCAGAGCTCGCTCCCTCCCCACGCAGTCTGTCCCTCCGGTAGGCAGTTCAAACCATTGTTCCTACTCGCAGTCAAAACTTGGCCCAAGCTCCACCCCACAGGGCCATACAGAGTAGGCGTAATCTCTTCTCCGTACACAGGGTCGGCACATATTTGAGGACAATCATGGTAGCTCCACCTCGAGTCTTCTTCTAGCTGAACATTGCCATTAAAAAATAATTCCTCATGCGGCGTAATTAGACCCTTAATCATCCTGGTTGCCGTAGCTGTACGTGTTTCCTTTTGTCTACATGCCTATTGAAACTTGACGCAGCTGATTGTGGCATCCCAGGCATGGTTTTTAAACAGGGCAGAGTAGAACAGGCTACGTCACCTCCCTTATTCTATAGTCTATATTTCTAATGATGCAGCCCGGGATCATGATTGTCCTTCTGCTGGTCACGCCACATTGTTACCTCTTACTGAGTTCCACCTGAAATTCTTCTTCGTTTATGTATACTCTGGCTGAGCCCTTTCTTTCCCTACCCTTTGTTCTGAGTAGAACTCCATCAGATGAGAAGGCGATTGCAATCTGTGTTGTGATGCAGGGGACCATCCCAGCCCTCATCACCTATTTCCGCATGACAATAACTTGGGGGCTGGTCGTTGCCTTAAAGGGTTATGAGTTTAGCTATTAACCTTTTCTCCATTTTGCCTTGGAAGGTGTTGCGAGGGACCTAATTATCTTCCTCGCGAAGCCTGTACGCAGTATATTTAGAAGTTTCCTGATGTCGTGGGGCTGCTCCTGCAGGGGCCCCACAGCAGGTCAGGTCCACGCTGCGTGCTGCTCCCAGACACGTTTTGAAACCACTATAGTCATCTTCTGAGCTATTGCTGTTTATTTTTTCTAGTTTTGAAATGTTTTAAATCCCAAGCATTTATAGTTGAGGAACTAAGAGTCATTTACTTAAAGTTGGCAAATAGCTAGATTTAACACAGCATCAAGGAGCTCCTGGGAGAGCGTCGTCTGAACTCAGCAGGGGAAAGCATCCTCGGATCTCTTCTGCACCCTCACGTGGTGACAGCGGACCAGCCCGGCTTCCCACGGTGGCAGAACCGAAAGGAAGCGCTTCCGTGGAAGAGGCCGAGCAAGCACCCGTGCTGGGCGGGAGTTTCTAACTGGTGCACCTGGCACTCCCTCCACCCGGCAAGGATTTTATTTTATAGCCAAACCACAAGCATTTATGATGTTATAAACAAACCCAAGCATTTTGGTGGAAAGTTCACGGAACTGTTTTAAAAGTAACCATTTGGCCCCAGCTGGCGTGACTCAGATGGTTGGAGCATCTTCCCGTCACGGAAAGGTTGCCGATTTGATTCCTGGTCAGGGCACAGGCTTAGGTTGTGGGTTCAATTCCTGGTTGGATTGTGTGGGAGAGGCACCTGATCGATGTTTCTGTCCCTCTCGCTTTCTTTCTCTCTCTCGCCTTCTCTCTCGAACAAGGATAAAATACACCTTAAAAAGTAAAGTTAAAAATTAAGCATAGTGTAAGCCTTTTCCTATATTCTGTTAACGGAATGAACACTTCAGGTGAGTGCAGGGTGACTAGACTCTGTCCGGTGTCACGGTCCATCCGCGCTGTGACACCAGGAGCGCGAAAGCCTTCATCACGGAAAACATTGTCAGTACGTTGCTTTCATCAGGAAGGCAGCTTCGCCAAGCACTGAAAATCCATGGTATTCTGTACTATGCGCAAAAATCTTTTTCAGGAAAAATATTATTATTCCTCTTTAACATCCTAGCTTATTAATAGGGAGGGGTTTTCCAGTATCAGCAACATGTTTTAAATGAAGTCAGAAATACTGGTGTTAAGAAGAATCATATTTTAAATAATAAATGCTATGTAATTATTATCAGTAAAATCCCCCCAAAGCTCCATGACTTTCTCACTGGATTGCGACATGAATCCTGTGTTCTGCTGGGACGGCACACACGTGATAAGGCCATGCAGGGGCAGGCGTGTCCTAGGTGCCAGGAGCGGCACATCCCCTTGGGCTGGCTTTAAAGGAGCTCTTCAGAAGAGTTTCTTTCTTCCAGGGGCTTACTTTTTTAAGTAAGAGTTAGGTGAGCATACTTCCAAAGCTGTTTCCTCTAAAGCTGTATCTTTCCTGGAAAATTCTGTTGGTTTGGAAAACCGCATTGGCAGAGTACTTGGTTGTGTCTTAAAATGCAATAGTACGTTTATTCTGCCAGCTTTCTAGAAAAGATTTTCACTCTCTGTCTTTTTTAAACTACCCCTACCGTGCAGATTTGCCCCATAGGCTCGGATGCTGCAGGCAGGCAAGAACTCTGAGCACAGAGTCGGGCCAGGTGGGGAGTCTGACCTGCGGAGGGAGGGAGGGAGGGAGGGAGAACCGGGCGGCCCGACCTCGGAGGGGTGGCGGCCGACCGCACGTGCACTGCGATGGAGTCCAGGCTGTGTCCTTCATTCTGGGCACCATCGTCCTGGGCGTCACCATCCTGGACTGCGAGTGATTCCCACACACAACCTTCCAAGGGCAGTGGGCAGCTCACAGTTCAAGACCCTGAGGTCAGGAACGGTCAGGCAGGTTTTCATGGAGAGGGGCCTTTAAGGCGACTTGGCAGATGGGACTGGTTTCCAGTGAGTACCTGCATGCAGGACAATTTAAGATGTTCGAAATGGTCTTCCTAGCAATCAGCCCGGAATCCGCTTCCCCCACACCCTCCCATCTCCGTCGGCTCCGTAGAGCCTGCTCCCCAAATATCTGATAATCCATCGCTCCTGCTTTACTGGTTTAGTTTTAATTTAAAATGTTCCCTGGGTAACTTATTTGTACGTACATATTTCACTGTATTCCTAAGAGCTTCATCAGCTGCAGCTCCTGGGCGTGGCATGATGCGTCGGAGATCGCAGATGCTGTGCTGCTCCGTGTTTGAGCATACCTGCTGTCGCGATACCCCGCCGCCAGCGCCAAACATTCTGTTTAAAATATTTATGATTAAATAGGTCCTCTTAGGTGTCTTCATTTCTTGAGAGTTTGAACATTTTTCTGTTTCTCAGCCTCTTTCTGCTCCCTCTTTCCTGAAGCATTTATTCCTGTCTTTTGACCTTTCCAGTATAGAGGCTTAATGTTTTATTTGCTGGCTTGCAAGTTTATTATAAATGTATATCTTTTTTACTTTCACTATTATTTTGGATCAGTGTCAGGAATACAGCGTAGCAGGGGTGTACTTTACAAAGTGTTTCCTCCAACATTCCCGGGACCCACCTGGCACCGTGGGCAGCTGTTACAATGTTACTGATCGCATTCTCATTACACCCCCTTGCTGGTTCTGCAGCTACCAGCCTGCACTTCTCACTCCCTTCGCCTTTTCACCCAGTCCCTGCAGCCCCCCTCCCCTCCGGCAACCATCAGAATGTTCCCTGTGTCTCTGAGTCTGTTTCCGTCCGGCGTATACATTTACTTTGTTCTTTAGATTCCACACATAAGTGAAATCTCACAGTGTTTGTCTTTCTCTGACTTACTTCACTGAGCATAGCGCCCTCTAGGTCCATGCGTGCTACTGCAAGTGGCGAGATTTCACTCTCTCATAGCTGAGTAATATTCCATTGTAGACGTGTGCCGCGTCTTTATCCATTCATCTGGCGTTGGGCACTCGGGCTGCTTCCATGGATTGGCTGCTGTAAATAACGCTGCAGTGAACACAGAGGGGCGCAGACATTCTTTCCGTTAGGGTTTCAAGCTTCTTCGGATACGTACTCAGAAGTGGAATCGCTGGTTCCTAAGGCACTTCCAGTTTCGGTGTTTGGAGGACCCTGCACGCTGTTCTCCACGGTGGCTGCACCAGTCTGCACTCCCATCAGCCGTCTGCGCTCCCATCAGCCGTCTGCGTTCCCATCAGCAGTGTGCTGGGGTTCGCGTTTCTCTGCCTGCTCGCCAGCACTCACTGGTCTGCTGATTTATTGATGCCATTCCGACAGGTGTGAGGTGATGCCTCATTGTAGTTTTCATTCGCGTGTCTCTGATGCTTAGTGACTTTGAGCATCTTTTCTTGCATCTATGGGCCCTCTCTGTATGCGCTCTTTGGAGAAGAATCTATTCAGGCCCTCTGTCCATTTTTTAAATGATTTTTTTGGCATTGAGTTGTCTGAGTTCTTTATAAACTTTGGATATTAACCCCTTATCGGATGCGTCATTGGCAAATACCTTCTCCCCTTGTGTGGATTCTGTTTGGGCTTTGCTGCTGGTTTCCTTTGTTTGGTGCAAAACCTTTTTAGTTGGATGTGGTCCCATTTGTTTATTTTTTCTTTTGTTTCCCTCACCTGAGGCGATATATCGGAAGAAATATTGCTAAGAGAAACATCAGATTTTACTGCCTGTGTTTTCTTCTAGGAGTTTCCTGGTGTCAAGTCTTCCATTTAGGTCTTTCATCCAGTTTGCGTCTATTCTTGCATTTGGGGTAAGAAGGTGGTTTGGCTTCATTTTTCTGCCCGTATCCGTGCAGCATTCCCAACACCGTTCACTGAACGGACTGTCTCTAGCCACTGGTACGCACCGCCTCCTTTGCCAAACATCGGCGGATCGCAGGAGCGTCGGTTTCCTTCCGGGCTCTCTCCGTTGCTCGTGCTGCAGCTCAGACTCTCGTCCACTCTCACCTGGGTTTATGTTTTGATTTTGGAAAACAGCAGCCCCGAGCTAGACTTTGGGCCACCGCTCTCGGCCCCGGCCATCCACTCCTCTGCCACCAAACAAGCAGGGAGTGCCCACTGCGCTCATGCGACAGTGGTCCCGGTGGGTTCCGTAAGGTGCTCTTCCCTCCGGGATGCGTGCAAGGGGCTGGGGTGGGCGGGGAGAAGCACTTTCCCATCTGCCCTGAGGCAGAAAGGACCCTTTGGAGACTGAAGGCACCTCCTGCCATGAAAGAAAAGGGAGCAGAGTGACCTGAAAGGAGGCTGGGTGGGGTGCAGGGTCTCCAAGTGCTTCTCAGCCACACTGCAGAAGTTGGGCTCATCCCTAGGGGCAGAGAGAAGGTGGCGGAGAATTTGGGGTAAGGGAATGGCGTGGTCAGGTTTCCAGGCAGTTTTGAAAGAGGGTATGGAGGGTGGACTGGCAGAGTGGGGGCGGGTGGAGGTGGGAGACCGTTGGGTGAGTGCAGGGGAGCGGCTGTGGGCATTTCCACTGGAGGAAACTTAGGGTTCCCCTAGCCTGGACTGTGTCGTTGGGAGCTGGGGCAGGGGGTTCAGCCCAGCCAGGCTTCCGGCTCATCTCCCAAGTGGGTGCTGTGTGCCCAGATAGAAGGAGCTAGAAGGACGGTGGGCATTGGCGGCCTGTGGGACACACGGGCTGAGGGGCTGGAGCCCGGGAGCCGTCTGGGCTGGAGATAAACAGTTTGAGAGCCGTCAGCATATAGACGGTAACTGAATCCGTGGCCCGGGCGAGCTCCCCTAAGGACCAGCTAGGCACTTAGATGCTCCTCCAGGAAGACAGAGCTGATCATCCTAAGAGCCTCCTGTTTGCAAGTCTTCGGTGCCCCTTCCTCCCATGTTGGCACCCCGGCCCTTCGGGGGGTGGCTCCCGAGTCAGCCGCCTCCTAGCTCTGTCCCCTGCCACCACCCTGGCTGCCCTGTGCAGGGAGGCGTGCTTCCTGGTGTCCATGGGGTTATGGATTCTACACCTCTGTTGCCACACCTGTCCCAGAGGCCAGTCACTGTGGGGGTTTCTCAGATCTCCAGGACGACCATCACCGCCTTCCGGGCAGAGTCTCCCCCTAAACATCCGAGTGTTTCGGGGCCTCACGGTGCCCGACGTGCGATGGGGATCCCTGAGTGTCGGATGCCTGCCAGCAGGGACGGTCGTCTTTCTGTTACTGCGCCTCCTCGAACACACACCCCCGGCAGAATGCCTGACACGTAACAGGTGTACACTGAACTGTGCTTAATTGAAAAGAGAAAGCCCCCCCTTCTCTGTAAGCTTGAACCGGTGTGTGCATATTCATGTTAAATATCACCCGTACACAGCCGCACACATGCGGATGTGTGCACATGTGTCACGTACACGTGACATGTGACTTGCCCCCTCATCAACAGCCGGCAGACTTAGGCATCCAGAAGGGACGGCATTCCCGGTGATGAGCATGATGGGTAAAACTCAGGAACACATGACGTGGGACAGTGAGGACACGGGCCTGAGGGTGTCAGAACTCATCTGCACAGAGTGACAGATGGGACGCTGCCGGCGGGACACCGGGTCACCGGCATCGGTAAGCGGAAACACTTGCAGAAAGCACCGGGTGGTCTAACAAGCCCAAGACAAAGTATTTGCAGCCCAAGTAGTGGGCTCAGCGAGGTCATTGTTGATGACACCAGCGTTTCCAGGAGTGAAAAAGATCAGTCCCCCAAAGGGCATTTTCTGGAACGAGAACTGACCATTCTTAGAAAAATGTGCGCGGTGGAGAGCCCACCAGTGCAGCTGGGGCCCCGGTGCTCCGGCATCACCGGGCGTCAGCCCAGCTGCCACTCCCTGACTGGTGATGCTTAACCGCCCTGCGAGCCAACCATGGCCGCTGCTCCCCCAGGACCGTGTGGGCGCTGTAGTGAAGGCGATGCCCTGGTCGCCAGGCTTCGCCAGTCGGGCTGTTAGCAGTGCAGCAGCTCACCTGCTCTGCTCTCGAAGACCAAGACCCGGCGGGAGCTTTTCCGAGGCTGGGCCGTGTCCATGTGCCAGGGACTGCGTGTGTGCGTGTGTGTGACATGAGAGGCCGGGAGGAGGAACGTGGACAGTTCTGGAATGCTCACCCAGCCGTGCTGGTTGTCTCTCGGGCTACGCAGTTCCTACACTCCCGTTTCCTCCTCGTCACAGCCTCCTGAGGTGGCTGTCGGGGTGTCTCTGTTTTGACAGGCAGGGAAACAGGGGCCCTGCCATTGAAGTGCCACGCTCAGGTCCCCTGGGCAGAGCTGGGATTTGCATCCAGGAATGGGCTCCGCTGCCCACCCGCGGCTGAGCGCTCAGTCCTGTGTGATGACTGCTGCGGACCAAATTGTTTTCGGTCGACACGGCCCCTGCACACAGGCCAACCATTGTAATCTCCTCCAGCACCGGAGGGACCTAGTGAGAGACGCGCAAAACCGCGTATGCTGTACTCTGGGGACTGAGGGATTTTCCGAGAGTAATCTTTTGCTGTTATAGTTTTTTTTCAATTACAGTTGACATTCAATATTGTGTTCGTTTTAGGTATACAGCGTAGGGGTTAGACAGTCAGATACCATGCAGAACGATCCCCTGGTGTTTCAAGTCCCCACCTGGCACCACACGCAGTTATCGCAGTATCATCGACGGTGTCCCTGGGCCGTGCTTCCCGTCCCCCCGTGACTGCTCCGTACCTGCCACTGTGCGCTTCTCAGTCCCTCCGTCCTTCCCGCCCAGCCCTCCACCCTCCCCTCTGAAACCACCAGTCTGGTTCCGTTTTGTTTTGTCTGATGCTCCCTGTTAATGCGTTGTGAGTTCAGTTTGCTAATGTTTTGCTGCGGATTTTTGCACCAGTGCTCATCAGGGATATTGGCCTATAATTTTTTTTTATATATATCTCTATCTACTTTTGGAATCAGGTTAATGGCAGCCTCATAAAGTGAGCTTGGGAGCCCTCTGCCCTCTGGAACTTTTTGGAATCGTTTGAGAAGGAGAGGTGCTCATTCTTCTTGGAATGTTTGGTGAAATTCACCTGTGAAGCCATCCAGTCCAGAACTTGTGTTTGTTGGGTGTTTTTGATTATTGCTTCAATTTCATTGGTAGTAATCAGTCTGTTCAGACTTTCTGTTTCTTATTGATTCAGTCTTGGAAGAATGTATGTTTCCAGGAATTTATCCATTCTTTCCAACAGTTATATGTTGGCATGTAATTTTTCATTGTATTTTCTTGTAACCTTTTGTATTTCTGTGATGTCAGTTGTCATTTCTCTTTCATGTCTGATTTTATTGGGTCCTCTCAGGTTTATCATTTTTTGTGTATCTTTTCAAAGAACCAGCTCTCAGTTTCATGGATCTTTTGGATCGTTTTTAGACTCTACTTTTTACATTTCTGCTCTGATCTTTACTGTTTCCTTCCTTATTCTCACTTTGGGCTTTGTTCTGTTTATAGTTCCTTCAGGTGTAAGTTTAGATTGTTTATGTGAGATTTTTCCTGTTTCTTCAGATGGGCCTGTATTGCTATAAATTTCCCTCTTAAGACTACTTTTGCTGTATCCCATAGATTTGGGGACTTTCAGAAATTTTGGGCTTTTTTTTTGTTTTTATCTTTATTTGTCTCTTAGGTATCTTTTGATTTCTTCCCTGATCTCATTGTTAACTCGTTCCGATGTTGTTATACTTGATGTGTTCCCAGAGGTCTCTCAAAGTATCTTTTTGCTTTGCTGCCCCAGTTAGGTGTTTTCCATTGCCTTGTCTTCCAAACTGCTGGTTCGATCTTCTGCTTCATCTAACCTGTTGGTTTCTCCTAGTGTGTTCTTCATTTCCAACTGGTTCTTTTTTATGGTTTCTCTGTCCTTTTTTATGCTTGCTATCTCAGTTCTCACTGAACCAAGTTCCTGAGCATTCTTGCTTTTTTTTAAAGATTTTATTTATTCACTTTTTAGAAAGAGGGGAATGGAGGGAGAGAAGCATTGATGTGTGAGGGAAATATTGATGTTGAGAGATACATCAGTTGGTTGCCTCTTGCACACCCCTCACTGGGGACCGAACCTACAGCCCAGGCATGTGCCCTAGCCTGGGAATCAAACCGGCGACCCTTTGGTTCGCAGGCCCGTGCTCAATCCACTGAGCCACACCAGCCAGGGCTCCTTGAGCATTCTGCTGACGAGTATTTTGAACCCTGTGTCTGGTAGCTATCTTGCCTCCATTTTATTCAGTGCTTTTTCTGGAGATTTTTCCTTTGCTTTCAGTTGGGACATGGTTCTTTGTCTCCCCATTTGGCTGCCTCCCTCTGTTTGTTTCTGCGTTTTGTAGGCAGCGCTGCTGTCTCCCAGTCCTGCCGGGGTGGCCTTTCGCAGCAGGTGTCCTGTGGGGCGCAGTGGCACAGTCTCCTGGTCACCTGAGCTGGGTGCTCCAGGAGTGTCCCCTGTGTGGACTGTTGGTGCTCTCGCATTGCAGTCGAGTCTTGATGGCTGTTGGCATGTCCATGGGTGGGGTTGGCCTGCAGGCGAATTGGCCATGACCACAGCATACGAGCTGCTGTGCAGAGGTTGGCCCATGGAGGGTGAGGGCCCCCCTCCCCCCAGTGGGATCCGGTGCCTGCCAAGACCACCTTCTGAGTATGCTGCTATGGTCTGAGCTGGCCCTTGGGAGGGGCTCCAGTGTAGGCCAGTGTCAGACACTGCCCGTGAGCAGCCTGGGGCTACCCGTGAGGAGCTACAGAGTGATCCACAGTTGGCAGCTGCCAGGGCTGGACCGGGATATGCATGGGAGAGGTCACACCGTGAACCGAGGCCAGCTGCCACCAGTACCTGGCCTGGGGCAGGTCCGCAAAAGGCACAAGGCACCCGAGCCCTGCGCAGCCTGCCCCAGCCACTGCAGGAGCCTCAGGTGGCATGCCAGACGGGTGAGGCAGGGTCGCAACCCGCGCGGGACAAGTGGTGGTCGCCAGGTTAACGCAGATTCCAGTTTGGCTCAAGAGCTGAGCCTGAGGCCACTCAACAAAGTCTCAGGCTAGCCACCACTCACTGGGCCTGCCCACTTCATGGTGGGCGTGGTCTCAGCATCAGGGTGGAGCTAGTGGACTTCCGCCAGGCTAACACAGACTCAGATTCGGCTGTGGGAGAGGAAGGCTCAACACTGGGACAATGACAGCTGTCTCTCCAGCCTCGCCCTGAAGCCACACAACTCGGTTTCTCACTACATGTCTCTGGTGCCCCCCACGCCACCGTGCCTCTGCCAGAGCCCAGGTGAGTGCCTGCGAGCGAGAGTCCGTGCGTGGGCCCTTTCGGAGGGCACCTGAGTTACTAGCAGCCTTTCGTCTCGTCTCTCCTGGACGGAGGGACGGCCTCCCCGCTGAGTCTCACGGCCAAGTGTTTTGTGGGCTCCTCTTCCTGGCACTGGCGTTCCAGGTTGGGGAGCTTGGTGTGGGGCTGGAACCCCTCATTTTTATGGGGGAGCCTCTCCACCTGAGATACCCTTCCTATGCTCAAGCACCACACATGGATGTGGGGCCAGCCCTTTCCTGTCTCAGCCGCTCCTGCCATCTGCACGTGGCTGCTGCTTGTGTCCGTGGTTATGGGATTCGTGTGCAGCTGGACTTCCGCTGGTTCTCCCGGCTGGTTGTCCTGCGCTTTACGGGTAACTCTGCTGCGGCCCTGGGAGGTGGTGGGCACAGTGTCCGCCTGCACCACGGTCTTGGCTGGAACCCTCGGGAGTAAGGTGGAGACACCTTTTTAATTTCATTTACTGACCTAGTCCAAGACCCGATGTAAACTGATCTCCACTCTCGTGTTTTATAGCTTCAAAGGCGCCCTCAGATCTGTTTCTCACTTACTTCTCACAGCCAAATGCTAAGTTGAGTAAATTACGATTTTATCACAGGTAGACTGAGGGTGTTAAGTATTGTAACTTCACCAAGACCGCACAGTTCAGTAAGTGACAGGTCCCAACAAAACCCCGGCTCTGTGAGCTGTGCTCGTCGCCTCTCGGCACTGTCCACGTTGATCTGGTAACCTACCTTTCTCAGAGCACCTGAGGAAGAAAATATGTTACAGATAATCACGTGTTTTTTCCTGCCGTTGATTTTTCCTGGACCTTGCAAATTATTCATAGACACACTCTGCTTTAAGAAAACCTGACATTAAAAAATCTGGATGTATAAAATGTTAGCCATGATAAGATTATTTCAGGATTCCGTACATTCCCTTAAAACTGTAAATTTCCTTATCTGCTTCAATGTATTTACCAAACGTCTCCCTGCTGCTTCAGGGCCACCTCCTGGGTAAAGTGCCTTCTTTTTTGTAAAAAAGAGATGCTTGTTCTCAGTAGTTGGAGGTGGCACGTTCCCCTGTGGGTGGGTGGAGGGCCACACGCCCATGCCCAGCGAGCGTGGGGTTTCTCAGACTCCTGGAGGCTGAGACCCGGCAGCCCTGTGGGAGAACTCGCTTCCAAGTCAGCCCACATCCCTTCTCTGGGGTTTCAGAATCCACAAGGCCCTGGAAACCAAATGCTTGCTGGTGGCTCATCTGTTAGACGCCGCCTGTTCCGAAATCGTGTTGTCGTGGTGGTGGGGAAACTCGTCTGAGTTGAAACGTGTGGCTTTTCATGGTTTACATTTTTTTCTCTTCACGTGAAGCCTCCTCTGCTTTTCTGTAGAGGTATATTTCTCAGTGTGATTACAGGTGCTGTCCCAGACCCTCTGGGGCTTTGAGGGGGCCGTGTGGTGCTGTGTGCCATGCCCACAGTCCGAGGCCGGAACCTGAATTCAGAAACACGTGCGGGGTTTGCAGAAGGGCTTGTGGACGAGTGGGCCTGAGAGCCATGCTGCCCTGTGCCCAGCGGGGTTCCTGAGGAGGCTCCACAGTGGGTCCCCCCTGTTGCCCTACACACATGGACACTGGCCTCACACTTGACCGATGCTCCGTGGAAAGCCTGGCTTGCAGGTGAATGGTGCCTCCGGGGGAATCGTGGGGCCTCTGTACCAGTCACCTGTCACCACGTCCTCCAGAGCCAGCCCTGGGCCTCCAGAACCAGGCAGCCAGATACGCTGAGTTTTGTCCCAAGAAAGCAAACTTCAGGGAGCGTCCACTGTCCTTACTGAATTCATCCCTCCCTCCCTCCCTGTCTGCCTTCCATTGGAACTTGAGTGGCTGCTGGTAACCAGGCTGGCCCCGGGCTGTGACACTGGCGTCTGAAACAGTAACGCTTCCATCTGCTCACCGTCCACAGCTCGCTGTGGTTTCTCGTTCCGTCCTCAGCTTGGTTCCCTGGCGTGACTGGGCTGGCTTTTCTCACGCGGCGGAGCGGCTGCCCCAGAAGCCCAGCTCTCAGCCCGCAGGGCCTGGCCTCCGGCTTCCCCTTTCCTGCTGCCTCCATGGGCCCTCACGTCTCCAGGGGTGTGGACCAAGTTTCTACCTTCTAGGACTCAGCTCTTCAAAACCCAGTCCCAGGGCAGAGCACATGACCTCAGTGTGGTCTGTTCCCACCGCTTCCGAGTCCTTGCCCTGGAAGCGGGCTGAGACTGCTTGGTGAACTGAGAACTCTGCCTGGTCCCGTGAGGTCGTTCGCAGCTCCTCTTTCTCCGCCCCCACACCCAGATAAGGCCACCGGGGTCCCCCGTGGCATTTCCCCTGTGTCTTCTGGGGGTTCACCTCCTGCACTTCCTTCCACACTGCACCCTCTGGCACCCTGCAGAGCCGAGCCTCTGTTGTCCTCACGCATCTCCGGGAGCCACTCGGCTGCCTTCAGCCGGCGAGCCGCGAGCGCGCCAGAAGTCACACTCCAGAGGGGTGTGTGGGTGGTCACTGGTGGCTCGGCCTCGTCGCTGCCCGTGTCAGAGGTACGCGGCAGGTGCAGGCGTGGCACCCGGCCCCCTCAGTCCCACGTGCCCAGGGCACTTACGAGGCTACGTGTTTACGACACCCAAACAACTGGGTACAGACTGAGAAAGTCACGCAGACTTACGTTGCTTAACCTGAATCTTAAACGGTGGGTTTTTGGCAACATCCACGTGATGGCTGCTCTTTGATAAATTGTAGCTAGAAAGTACTTGCGAGGCTGGCGGTTGGTTTGAGAACCTTGTGGCCTTTTGGAGGAACCACATAGCCTTGAGGGATTTCTCGGAATTTGTCCCCTGCTAGGGGCCTCCGGGTGACCCTTCTCATGCCATTATGCACTCCGGCCTGCGCTGCTCTCTACACAGTGGGCCCTGCAGTGTGCCTGGCTCCGCGGTCCCCTCCACAGCAAAGAGACTCAGTGTCAAGATTTAGGGCCCTCTGACGTGGGTGGGGCGGGAGGGGAGTGAGGGTCTCTCCGCAGGGTGGCCGAGAGCTTCAGAGGTCAAGGAAATAATGTAGACCTTTGAACAGAGGCTTCTGAATAGTTTGTTTGGTGTCCCCGTGACTGGCTTCTCCATTACCAGTGGCTTTGGTTTTTGGTTTTTTGGTTTTGTTTTTTGCTTTTGCTTTTCTTTAGCTAAACATTCCTACATGGTTTTAACAGCTAGTGAAGGGATAAAGTGTTTCTAAGTGTAATGATTCTCCTTTCTGATCCATTGGGAGAGTGGGCAGAGGGGCCGGGAGCCAAGGAAAGGACCTCCGGTTTGTTCTGCCAAGAACCGGTTCCACAGCCCTCAGCTCCGCGTCTTGCCCCTCGAGGCCGAATCGATCAGATGCCGCCCTTGGAAGAGGAGCGGCCTGTTTGGCCCAGGAGTCTCCGAGCCACCTTTCTGAAGGAAGGATGAGTCAGCGCGTGAGGCCGAGCCACAGGGCCGCCGTGGAACCAGTTTTGTGTGCTTGGGTACGACGGCCTGTCCGCTCAGCTTCTCGGGGAAGGAGCAGCAAATGCTGCACTTGTGCAAGAGGAATGCTGGCTTTTGAGTGAAGGGGAAGTAAACCAACGGTTGCTTAGCTTTCTTTTTTTTAAATCTTCAAGGTAAAAATTCAAATGCCCTCGCATAGGCATGTACGGGGTCTTCTGGTTGTAGAACAGATAACTTGGTAGGTTATCGGGACTGAGGAGGACACCTCCCTCCCCGTAAAACATACAGCGACGTGAGCAGGCCGACTGTACACCTTGCACGCGGGCCCACGAGCCGCAGACCGAACACTCGGAGGTGGTCTTCCTGTGGGGTTCATGGGGCTGGCGAACTCCCGCGGCCCTGTGGCGACGTGGGTGTCGAGCCGACCGCGCCGCCGGCCGTGTGAGAGTGCGGCACACGTGATTGTGGGCAGCACCCAGGGCTCCGTGACGAGAGGAAGTGGCCGTGTTACCGGGCGATGTGTTTGCTCCACGACACTTCTCATTGTGGTCTTAGAGCGCGCTCTTTCTGCTCACGAAAAGACAGTTTGCCATGAAACGGCGTGCCATGGCAGCCGGCGGCAGCCGCACACGCCTCGCGTTGTGCCACGTCTCTCATTGCGTCGTTTCTTGGCTGCGTCCCATCTGCTCGATTACATCTGTTCCCTCGTGCTTGATCTAATCTTGCGGTGTTCTGTGCGGTGCCCGGCTGCACAGGCCTGTCACCCGGGCGCAGCAGGCTCTGCCACGGGTGTGCAGCAGGCTGGACCGTCGGGGTTTGTGTGAGGGTGATGTTCGCACAACGACGGACTCCTCTGATGACACGCCCTCAGAACGCACCCTCGTCGTCAAGCTGGGCATGGTGGTTGTTGTACCGATCCGAATGAATGACGAGCTGTCAACCGAACGGAGTTAAAATCTAGACACATGGAACACTGATGTTTGTGGTCTGGAAAGCCTGACCCCAGACTCCCTCTCACACCCCCACGAGGTTGCTGAGGCCGCATCCGCCACCCGGGGCACGCTGCCTGCGCAGGACCCTCCTCTGCTCCAAGGCCACCAGCTTCAAGGCCCTGCAAACTGCGGGCCCAACATCAGCGGTGAAGGGCAGGCCCGTGTGTCTGACACACTGGGACCTTCCACAGCGTTTGTGGGTTTGGCACTTCTGAGACGGCCCTTCCTTTGCCCCGACACTGGAAACGGGAGGGAGCAGAGCTGTTCTCTTTTTCATGGAAAGCTGGAGATGCAGGGGACCTAGGCCTCAGGGCCCAGTTCATCTTTTTGAAAAAAGAATCCAAAAAGAAGGTGAGGGGAGCCAATTTTATTACAAAGCATTTTTTAAATCAATAGGTCGTAAAGCTCTGAAACGAAGAATGGATTGCGTATGGAGCTTGTTAAGGTACCAGTTACACAGAGGCTGGCTTGCACGGCGCTCCGCTGAGGCTCCTGTCTCCCCCCCTTCCCCCTCCTCCCTCCCCCTCCTCCTCCTCCCTTCTCCCCCCCTCGGTGGATCCCACCACAAATAGACCAGTCAGCTCAGGGCCAAGAAGACGTTCTTTCCCGGGCTGTAGAGCAGGAGTGTCTCGGTGGTCACTATTCCAACAAAGTCAAACCCCAAATAAGTGATCTTGTGCCAGACGCTGTGAAGGGTCTGGTCGCTCTTGACTCTCACAGCGACCCTGTGGCTGGCCAGCCGGCCGGTGGCCTGGGGCTTCCAGGCGGGACAGCCGAGGCTCAGGGAGGCGCAGCCGGCAGGCACCCTCCGGCTTCTCTGCTCACAGAGCCATCCACGGAGCCCGCAGCTCCCCGCGGGAGCACCGCCCGGTCCTTTTGGTTCCTGTGTGCACCTGCTGAAACCGGAGCTGAGGCTCGGTCTCCAAAACAAGCTGGGCTCCTTCTGAAGGATGCTGGCTGCGTCGCGGTTACCATGGACTCATTTTAGAGACTGTTGTAACGATCTCTAGTTTCCGTACAAGCAAAGGTGGTTTGTTGGTTCGTTTGCTTGTTTTGGCTTTTCTTTTTTCAGACAGGGATGAGTAGATATTTATCTTAGATGCCGGGTTGCAGTGCCCCATGATGCCTCTGCTGTCTGGAAGGCCGGCTTCGCTCGCATGGCTTGTAAGTGATCCAGAGAGGACCGTCCTGGGTGGACTGTTAGGGTGCTGTGGTGCTTCCCCCCGTCTTTGTGATCTGAGAGAGAAAGCACATGGTGACTCTGGCGTTGCTTCTGTGGGGGAAGTGCCTGGGCTGAGTGTTGTGTGTGCTTGGCGGTCACAGGTGGCTCCAGGGGGGCAGGGACCCGACAGGAGGAAGGGTGTGGGGTTCCTGGGAGGCGGGGACTCAGGCATGACCACTGCTGACACTTCCGAGCGCAGGTGTTCCAGCCTCGTAGTTTTCCTCGTTCCAGTCTTCTCTACCTCGTTCCTCAGCCCCACATTTGTTCCGTGGGTGCCCATCACACCCACTCCTTTCAGGGGGGGTGTCACCGATACCAGATGCTGTCGGGGAGACTTGACTGTGGTCCGGGGACCTCTCACGGGGGGACTCGCCCTCACGCTTTGTTCGATTCCCGCAACACGGCCGGCAGACAGCTTGTCCTCGGGCTGCAGACAGACACCGCTGTCGTGGAGGCCGGACGCTCCGCACAGTGGCCCTGGTGGCCCTGGCAGGACCACCTGTGGGGCACCGTTCTGGAGTGTGGTTTCTACGCCGCTTGGTCTGCAGGCGTCTCCATGTGGCCTCTCGGTTTGGTTCAACCGTAAAAGTTTTGTGCTTCATTTGAGATGAGGAAAGTGTAAGTTGCCCCGGCTGATGTGGCTCAGTGGCCTGAGTGCCGGCCTGTGAACCGAAATGTCGACGTTCGATTCCCAGTCAGGGCACAGCCCTGGGCGGGGGGACGGGTCCCCAGTTGGGGGTGTGCGAGGGGCAACCACGCATTGATGTTTCTCTCCCTCTCTTTCTCCCTCCCTTCTCCTCTCTCTGAAAATAAATGAAATCCAAAAAAAAAAGAAAGAAAGGAGGAAAGCTTCAGTTCAGGTGGCACAGCTGTGAGATGCTACCCGCAGATGTGTTTTCAGTTGCTGGGCCCCCCGGCCGAGTCCCAGGGAAGGCGGAAGTCTTTCCGGTGGAGATCAGGCGCCTGTCTTTCCACTCGGAGTCCTCAGTTTGATTGGCACTGGAGGTCAGAGGTTCCCAAAGCTTTTGATCTGCCTCGCGTTGGAACGGCTCTCTGACCCACCCATGATTTGGCAGCGTCACTTGGAAAACAGTGACTCACTGGGTGGCTCAGATCTGCCGAGCGGGGACACATTTCATGGCACGATCTCAGAGTTGCAGGGGCGGTGTCACCGCCGGTGCCATCAGAACAGCCTGTGAGTCTCGGGAAGCCGCCCAGCGCCGGGAGGCTGGTACAGGTTTTCCAGGTTCTGAGTTTGGTTTTTTTCTTTTCTTTTTCTTGAAAGCTCACTTTTTCTCACTGGCAGCAGACACTCTCAGTTGTTTTCTGAAGTGACAGGCTCACTCCTTTCATTCTTGGCGAAGTGATTCCAGAACCTCGAGTCTGGGGAAGCATGGTTCGCCTCGCGGTGGCTCTTTGCAGTGGAAGTGGTGTCCCCGCGGGAAAGCGCAGGCTCAGGTGCTTCGTGCTCTACCTGGAGACAGGTGTGCTCGCTCTGCAGTCCAGGTGCTTCGTGCGCGCGCTCTGTTTTCCACGCAGAATATAAAGGGACATGTTCTTGAAGGTTGAGTTTTAATAAAATCAATATTCTTTGCAGCTTCATCAAAGACATTCTTACACAAGCTGGGCGTTTTTCACTCTGCGGCGGCTGATTGCGCAGCAACTTGTTGCCGCCCCGGCCTGGGCTGCGGCACCATGTCATCAGCACAGTGGCAGAGGCAGATAATACCTCGATATTGTTATGAACATCGTTTTGACCACATGGACTTCCTGAAGGGGACTTGGGGGCTTTCAGGGGTCTTGGGACCAGACCTTAATTTTTTTTAAAGATTTTATTTATGTATTTTTAGAGACGGGAAAGGAGGGAGAAAGACAGGGAGAGAAATATCAGTGTGTGGTTGCCTCTTGTGCACCCCCTGCTGGGGACCTGGCTTGCAACCCAGGCATGTGCCCTGGTTGGGAATCGAACCAGCAACCCTTTGGTTTGCAGGCCAGCGCTCAATCCACTGAGCCACACCAGCCAGTACGTTGGGACCAGACTTTAATAACTGATGTGCGGCTGTACACCAGGCACTTGTTGCTGAAAGTGTGAGAAGCAGATCTTCAGTTGGCCTCTTCAGGGAGGGCCAGCCTCGGGCCAGGTAATGGGCCAGGTAATGGGCCCGGGTGCTGAGGCTTCCACGGCCGAACGGCGCAGCTGCTGTGTGCAGGAGCTCAGTCTGATGGAGGAGGGCTTGCCGGGACGGACGCCTGCAACGCCTTCCCATCAGTGCCGTGACAGTGGTCTGCCACAGGGACGCTCTGGGGATGTGCAGCAGGGTCCGAGGACCCAGCTCTCTTCTCCAGTGCTAGTGGTGAGGGCGCTTTCTTGGAGCAAATAGCACTGACTGGTGGGCTTCGTTCTGTAACTGGGAGAGGCAGAGGGAGGAGGTCGAAGGCTTGGGGAAAGGCCTGGAAGCAGGTGAAACCGCTCACCCATCTGCAGCTACAGCCCAGGAGCTGGGCAGGTGCAGGTGTCGGATGGGGCAGGAGAAGTATGCAGAGGGCAGACCCCAAGTGCTAAGTCTTTTGTCCCAAAGATGATGGAGATCGGCCGCAGGATTTGAGGAGGGAGGTGACGAAATCCGTGCTTGAGAAAGAGGTGTGGTCACACCGTTGCCAGGGAGCCAGCCGAGGCCGTAGCAGGAGCCCTGGGAGCGGATGCCCAGGCCCAGCGGGGGCGACGGGGGAGATGGGGTCTAGAGCTGTCGAGAAGCTGTGTGATGGCCTGAGGGTTTAGACGTTCGGGGTCGGCAGGGTCTGACCCGCGACTCGACACCACGAGTGAGAAACACGGACACCGTCACGGACGCCCTGGGGTCTGTGGAGTATGACTGGCTGTGCCGTGGTGCCCTCATGGAGGTGAGGGGCCACGGGAACCCATATATCACATGTGCATGCACACGTGTGACCCAGGTGTGTGCCCGGGTCTTCAGCAGAGGCCGCGGCTGCAGCCCCGAGCTGATGAGCTCACCCAGGAGGAGAAAGGCGCCAGCCCAGAGAGGAGGCGCTGCGGACCCCGGTCTCTCCGTGCTCAGTGTGTGCAGAAGGGAGCCCAGAAACGTTGAAAAACCGCACCTCTTCAACTAAACGTTGAGGGATGGCCTGAACACAGCACGGGTGCCACACTTCCCGAGCAGTGCAGCTGCGTAGCACACCCCCTGTTCCCGAACCAGCACCGGCGGCAGGCCTGTACGCGGCAGTGGAAATGCTGGCTGTGGTTTCTGGCTCCCCCCGCCCCTGCCCCTGAATATTTCTTTTAAAAATAGGGTGGCTTTTCTCCCTCTATGGTTTTACTGTTCTCAGAAATTTTACTCCTCTTTCTTTATGCTAATGAGGTACACTGCTCATTTGGGAAGTTGTTACTGCCATGGAGTCTGATGGCCAAAGATGGGAATAGTCCCATCAGAGGGACCGTCTCCCCCACGAGGCTCAGGCGAGAGCTGCCCTTGGCCCTGCGGAGACAGGCGAGGAAGGTGAGTGGGGCCTGTTGCCGTCATGGAAGTGAAGCAGCCCATGGTGTCAGGAGCGTTTTCTAGCAGTTTCCCTCCAGGGTGGTGGGGGTGAAGTGGGCATGGGTGGGACAGAGGGAGAGTCTGGAACGGGGCAGCTTGGCCCTCCCCCTTGGGCACCCCAATAATGCCCAGGCCCACCCTGAGCAATGGCTTGGCACCCGGCCATCAGCCTCACCTGGGGTGGGAGGGGCTGATTGATGGTTACTTCCTGTTTCTCTTTACATTTTAAAATCTTCTCTGATTTGTTCCTGGACTTTTAAACTCAAGACAAGTAAAAACATAAGCAGTTAAAACACCTCCTAACTCTAAACTTGTAACGCACAGACAGTTCCCAGGCTGTCTGTTAAAGGCCCAGCGCCGGAACTCAGGGTCCAGGAGGGTGGTGACGGAAGAACTGGGCGGGAGATGTTCCGATCCGGCACTCGGGCACCTTGGTGGCAAGGGCTGCAGGGTGTCACCAGCCATTTGGTGCTTGTGAAAGTCGCTCTGTCCTTAGGTTTTCTTCCCTACAGCTTGTTGGCTCTACCTGCGCACTGTGTTTTTGGGAGGAGGGTTTCACAGTGTCTTACTTTGTCGGTGTATCCTTAGTTCTGTGTTCATCCTAGATGCACAGGGTGCTGCTTCTGCCTGTGATTCATGCTGAGGAACCTGGAAACCCAGCCTTGCGAGCGCCTTGCAGGGCGAGGAGACCTGCGGAAGGAACCTCCGTTTCTCTCGGCTCTTGCTGTCCTCTGCCGCACCCAGTCCCTGGCAGCTGGCGGACCGAGGATTACCGCGGGTGGGGAGGAAGAGTCTTGACATCTCAGCACCGTAGCTCTGCTGTTTGGTTAGAAGCAGATTCTTAGAAAAACCAGTCCTGAGCACGTCCAGGTAGCTTGGCAGCACATCCCTGCAAAGATGCAGAGTCACTGGTTTCCCACTAACCTAATGAGCGGACAGATCCCTGCCTGTGGCGGGTATGCCGCGCCCTGACCTCAGTTGGCAGGAGCCGGGGCGGGTCCAGAAGGGCAGCTGTGTCTTGCTTTTGTCCAGCTCCACTAGGGACTGTGTTGAGTGTCTTGTCTCCGTGGAGGCCAGACAGTGGACAGAAAGGTACGGGGAAGGCCTGGGAGGCAGCCGCACAGGGCAGTGGCACTCGGGCCCCCGGCAGAATTCAGCTGTGGGTTTCAGAGCCAGCGCCCTTCCTGACGGTGGCGTCACTTGCCTCAAGGGGTGCCCTGCCCGCTGTCATTTGCCGGTGGAGTGGAGGCTGGGTGACGGGCAATGTGGTCATTACGGAAGGGATTCTTGCCCTAACTTTACCTTTTTCCTGCTTTTACGTAGGGGTGCTTATATGTGAGCATCTCGGCAGTGTGACCCTGTGATATCAGGTCATTACCACCCCTGTTGTGCAGGTGCGGACAGCGAGTCCAGGGCTGAAGGACCGCAGCTTTTAACCAGGGCCCCCGTTTGTCACACCGGCTGCCTTCTGTGCAGCAGGAAGGGGACGCTTGTCCCTGCCCACTCGGGAGTGTGTGCACCTTGTAACAACAAATATGAAATGGAACAGGAGCCGGTCTGAAAATCTCTCAGAGCCGGGTCCGCAGTCGCATTTCTGCTCGCCAGCCTGTCGGTTCCGTAATGCGCCTCCGTGGCTGACCCCAGCCCCTCCCCACGGAGCGCCTCCGCGGTTAGGTAAGGGGCGTGTTGGCTGCCTCGCAGGAGAGCAGGGAGTCAGGGAGCGCAGCTTCAAAGGATGCCACTGCCACATCACTGCCTCGGGGAACTCGGGGCAGGCAGCCTGGTGCGCACAAATCAGGGCTCGGGCTGCTCTCCGGCGAACAAAGGCGTTTCGCAGCCTGTGAGGTGCTTGCGAGCGACGGCAGACGCAGCTCTGGCGTCGAACCAGAGCACAGACGGCGTGTGTCTTCGGGTGGTGCGCACTGCTTAGCGTCCTGGGGTTCTTTTTCTTTCTTCTTTTAAATTCCGCCGGTGCACTGTCACTGATAGTGTTTCTGAACCTCAGACGAGGACTGGGGATGTCCAGAACCAGCGATGGTGACAAGCATGTTTGTTTCCTTTCAAAATACCTCCTATTTTCCTTTTGTTGTCCTGTGCATCCCACGCGAAGGCCCTTGAACTTGAGGGGCTTGCGCCGGTTAGCGGTGGAGGAAGCTCGCTGGCTGGAGTGGACGTGCCGGCCAGCCTGCTCACTGCTGCTTCTCTGCATTGTGTTTCTTATCTCCTTTCCTTTGGCCTCCACCTCAGGCAGCTGGAACCCTGCTCCAGCCGTTTCATGCCCTGACGCTCTCCGCTTGGCCTGCTCTGCCCACCAGACGTGCTGGCTGTCACCAGTCCAGTCCATCTGTGTTCTCTGGATTCAGCTGGGGTGTCAAAGGCTGGACAAGCTGGGCTCCCACATGGCCCGCATGCCGGGCCCTCCAGAAGCCGCCTCCTTGGGAAGGGAACCAAGACCCCTCCCCCGCCACCCCCGCCTTTCTCGTTTGAGCCTTGTCATCCTGCTGTGACTGTCACGTGCAGGGGATGGCGGGGCAGGCTGGCTGGGGATGTATGCATGACCAGCGTCTCTCACACTGACTCAGCGTCCTTTTATGAATTTGCCCCTTGGGAGTCCTGCTTGCTGCCCCCAGACCCGCTTCCTCTCTGATGTGGGTGTGGGCGTGGCTCCGGCTCCTGCAGCGCCTGCCAGCGCACTGGCCTCCTTTGTGGCAGCGGCAGTCAGTCCTGCCTCCGCGCCTCTGGGGCTGTGCCCCAGCTTAGGCGTCAGACAGAGCCGGGCCGTTTCTGCTGCAGGGTGGGGTGGCAGAGGGTCCCCGACCGGTGTCCCTAGACCACAGAAGGCCTCCAGTCTGGGTTCCCTGGGCCTGACTTGCTGTCGTCTGTAAAACTGGATGAAGTGGTCGGACAGCGCCTGAAACAGCGTGCGCGCACAGCCTGCGGGCTGGGAGAGCGCCGGAGCGGTGCTGGTGTGTTCATCCGGGGCCTGCAGCCCGCCAGGCCCGGCTGGGCTCTGGAGAAACAGGTCCTCACATCCCGGTGGGAGAGGGGCAGCGAACAAGTGAGCCAGTAAGCAAACAAGGTACAAGGCAGTTCCCTAGAGTGTTAAGGACACTGAAGAACATGAGCTAATGACTGAAGTGACGTAGATTGGGTAGTGCAACTGCTCAAGGTTAAGCACCGCTTCCTCCAGGAAGCTGTCCCTGATTGTCCCAGGCTCAAGTAAGAGTAACCTCTGGGGGTGAAGGACTCAACCATGCCTGGCTCTGACCTTCACTCTCCTCTGTATGCTGTGTTATTCTGCCACTTCCTAATGAGGACCCCGAGGGTCCAAGAGACCAACAGTGGCCTTGGACCTCATAGCTGGGAGGTGGCAGAACTGAGTTTCCTGGCTGCACAGTCCTGGCCCGTTCTGGCCTCCAGCGTCCCTGCTCCTCCCAGACCTGTGCTCACCCCTGTGCCAGCACCCATCAGAGCCCGAGGACCTTTTCTGTCCTCGGTTTCCCCCTGTTAGCCTCCGGGCTCCCAAAGGGAGGGACTTGCACGCCCACCCTTCACAGCTGGCAGTGCCTGGCACATCCTGGGAGCTTCCTTCAAGTTCACTGAGCTCCTGATCTGCCCCAGCCAGCCCTTGCCACGCATTTCCACTCATGGGTTCCCAGATCTCTGCTCGGTAGACCACAGTGGGAACAGCCAAGTTGGATATATTTGGAGAGAAAATGAGGAAAAAAGAAAGATCTTTCATGTTCAAGAAGTTGTCGTAGAAGACACTGGGCACCTCTGTCCCCTGCAGTCGGGACCTGTTTGGAAGTCTTGCCTCCCGACTTCCTGGGGAGCGGGCTGCCGTCTGCTCCTACGGCTTCAGGGAGACCTCGGTGTGCGGCTGCGTGGCAGGCACACTGAGCGACAGGCAGGTGTGCGGCTTCAGGGCACCGTTCCCTCTCGTGAAGACGGACCATCCTGCTTCTGGACAGTCTATAGCATTTTAAGTGTGCGTCCATCCCACGAGTTTGAGCAGGGAGGGGACGATTAAGTTACGTGGATGCACCGAGCTGCTCCGGAGGACGGCAGGAAGTCCACCTGGACCACTCGCGCCCCCGGAAGCCTCACGTCCGCCCGCCCGCAGCCCCCTCGCTTTCAGCAGCGTGTCACGGTGTCCCCGCAGTCCCCATCCGTGTCCTGAAATGAGTGCTGTTGCTCGGGCCCCTCATGAACAGAGACTTTGTTCGCCGACTCCAGTGTCTCCACCACCATAAACACAATGGCAGCGTCCAATTTTAGTATCAAACCTTTGGGCAAAGTGGCTGTTGAGGCAGTTTGAGAGCTCTGGGAGCGTTACACTCTCGGCGCCATCGCGGGGCGGAGAAGGCTGAAGTCCACGTGGGCGCCACAGAGAAGTGAGTCGGGAACAGCGTGGGTGTTGGAACTGCTGGGCCGGGAATGCTGTCCGAAACAAAGGCCTCTGTGCTGACCAGGCGCCGGGCAGGGTTGCGGCGAGAACACGGGGGGCGGGGGGTGGCAAGGCCAGGCAGCTCCCCACACTGACTCCAGCCAGTCGGCCGTGTCAGTAAATTCACCCCTTTCTTAGTCGTTCCACCCGAGGCATTGTGTACAGATGGGTGACAGATAAACACAGCTGTGACCACCCTGCCCCCAGAGCCGGCCTCCTCGGACGCCCTGGCAGAGCCGCTGGAGCTCGGAGGCAGGAGTGTGCACAGATGCCCCTCCAGCTGCTGGGACCGAAAAGGCCCCGGGTGCGCTGTGAATGCCACAGCGGTGGGCCACATTGCCCGCCCCGCTTCACGGGTTGAAGCCCTAAGCAGCCCCCCCTACTCAGAAGGTGGCCGTATTTGGAGATGGGTCTTTAAAGAGGTGATCGAATTACAATGAGGTCACTGGGGTGGGCCCTCACCCGGTAGGACTGGGTGCCTCAGAGGAAGGGGAGATAGGACTCAGACATCTTTCGAGGGAAGGCCACAGGAAGACAGAGAGAAGGCGGCCGTTTGCAGACCAAGGAGAGAGGCCTGAGGGGAAGCCAGCCCTGCCCACACCTGCAGCCTGGCCTTCCAGCCTCTAGGACTGTGAGGAAGTGAGTGTCGGCTGGTTATGCTCCTGGTCTGTAGGACGGTGTCACGGCAGCCGGAGCAAGCCATTCCCCCCGCGTGGCGTAGAGTGTGTGGACCCAGTGGGCGTGACTGCCGCCGCCACCGGAGCAGAGCCACCGGCCCGGCAGGCTGCAGCGCACGCGGTGCCCGCATGGGGTGCGGAGCCGAGTGAACGCAGCGCTTCCGCCCATAAAGACAAGGAAGGCGTCGAAGCGGGGGAGTGCTTGTCGGCCGGGTACCGATTTCCGGGTCCCTTTCCTAGGCGGTTACAGTTCTTTCTCTTCGCGCTTCCTAACCATGTCCTGTTTCTTACCCACCGGACCTTCACTGTCTTTATTTTAAAAAGGCAAGTACAAGTTCACGAGCCCTAGTTTCCAACTTTCTTGTTAGCTGTGGTTACGCAGACTGGGCGCGTTTCAGATGCTCGCTTTCCCCTCTGCTGGGCCAAGTCCTTTGAGCCCTTTCATCCTCAGTCACTGCCGTCACCCGGCCCCGAAGCCTCCAGAGCCTCCAGGGTGGCCCACGGGCCCCTGTGGCACCTCTCGGGGGCCCTCGCTGCGCTTGTGTCAGCGTGGTCGTCGGCGCTGCGGGCTCCGCGCCTCCGGCACCCGCACAGCCTGCGAGCCAGCCGGTGAACCCGAGAAGGAGCGTGGCGTCCCCTGCGAGCTGGCTGTTCGAGTTGGCGGAGAGCGGTTGTGGGCCCTCCTGTACTGTGGGGAAATACGGGGTCTGGCCCACACCGCGCTCCTTTTTGTGACAAAATCATGGGCATGTAATTCTGTGATGTAGCAACGTCACACTCAAGCACACCACGTGGCGGTTTAGGTGAAGTGTCCAAATTTAAACTATCAGTTATCACGCCCATACCATTGCCCTCCCAGCCATGCTCCAGCAGGGCTTGCTTTTCCGCTGGCCCCTTCGTGTACAACAAAATTTGCAATTTAAACCATTTTTAAGTGCACAGACTTGATGATAACTAACGACATCCACAGTGCTCTCCAGCCATCACCACCATCGATTTCCACGGGTATTTTCATCACCCCAAACAGGAACTCTGTCCCCACGAAGTGGTAATTCCCATGTTTCCTCCTCCCTAGCCCATGGTAACCTTTAGCCTGCTTTCTGCCTCGATGAACATGCCTATTCATGGCATTTCATACAAGTGGAACCGTGGCATTTGTCTGTTTTTGGAACAGGCTTATTTCGCCTGGCGTGATGTGTCAGGCACACGTATCAGCACTTCCTTTCTTTTCGTGTCCGTGTCCCACCGCGCGGGTGCACCCCGTTGCTTTTATCCACTCGCCAGCCGTGGACCCTGGGTCCGTCCCTCTTTCGGCCTTTGCGATGCTGCTGCTGTGAGCGCGGGGTAGAAACCCCGTCCACGCCCCTGTTTCCCGTCCTCCTGGGTGCACGTCCTGGGAGCGGAGTGGCAGTTCTGGGCTGACGTTCTGAGGTGCCGCCACACTGCTCCCCACCCCACGGTGGCTGCACCGTGTCACACCCCTCCCAGCGGTGGGTGAGGTTCCGTTTGTCCACCTCCTCACCAAAGGGGGTTGTTTCCAGGGTGTGGGTTATGGCACGTGTGAGCGGGTGTCTCATTGTGGCTTTGAGTTACAGTCCCCTAATGACCAGCGATGTTGAACATCGTTTCATGTCCTTACTGGCCATCGGTGTATCTTTGCAGAGACGTCTGTTCAAGTCTTTGCCCATTTTTTTTTTAAAAATTGGGTTGTTTATCTTTTCATTATTGAACAAGATGGTGGGAACCTCAGAAAGTGGGTTTCTTAAAAAGGTGGACCCTTCCTAACACCCGGCTTTCTAGGAAGCTTACTCTTTGAGGGTCTGGATTGACAAGGTTGTTGTGATCGTCTCCTGTGCCGCCTCCCTTTTTGGCTTTCTCTTACTTTTTTCCCCCAGTACAGTGTTCACATTTCAGACTAAACATCGAGTGGCACTTGAAGAATCAAACCGCAGAATTTCACATTGGAAAATGCTGCAACTCAATTGCACAAATATCCTTTTCCAGTTCACTTAAGATGTTAGAGAACTAGATTGTCAATTTGCAGTGTCTGAATGCTCTTTAACAGTGATCCTACAGAAATGTTCTCTGAGTAGTATTTCCGGTATATTTGGTGGGGGGTTGGAGACGGGGTTTTGAGTGTAGAGAGGCCGTCGTCGTCTTGGCCAGATCTGATGTTGAGCTGGCTAGTGGAGCGGGTTGTTGAACCTCAGCCTCACTGTCTGAACTCGAAGTGGGGAGAGAGCCAGGTGGGGGAGCTCCGGCCCTCGGGGACAGGAACCAAGGAAACCCATCCAGTAGGGACCTTGACTAAAAATATATTTGTAAGTTCTACTATGAAAAAAAAAATGCTATCAGCTTTAGGTACAGAAATAGTCCAATTTATCTTTTTCCTTTCTTTGTCCAAACAGAGTATTTTCTTTTCTTTCTTCTTTTTTTTTTTTGGTATACTGTCTCATTTCCTGAAGAATTTTTGATATCTTGTGACACTTGGGTAGTTTTGCCAGAATTATTAAAATTCCCACCCACACATTTGGTGTGTTCTGTGTGGGTTTTGTCCTGCCTTCCTCTCTCTTTTAGAGCTCTCCAGAAGCATCAGTGACATGCGGGCATCTGAACCCATTTAAATGAACAATTTGAGAGGCTTTGACATCGCACATGTCCACGAACCGTGACCATCAAGATAACGAGCACGGTTGTCTTCCCCTAAAGTTTCTCTGTGCCCCCTCGTCACCCCTCCAACCTCTGGCCTGTCCCTGCAGCTTAGCTGTGTCTTAGGTGGCTTCCTGTGAGTGGAATCTTTCAGCATGTACTCTGTTCCCCGGCTTCTTTAGCTCACATAATCGTGTTGAGATTCATCCACTGGTGTTGCTTGTTTCAGTGCTAGATGTTTTTGTTACTAAACTCTGCGTAAAAAAAATAAACTCCGTGTCCACCGTGTGGACAGACCGCAGTTTGTTTATGCGTTTGCTTGTTGGTGGACATCTGGGCTGTTTCCAGTTTGGAGCCGTGACAGATAAAGTTGCTTTCATTGTTCGCGTGCAGGTCTTTGCATGAACGTGTGGTTTCATTTCTCTTGGGTGAATACGTAGGAGTGGGATGGTTGGGTCGAGCTGTGGGCGAACTGTTTGTTCAAACTGTTTCTTTCCCAAGGTGGTTATAACACTCGCGTCTGCACACAGTGTATCGGAGACCCAGCTGCTCCGCGTGCTCCCAACACATTTTTTGTGACGTGCTTGTCCATTTTGACATTAGAGTAAAACTGGCTTAACAGATGAGGCGGGCAGGGTCCCTCCTCTCCAGTCACCTGGAAGGAGTTTGTGTAGACTGTGTTATTTCTTCCTGAAATGTCTCGTAGAATCCACTAATGCCTATTTATTTTTAAAAAATATTTTTTAAATTTATTTTTAGAGAGAGGGGAAAGGAGGGAGAAAGAGAGAGACAGAAATATCAGTGTGTGGTTGCCTCTCACGTGGCCCCCATGGGGTCCTGGCCCGCAACCCTGGCATGGGAATCGAACTGGCTACCCTTTGGTTCGCAGCCCGCGCTCAGTCCACTGAGCTACACCAGCCAGGGTGCCTATTTTTTTTTTTGGTGGAAGGATTTTTGACTATAAATTCAAATTTTTAAATACAGCTATTTAGATGATCTGTTCTTGGATGAACTTTAGTAGTTCTTGTTTTTCAAAGAACCCATGTATTTCTTCTAAGGCATTGGATTTATTGGCATAGAGCTTTTCTTCCTATTCCCTTGTTATCCTTTTAACATCTGTAGCGATGCTGATACTTTGTGTCCTTTCTCATTTATTTTCCTAATTGATTTGGATACAGGTTTGTCCATTTTACTGGTTTGTCAAAGAACTAGCTTTGGGCTTGATTTTCCCTGTATTCTTTTGTCTCTGATTTCCTCTCTGATGTGTATTACCTCACTTTGGGTTTCTTAAGGTACAAGCCGAGGTCATTTCCATCACCCCCTCCTATTCCTTCTCCTTTCTTTTCCACTGTAGGTGTTTAGTGTAAGAAATGTATTAGCTGCATCTCACAAATTTCGCTTTGCCGTGTTTCCATGTCCATTCGGTTCAAAAGACTAATTTTCCATTCTGTGCCGTTTGAGTTAGCTTTTGTGAAAGTTGTAGGGTCTCTCTGCCTGTGGATGTCTCACTGCCCCAGCACCATTCGCTGAACATGCTGTCCTTTCTCCACTGAATTCCCTTTGCTCCGCCGTCGAAGATGAGCTGACTCTCTTTGTGGGGTCTATTTCTGGGCTCCCTGCTGTGTGCCATTGGTCTCCCTGTCGGTTCCCTCCCCAACAACGTGAGGTCCTGATTATGTGGCTTTGTATTAAATCGGTTCTCCGTTTCGTTGCCCTTACTCAGTACCGCACTGGCCGTCCGGGGTCCTTTGCCTCCCCATGGAAACTTTAGAGTCAGTCGGTCAGCATTCCCGGAGTAGCCGCCGGAATTAGATCAGGTTGGATACAATGGACATGAGAATGTTGGCGCTTCTAATCCACGAACACGAAGGCTCTCCCCACTCCTGCCGATCTTTTTATTTCATCGTATTGTACAGTTTCCTGCATATAGACCCTGTATACATTTCGTTGATTTATCATGATTTCATAATTAGCTGCATGTACATCCTAAACATCTGTTGTTAGGTTTATACCTGCGTATTTTAATTTTTTGGTGTCACAGTAGTGTTTTGTTTTTAATTTCAAGTTCCAGTTGGTTTGTTTCACGGGGAGGCAGTTGGCTTTTGTGCACGAACCTTGTGTCAGGCAACCTTGTTACAATCACTTATTCTAGAACTTTCTCTTGTCCATTCCATGGAGTTTTCTGTGTAGGCAGCTCTGTCATCTACGGTTTTCCTTCTCCTCTCTCGATTGGTGCACTTACTTGTGTCTGTCGTCTTGCGCTGGCGGGGCTTCCGGCGTGGCGCCCAGTGGGAGTGACGAGAGCAGACGTCCTCGCCTTGGCCTGTTCTTGGGGAGACGCATCAGTGTCTCATCATGAAGTAGGTGGGGAAGCTGTGCACTTCCGGTTTGCCAGCTTTTCTCTTTGTCACTGGTCTTAAGCAGTTTAATTTCCCTCTGCGTTGGTGAAATTTCCTTCATGTTTCTTGTGCTTGGGATTCATTGATCTGTGGGCTTATAATTTTCATCAAATTTGGAGATTTTTCAGCCATTATGTTTCTAATTTCTTTATTTCCCCTGTCTCTCCTCCCCTTTGATACTTGAGTTACACAGATACTGGGACACTGGAGGTTGATTGACAAGCTCCCTGGTGCTCTATTCTTAGTGATACTCATTTTCTCTTTTCTTCTCCTCCTCCTCCCTTTCTTCTTTTTCTTTTTTCTTTTTCTTTTCTTCTTCCTCTTCCTCTTCTTCTACTTCTCCTCCTTCTCCTCCTCCTTCTCCTTCTCCTCCTCCTCCTCCTCCTCCTTCTTCTTCTTCTTCTTCTCTCTCTCTCTCTCTCTCTCTCTCTCTCTCCCCCCCACTCTCTCCCTCTCTCTAGTCTGTTTTCCCCCAGTATTCCTTTTGGATAGTTTCTATTGCTATTTCTTCATGTTTGCTAATCTTTTCAGTTAATCTCATCCAGTATATTGTAGCTCTCTAGAAATTTGACTTTCAAATATATGTAATATAAAAATATATCTATAAAACATATATATGTGTATACACGTATCTTCGTACCTAACATATTCAACCTTTCCTATGGCTGCTTGAACACATATAATACGGTTAAAATAATTGTTTCATTTTCCTGTCTGATAATTCTATCATCTGTGTCGTTCCTAGGTTAGTTTTGCTTGGTTGATTCTCTTCCTGATTATGGGTCATATTTTCCTGCCTGGTCATTTTTATTGGATACCAGACATTGTGAATTTAACTTTGTTGGGAGCTGGATATTTTTATATGCCTATAAATACTTGAGCTTTGTGCTGGCATGTGGTTTTCCTACTTGGACGCAGCTCTGTTGGGGACCAGAGTAGCGTTTCGCCCAGGGTAAAGTGCTCTGAGTTCCCTCCCGGCTCCCGAGGGTGACGTGGGTCAAACTCGGCCAACAGGGACAGGAGCGCTGGGGTCTGTCCTCTCTGCTCTTTCCTGGTCGCTCTTTCCAAGCCGTGGGGAGTTCGCTCACACGCGAGTGCTGGCCAGTTCTCAGCGGAAACTCACTTCCGAAGTTCTCCCTGTGCAGCCTCCTCTGTCATCCTCTGCCCTGCAAACTCCAGTCCTGGTGGCTTTTCTGGACTTCCAGCTCCGTCTCCTCACCTCGGGGGGCCTCCCCGCCCCCACCACTTCCCGGGAGCTGGGGGGTCTCCTCTTCTGCTGGCCGCCTCCCCTCCCCTCCCCTCCCCGCCTGTGTAATGCGTTCTGCCTGCTCCGTTCCTCGTTTGAGGTAGGATGGCGAATCTGGTGCCTGTTACTCCATCTTGGCTGGAAGCAGAAGTGGATGGCACTTTTAAAAAATTCGTGATGCAGCGTTAATAAAAAAAAGACAAAGTTTTACAGTAACAACAATAACCACAAAAAAAGGGATGTGGGTTGTGGGAAGGTGGGAGTCAAACCTGCCTTTAGATTCTACACGTGAGAGGCCGCGGCTCCAGCTCTCTGATAGGGGCCTGGCCGAGGGGCTGCACAGCGAGAAGCAGCCTTGCTTTCCAGTTTTAACGTCTTCTGCTAAAGCCAGCGTGTCCACCGTGTTGTCCCGAAGACGCACCGCTGGCTGCAGTGCATGTCGGGCAGTTTCATCCCGGAGAACCAGTTAGTCGGCATCAGCCCCACTGGTGGGCGGGCTTCTCACATTGGAACTGTGCTGTTCCCATGTCTCATCCCGACTCTCAAAGGCCAGGCCTTCCCGCAAAGGAGCGCTGTCTCAAGCCAACTGGAAGTGTTCAGTCTTGAAGACAGTCGGTGTATGGGTGATGTAACCGCACCGTGCTTTGGATAGACGATGTTTGTACCAATGGAAATGAATTTTAAAATGAAGATAATAATAGCTTTTATTTTATCCTTTTTGCTTAAAGTTTTTGAAACAATGTAGCAAGTAAAATTTTATGAAAACCACCTTTTGGCCAACTTTTTATGGAGCCAGTTTAGGGGCCAACGACCCGGTGTCTTCCTGTGAGATGCAGTTGGACCACAGCGTTAGACCTTTTTCAAGTCCAACCCTTACGCTCATTGTTTGGCCGACTCACCCCTTTCCCACCTCCGTAATTTTATCTTCCCTTTGTGGTTGGAACTTGGCAGCCCTGCCCGACTCTCCAGGGAGGAGCGTCGTCACAAGCTCTAGGCTTTTTGCTCTCTGCCACCCCAGCTGTCCCAGAGACAGGTGTGCGGTCCTGCCTTAGTCTCCCAGTGCTGCTGAACCTCAGGGCAAAGGCCACGTCGGAGAGCAGATGGTTTCACCCTGACTGGGAGCTTCTTTCCTGCTCAGCTGCAGGGCCTCCTTTGCTTTAATGCTGTGGGAGAAGAGGGTTAACAACTTACCGTACCCAGGTCTTTCCGTTTCTGACAGAAACAGGAAACCTGATCACTTCTGCAAGGTACAGGCTTGGGGTGGAGGGCATGGCATTTGTGTATGAGAGTGTGGACATGCATGCATGTGAGTGGGGGTGTGGGCATGCATGTATGTGAGTGTATGGATGTGTTTGGGTGCATGTGTTGACATGCATGTATGTGAGTGTAGGTGCATGTCATGTGTGCATATATGTGAATGCAGGTGTGTGGTATTAAATAAACACTCCAAAGATTCGAGGACTCTCAGTTCCATGGGAAGTCTTTGTCAGGCAAAATGAAATTAGAGTATATTTCAAAATAAAGTCATTGACACATTTCCTAAATGCTCAGCCTGAGAATTTTCAGGCTGTCCTTTCTGTTAAGTGATTGCTTTTATTCCTGCTTCATTCATTAGTCATTGATTCAAACCCGGTAGCTCACCTGCAATCCCGCCCTTCCTCCTCCACCTGTGTTTTGATCTAGGTTTGTCTGGTCCTCGTATTGCACCTCCAGAGCCGGGCTCTTTGCCAAGCTCGTGATTGGGCGGGCTGGGGCCCGTGTCATTGCTCTCATCGGGGTTCCTCTGCCCCTGGCTTGGTTATCTGTTGGCCGTTCTCCCCTCTGCCAGGCCGAGCGCCCTAGGGTTAGGAGGCTCGCTGTGTTCACCGCGCCACCTGGCACCAGGTCCGGCCCGGGAGGATGCCCACTAACATCTCATTGAATTAAACAAAACATGTGCTAGTTTCAAACTGTGTTGTGTCATCTCAATTCAACACGGTCACACGTTGCTTCTCAGGGTGATCTTACGGGTTTTTCCTGGTCTCCAGTCTCATGATCTCACAACCTGAGGCTCAGAAAAGACCTTTATACCATGTTTTTCCCAGAGTCAAGAGGCTCTGCTGCAGATCCTTTCACCAACAGGCAACGGCAGCTTTTTCCTATCACGGGCCGCCGCAGAATTCCTTCACTGTCGAGTGTGCGAGCATCAGCTCTTGAGCGTCATTTGAGTCAGGTTGACTGGTGTCTGGGGTCGGTCCTTGTCGTTTTCTGTGAAGTGCTGAGTTTCAGAGCTGGAGCTCAGGTAGGGGGTCCAGCCCAGGGGTGAGTGGGACTCCGGGCTCCTGACTGACCCATGTGACCAAAGGAGGACCAGGGGTCCAGGCCGAGAAGCAGAGCGGAGCCCTGGAGCCAGGAGCGCCGCTCAGAGCCGCACACGGGGGTGGGGGCGGAAATCCAGGCCCCTCCGCTGGGCCCGGCTCTCTGTGTCAGGATGGTTCCGAGCGAGACCACGTTCTACAGGCAACGCGTGCCATGGAAAGCGAGCTCGAATGGGAGATGCTGACCTGCAAGGTGAACTCCCCTCGCCTTTTAAATGGACTAAAGTGCTCAGGTTACCAGAAGATCTTTTTGTGCCACTTTTAAAAGTCATGGCCACAAATAGCCACGTGAAGATCGAGGTGAAGGGCAGAGCCTGAAGCTTGTCTTCCTGCGTGCGGAACCGGGGTGATACAGGTCCCACCCTGTAAATGAACTATAAATTCAGAGAGAAGCTGGCGTGCGTCTGGGTCCTGACGAGGTCAAGTCTGAGACGGAGCCGTGGATGTGGTGCTGGGCCTGCCCTTTGTCCACAAGTCCCATGCTGCCATGTGAGGGTCCTTTATGGAGCTGTCCTCTCTCCTCAGGTAAATGCCACCCTTCTCAGCTGACCACAGGTGCTCCAGAGGCAGCAGTGGTACCTTCTGCTCTAGCCTTGGCCTCTCGGGGGCCGGGCGCTGCCCAGCTCCGCAGAAGCGGCTCCAGTAACTGCTCTTAGCGGTGATTTCACTGCAGGTCAACGCCGGTCTTTCGCTGTTATAAACAGTGATGTTAGCAACAATGCGCTGTAACGGTGTTACGCCGCCGTCCGTCCCAGGCCTGCGTTGGCCGTCACTGCATCAGATGTTTCATAGGCCTTCACGCTTCCCCTCCCAAGGACTTCAGAAAGCAGGTGCTTCTGTTCCTGGCCTGGTCGAGTCGTTTGTCAGGGTCACACGGCCAAGAAGGGAGAGACCCAGGGCTTGAACCCTGCCTGATCTGAATGCCATGCCAGAGCTTTTCCTGAAGCCCCGGGACCCAGGCCGTACAGTGTAGAAATGCTGATTATCAGCCTTTCCGGGGACTCGTTTTCCGAACCCCGTTTGGACCTTGAGAAGATGCCGCAAGGCTGGAATTCGGCCCCGAGAAGCTCTGCTGCTGGGGGAGGGGGCACAGTGACTTCTGGAACGGGTGGTCAGCCGAGGTGCCCGCAGTACCGGCCTCGCACGGCTGCAGGCTGGGTTCCGCCTCCCATCATGTCGCGTCTGCGCCTTGCCCATGGCGCCGGTTTGCGGAGGCCGTCTCCGAGAGAGTCCCCGACACTGAGAGAAAGGGATGCTCCACCCACCCGTCCTGTGAAAGTCGGCCCCCACACCTTCCGAAGGAGATGGGCAGGTGCCCCAGTCCTGGCCGGTAGTTCTGGTTCAGGCAAAAGTTTCCAGAACCTCGGACGTGCTGCGTGGCGGTTAAACCAGGCTCTGCGTTGCATTTGTCACCGTGCTGATCAGCTTCCTCCCGGCTGGAGCATGACGTCGTCGGAAGCCCACCGGCCTTCCCTGTGCACACGAAGTTTGAGAACGTCACGCAGCTCACAGGCAGCCGAGAAGCCTGCCGTCCGCCCTCGAAGGGACCGCCTGCGGGAGCAGACAGGCTGTCGCAGGTCGCAGGTCGAGGCGGTGGCGCTGCCGCGTTCAGGAAGCACGGGGGGCGTGTCCTGGGGAGAACGTCCACCAGCTCTCAGTGGAGGTTCCCCTACTGAGCAGATCGGGCATTTCTGTTTTTAATCACTTGTATTTGAAGGCAGGGTTTTGTTTGGGGGGGGGGTTGGTAAAATTTTAATATTTTTTTATCCTCACCTTTGGACATTTTTTCCGTTGCTTTTAAAGAGAGAGGAAAGGGAAGAGAAAGAGGGAGAGAGAAAAACACTGATGTGAGAGAGAAGCATCGATTGGTTGCCTCCCGTGTGTATGTGCCCGGACCAGGGATTGTATGTGCCTGGACTGGGGATCGAACCCACAACCTTTCAGTTACGGGATGATGCTCCAACAAATAGAGCCACACCAGCCAGGGCAAAATTGTGAAATTACACTGTTTCCTGTACAAACTTGGCAATATAATGAAAACAGAGTCTGATTTGTGCAGTCTTATCAAAGCCGTCTATAGAGCCAGCAAGACCACCTGACAACATTTTGCCCCATAAACTTGGAGGACTCGGAGCAGGCCTGCCTCGCCCCACCTGGAGTGTTGTCGCCACTGACTCGCCAACACAAGGCGGTACGGTAGAGGCTGGCATTGCGCTTTAGCGCCCCCCGGCCCCCC
This sequence comes from Anoura caudifer, assembly GCA_004027475.1. Taxonomy (NCBI): domain Eukaryota; kingdom Metazoa; phylum Chordata; class Mammalia; order Chiroptera; family Phyllostomidae; genus Anoura; species Anoura caudifer. The sequence goes on from PVKU01001289.1 coordinate 105,182, forward strand.
GGCCAGCCGGCCAGTGAGCCCAGGTCCCCCTGGTGAGTGCATGTGCCCTCCAGACGCTGCTGCCCCCTCCAGCGGCCCCAGAGATCAGAGAAAAGCCTGATTCTCTGTGCCAGGTTCCTTTATGACTTAGAAACATGTATTAATCAAACACTAATTTCTAATTAATTTTTAAGTGCTGTTTTTCATGTGAATGTTTAGACAGCACACAGGAATTTTCAAGGAAATGTTCCACTTGAATTTACTTCGGTAATTTGTATCAGCAGTAATAGTGATGATGACAATTCCTTAATTATAGCTTACATTTATAAAGCATTTACTACATGAAAAATATCCTAAGTGCTCTACATATATTAACTCATTCCATATCACAACAGTATGAGATAACTGTCATCCCTACTTTACAAGTGGAGAAACTGAGGCACGTAGCAATACAATCATTTGCCCTGTTCCACATGTCTAGTAAGTAGTAGGGCGGGGATTTGAACCCAGCTAACTTGATTCCAGAGTCCATGCTAATAATGACTGAAGCGTTGGTCTCTTCCATAAGCCTCCATCACTGACGTAGCTGGAATGGCTTCTCCCAGCTCAGGAGAACCCTCCCTGCCCTCTTCCTGCGGCGAGGCCTTCCCGGGGAGGTGTGCAGTGGCCAGGCGCCCGTGTGGCAGCCGTCCCACAGACTTGCCCTCTGGCTTCTGTTCACACATCAGAGAATCTAGATGTTTAACTCCTCAAAGGGAAGACAGGTCACCGCCCCTCTGCACCTGACTTGACGCTATGAAGAGGGACGTCCCCATTTTCCCACGCAGGTGCAAGGACACGTGGAAAAACCCCACAGAAACTCTGCCCGTTCACGAGATGGAGCTCCAGGACAGCCTCGTTCGCGTGAGCTACAAGGGCTCCGTTGTCTCTGAGATGTCCCTTTGCTGAGACCTTGTGGTGCAACAGCAACCAACCTCAACAAGCGAAAATAACCCCTAACAGACAAAGCCAGTGGGTTGACCTGTTCTCACTTGGACTCTCAAAGAGTTATTTTATTTTTGTGTGCCCTGGCTGGTGTGGCTCAGTGGACTGAGCACTGGCCTACAAACTGAAGGGTTGCCAGTTCGATTCCCAGTCAGGGCACATGCCTGGGTTTCAGGACAGGTCCCCAGTTGGGGCGTGTGAAAAGCACCCGATTAATATGATCTCTTACACATCGATGTTTCTCTCCCTGTCTTTCTCCTCCCTTCCCTTCTAATGATAAGTAAGTAAGTAAATAAATAAAATCTTTAAAAATGTTGTTTTTTAAAAAAAACCTTTTTACTTATTGGTTGCTTCTTGTATGTGCCCGGACTGGAGATCAAGCCCGCAGCCTTGGCCTGTCAGGACAACATTCCAACCAGCTGAGCTACCTGGCCAGGGCTTCAAAGGTTATTTTGTTTTTTAGGTTAACATCCAGCAAGATTCCTATTTTGAGACAGTTCTGTGCATTTTAACATCGTACAGATGCATGTAACTGCCACCACCATCAGGACACAGAACACTTTTTTAAACTTCTAAAACTCCCTTGTGCCGCGCCCTCCCCCCACCCTTAGCAACCGTGGATCTGTTCTCCCTCACTGTGGCTTCGTCTTGAAAATGTCGCACAAACGAAGCATTCAGCGTGCAACCTTTAGAGACTGGCTTCCTTCTCAGCGTCATGCCTTTGAGAGCCCTCCAAAGCATCGTGTGTCGCCGTGGACCGCTCCTGTTCATCACTGCGTAGTACTCCACCATGGGGATGTGCCGCAGGTGGTCCGTTCACCAGCAGGGGGAGCACGGGAGCTGTTTCTCGTCTTCACAGAGGGTGAATGGAGCTGTAGGTTTAACCGGATGAGAGACGGCGACACTGTGTTCCAGGGCGGCCGTACCGTTCCGTGGGCCCACCAGCAGCGCAGCAGAGCTTCGTGCGCCGTGTGCTCTTCCCGCACTTGCTTCTGTGGGTGTTTTGCATGGAGCCGTTGCATCGGGTGTGCGGTGATAGCTCGTTGTGGGTTTGCTGTGCACCTCCCTGAAGGCCAGTGACGTTGAACATCCTCCCGTGTGCCCGCTTGTTCTTCAATGAGGTTTCCATTCAGGTGCTCCCAGTGTTTTGTTCACTTTGGATTTGTACTCGGTTTATTTTCTTTTCTCCCCAAAACGGGTTCCATTCCTTGATTCTCACTATGTTCCTGGTAATTTTGGATTGCACCCCGGACGTCCGAATGTTAAGCTGTGGAGATTCTGTTTTCCGTTTACCTGACGAGTGCTGTTTGCTTTGTCCGAGTGGGGACCTTTCTTCGCTGCGCTGGGACCGCCAGCCCTGTTTCCGGGGCTCCGGTCTCAGATCTGCCCTTCCGCGGTCGGCGGGCGTGCTCGAGTCCGTGCGGGAATAGACAGAGTGTGGGGGCCCCCCGTGGGTTTTTCCTTCCTGGGATCTTCCCACGCTCTGCAGTGCTCACGGTTTTTGGACTTTACTTTTTGGTTTTCTTAGAACAAAACAACTACCGGGGTTTCCACACGCACCCTCACCCCACTCTGTGCGCCGCGTAGCTCTGGCCAGACGCCGTGGAAGGGGGGATTTCTTGTGTGGGCGTCGCTCTGCCCTCCGCCAGGCGAGCGTGAACGCCCGGCAGAGCCCCCATGCTGCTCGTGCCTGTCTCTAGACCCTTCCGGCAGTTTCATGGGGTCTCCAGGCTACTCATTGCCTTCTGCAGGGGTGTGTCCGAGAGGGTCCGTCGTACCCAGAAGCAGAGTGACTCTGCGAGGCTCACATTCTAGCTGGGAGACGTAGACAATAAGCAGGTACCTGGGAAGATCACTGTCACAGGGATGCTGCGAAGAAAGAAACAAGGCTGATGTGCCGAGAGCGGCAGCGTCAGGTGAGGCTGCTGGGAAGCCTCTCTGCGGGGCTCCCGTTGGAGGTAGGACCTAAAGAACAGAGAGAGCTGGCTGAGAAATGTTTCAGGCAAAGGCGGCAGCGGATGCAGAAGCCCTCGGGTAGGAGAGAGGTCGGCGTGGCCGCAGCGTGGCGCGTGAAGGGAGAGTGATGCGAGATGAGGTCAGAGAGGCGAGGCAGGTCACACAGGGCCTGGCGCACCGTGAGAAGGGATGGGAAGTAATGATTTTCTACAAGAAAATGCTGCCATGGCCGCAAGGGTACGCTGACTGGATAGGTCTGGCCCCTCACACTGCCTGGGCAGGGTGGCCAGTCCTTAGAAGTCTTGCCCAGTGGGTGGATTGGCCTGGTGATGACCTGACATGTGCCGGTCGGTGTCGTTGGAGCAAAGGCTGCGAGGCTGCGCGGTGGCTCCGGCCACGTGCGGGAGGTCGAAATCGACAGGTCCGGACATCCCTTCTCCCTGCGAGGCCCCCTGATGCCGTGGGAGAGGGGAGTGCAACGGCAGTTAAAACCGCAGTTTGAAAAATGAGAAGCGCTGGCTGACACGGGGGAGGAGGAGACCGCAGGAGAGTGAGGCGCTGTGGTCCTGTGCAGTGGAAGGTGCCGCGTGATTTCTGCGGAAAGGCCGTTATCTGCGCTTTCTAATTATTTTGCCGCGGCACCGTGCTGGTGTGCGTTTACTGTGCTGATTTCCCCAGGGGGCGCGTAAGACTCACTTGTTCCTTTCCTTGGTTCAGATGACAGCGCCTCCGCGGCGAGTAGCATGGAGGTGACAGACCGCATCGCCTCCCTGGAGCAGCGGGTCCAGATGCAGGAAGATGACATCCAGCTGCTGAAGTCTGCCCTGGCCGACGTGGTTCGGCGGCTGAACATCACCGAGGAGCAGCAGGCTGTGCTGAACAGGAAAGGACCTACCAAAGGTGGGCGTTCTGCAGCATCCAGGAGCGGCAGGGCGGCCGGTCTCACAGCCGGCCCTCGCTGCTCCAGCCGATGCTCTGCACTCTTTCATATGGACCCAGATGCGAAACCTAGAAAAACAATGCAACAACCTCAGCACGGTCAGGATCATCCCCTGAGGCGGGACAGTGTTTCTCGGCTTGGTGTTGGTGGTGTACAACCCAGAGGGGTGCAGCTGTAGTGACCAGCAAGTGCGTGGCCGGTCAAGGAAGGCACCGCCCGCAGCGAGAGCGATTGTTTACCCGGGGTCTCTGGGATGCAGTTAGTTCCCACGAAGCCCCAGCATCCCCTGCGTGCCCCTGGGAGGCACTTCCTCTGGGAAGTCTGTTGCCAGCTCCCATCTCTGCGCTCACCTCGCACTGTCCTTCGTCTCAGCCCAGCACACACGTGACTGATCGCGTGCCACACGCAGCACTGAGCCGAGGCCTCGGGCCCAGCGGGGGCAGGCCCTTCCCCGAGGAGCTCGGGGCCCTGAAGTTTATCACGCGCCCCCAGCCCCCCACGAGCTAGTGAGCCCCTTCTGGGCAAGCCCCCCCTGTTTCCTTTGAGTCCCCTCTGCCGCCCGCGCGAGCACAGCCTGCCGGAGTCCTGTGCCTGGTGGAGGTCGGGCAGATGGAGACACTGGTTTGATTTCCCTGTGGCATCTGGGCACAGAACCGGAGAAAGCAGTGTTTTTGTTTTAAGTAACTTTGTGGTGACCCACTTTTTGAAAATTTGCAATTAATCCCCTCCTAGTTCGTACCCTGCTGTCTGCTTTCCACTGGGAGGTGCGGCTCAACTTTTGCCCACGGTTTTCCTCACGGCCAGCCCTAGAAAGCGGAATTAAATTCCTCTCGGCTGTGGAATTCCCTTGGTTAAAACATTCTGGGGCTGTGGCTTGTAAACGTCCCTCCACCATGAACTTTCGTACTGCATTTAGATTTCACCAGTGACGTCGCAGTCACCGTGTTTCCCCTGGGGTCAGGAGAGGGCTCTCTCCGTGCTCAGCTGTCTGTGCGCGGGTTCCCTGGGCGGAAATGTATTTCCCGCCCTCCGGAGTCGCCACCACCAGCCCACGGCAGATGCACCTGCAGGGCGTCACCTGCGTTTTGAATAATCCTTTTAAGTAATCTCTGTCTCCTTCTAAGTTACAAAGCGATTAGGGTATTTTAAATGGAAACCGGGTTATCTTAGGTATTCTGACCAACTCAGCTTTCCCAAAATAATTCTGATGACTACTGTACCCTAAAGGGTACATTTGAAATAGTTGCTTGTATAAAACTTCAGACTTCTAGAGCTTCTTTTTTTTAATTTTTTTCAAGGATTTTTTTAATTTGTTTTTAGCGAGAAAGGAAAGAAAGGCAGAGAAACATCGATGTGAGAGAAAAATATTGATTGGTTGCCTCTCACATGCCCCCAACCAGAGGTCTGGCCTCACAACCCAGGCATGTGCCTTGACTGGGAATCGAACCAGCGACCCTTCCCTTTGCAGGATAACACCCAACCCATTCATTAGGATACAACGTCTTTACTTTTAGAAAATTAGGGGAAAGATAATACAAGAGGGCTATCCAGGAGTTATCCTTTCTTAATTAAGAGTAAAACTTAGTTTTTATAAAACTTTAAGAGGAGTTACAGCTGATGTTTCTTTGCAGCATTCTTTTCATAAGTGAAAATAAATCAAAGTATACAAGAAGGTCACACCAAGAAATGGAAAAACACCGCAAAGGTGCCGGCGAGGGGTGGCATCCTCCGACGCAGGGGCCATGGGTCCCCGGCTCCTGCACAGCGCACTCGGGAGGTTGGAGCAGAGGAGGGGGAGGCATCTGTCACCGGCACTGGAGGCAGCTCCTCCTGAGGCTCCTCAACAGCCCGGCAGGTGCCCCTCTGTCTGGAGAGCTGGCCCTCTGCAGCTCTGGTTGGGGTGGGCGATCCTTCGATCCTTGAAACAAGGTGGGTTGTAGGCAGACCCCCCTGGGTTTCTGAAAGGCCCCGTAATCACCATCGAGTTGGAGAGCCTGGGCTTGCTGTCCTCATGGCACCCCGAAGTGGACTGGACTCCCGGCACGCTAGTTTTTAAATATTCAATGATTTTTTTCTCCCTCCGGGTTAGTTGTCCAAAGCTTCGGGGGCACGTCCCTGTGCTGTCTGCCACAGCAGGTCAGTCTGCCTTGGAGGCAGTCAGCTTTCACAGTGCCCAGAACTCGTGCGTGGTGAGCGCTGGGGCTTTGAGCTGCCCACGTCCCCCACTGCTGGGCAGCGCTCCCACTTGCCGCCTCACTGTGGCCGCGAGGCCGTGGCGATCACTCGCTTTCCTCCCCACATCAGCCCTCTGCTGGTTGCAGGAAAGTCACCCTGACCTCTGAGCTTTGGCTGACTCGGTCATCCTTCTAGGACTTTCCTAGCGTAGCAAGGAGAGCTGCAGTCTCGTGAAAATAACTCGGAGCTCAAGTTCGAGGGTTCCTGAGACAGGGGAAGACTGTGGCCACCCTCTAAAAATGACTGTGGACTTAGTTTATAGAGAGGGACCTGTGTCTTGGATGCCTTTTTTATTATTATTTTTAACAATATTCTACTGTCCCTATTGTGGCTGATTGTGCTAATTATCCAGCTCTTCTTAATCCAGTGATACTGGATCTTAGGACGAACTCAGCCCCTGCCTAAGCTCCCCAAACGGCTGTTCTTTTCCTTTCGGATTTTTTCTTTCTTTGTGAATACTAAGACCCGGTTGCCCCCTCATACGTCTTCACCGCAGAGAGCATCAGCCTGCAGAGTTAGCTTTGCCCGTGTTGCACTCCGTGCAGATGGGAAGGTCAGATGCACTTGGGTGTCGCGGTACAGCGGCGGCAAAGGAACCGAATAGCTCGAGGGGCAGACATTCCGAAGCTCTTGCTGATTAATAGTCAAGTTTTTTCAGTGTTGAGGTTGGAGTGGGCACAGCACTCACCGCTAGTGGAATGGAGTGAGTGGATCTGCTGCGTGTGCAAATACAGAAACCGTTGGTGAGTAGAGGTCACTGCAGCGCGGTGCGCCGTGGACGCAGTCGGACAGGAAGCAGTGGCCAGGCAACCCAGCACCCCTGAGGTTGAAGGCAGCGTGGTCTTTAAAAGGGTCTGTGACTGGTAACAGGGAGAATGCTTAGGTGTTACATGTTACGTCAGGAGCCAAAAGCAGGATGTTAAACTGTATAGACTGTGTAATTTCAATGAAATGGACAAAATCTGTGCAAACATTTGAAAGAGCCATACTAACATTCATTGCGTTTTTTTCCCTCAGTGGTAGGATTAGAGCATTTTTCTTTTTTATACTTTTAGGTGGCTTCTAAATGTCCTTTGGTGTGTATTCCTCAATAAGCAGAAGGAACTTTTGATTTAAAAATGACTCCCTTCTTCCCCCTGAACTTGATCTTCACTGCATGGAGATAAGCGGCAGGGCTCACAGCAGACTTCCGGAGCCCAAGTTCGCTCGCGTGTTCCCAGGAAGACGGGCGTGGGGTCCAGTTGGTGACAGAGCCGTTGTGCACGGGCACGGCTGATTCCCGTGTCAGGGCTAGGCGCTCATCACTCGATTTTAAATGGAAAACGTAGGTTAAAACGTGGTCACCGTCCCATGCATCTGGGTCGACTGCTTTTTTGGCCATGAACCAGCAAGTAGTTCCTCTTGCTCGTTTTAATTTTGCTACAGTTCGACAGGTTGCCTTTTGTAAAACTTTAATGTACGTTTGCAGCCTTTTTCATTAATAGCCCCTTTAATGATCAGAGACTTCGGAAGCGTCACCAGAAGCCTCTGCTGGCGATGCTGGTGAGCAAGCCAGTCCTGCCATCCCAGGACGTGGAAACCCGGTCTCAGAATTGAGGCCCTGGGACTGCCGTTGAAAGCAGCCATGGGCTCTCCTTAGTCACATGGCCTCTGCTGCACTAGCACTTGACCCTGACATTTAACGTAACGCTGGGCCTCCCGTTGGTTAGGTGACCGAGTGCTGGAGTTTTCAGTAGAGATTTTGGATATATTAGCTCCTTTCACCTCCCCACCATCCTTTGAGGGGGTATGAGTATGCCCGTTGTACAGATGAGGAAGCAGCCTCGAGGAGAAGGAATGAGTTGCCCCCGGTCACCCAGCTGGCGTAGGAAAGTCTGGGTGTGGACCCCGAGGCCTGGCTGCACGTGGGGGTGGATTCCTTCCACCCTCTGTGTTGCTTTGCTGTGCACCCTCTGAGCAATATTATGTAAATTAGGATTATTCAAACCAAGTCAAATACTTAAGAAATGAATAACCAGATGATTAGAAATTAGTTCTTTTCTCAAGTTTTGACTTGATCTGCAAACTACAGTAGATCATCTTCAGCATATAATTGTGGGAAATATGATGTTATGGTCCCTCCATGGATTATATTAGATAGATAAAACTAACAAATTTAAAGATTTTTAAGCTCTTTGCAGTGGATTAGGTTAATGAATAATTAATTCAGTACTTTATCCTGGTGGACCACAATTAGGGAGAAATGTTTTCCCCTCTCCCATTCACCATGCTTTCTCCTTATCTTTCTCTTTACATATGAGTTAATCACAGAAATAACTTCGGCTTTCTTTTGGACAGAACACACTATAGTTTCTTCCACTTTTCTCATTAATTCCACTCTGCAGATTATATAGGAATTCTTTAGTGATTTACAGAAAAGGTTTAGTAGGTGTATTCAATTTTTCAGAGACTAAGAAAGATTGCTTTTCGACTTTATATTATGAAAATGTTCCAATGTATATAAAAGGAGAAAGAAAAATACTGTTTATTTTTTACCTGGCTTCATTATTTACCAACATGTAGTCAGTTTTGTTTTATGTGTTACTCCTCACTGCCCTCTATTCGCTCCCCCTCACCCTGTTAGGATTATTATTATTTTTTTTTTTTTACATTTTAGTTTTTATTTTAGAGAGAGGGGAAGGGAGGAAGAAAGAGAGGGAGAGAAACACGGATGGGGCTGCCTCTCATGTGTGCCCTTGCTGGGAATCCACCCCGTGCCCTTTCCGTTTCCAGGACAACGTCCAGCCCACTGAGCCACGCCGGTCAGGGCACCTTTTGTGTTTTTGCCAGTGTGTCTTTAGGGCCAAATCCTGGAAGGGAGATAGCTGGATCAGGGGACAAATGCACCTGTAGTTTTGCTGGGTGTTGGCGACAGGAACCTTCCCCAGCAGTTAATCAGTTATCTACTTTGTCTCCAAATATAGACATATTAAATTTTGAAAGAGGTAATTAGGAATTCTAGGTCCATGAATGGTCAGATATGCTAAAATTAACCTGTAGATTTTACACATAATCACCTACGTAGGCCTAATGGAAAGTTTTACTTATCAAATGTTGCACTGAGTTGTTAATGTAAGTAAGTTAAAAGGGCTTCTTGACCTTAGATTATAACTTAACATCAATGTCAACCTGATAAGCATTAGTGTATTTGACTAGCTGTACTTGAACTTCCACATTTATATCAGCTGTAGTTATGAAAATGTATTATCGTGGATAGCACTTTCTGAGGTCTGGTCCCTCCGGTCCCACCATTTGGAAAGGTGGACTTTTCGTTGCAGGCCTAACTGGATGTTTAGACCTCAGATTCCAAATGCCCGAGCAGAGAGTTCAGCCACCAAACCATGGAGTCCATCTGCAAGGTTTTACCCTCGGTAGCGTATGGGGACAGTCCGTGAAATAGCGTGCAGGGTCACTGCTGGCCGTAGGTTCCACACGAGTGACTGGGTCTCCACCTCCACCCACCCCCGCAACTGGGGCCTGTCCCCTCCCACCTGGCAGCTCCTCTCCTTCCACCTCCGGTGGGCCGGCGAGTATAAGCCTCCCGGAGTGTCCAAGTCCGCGGAAACGCAGCGCTGTTTCAGAACGCTCTTCTCCCATGGATTAGGGTCATAGGTTTCGGGGTGGAGGAGACGTCCAGAGAGCATTTACAGACTCAGGCCCCTACTTCAGCCTAATTAGGAAAACGGGCCCAGGGGGTCTTGCCTGCCGTCCGGCTGCCAGTCGGAGTGTGCTAGGCACACCGGGCCGAAGGAAAAGCATGTAGCGGTGGCCCAGAAAAGTCAACATAACTCCTTTTCTTGGCAGCACGAATGCAGACTCATCCACTTGCTGTGTGGACTGGCTCATTTCTTTTTCTGTTGTATCATGTTCCATTGTATGACTACACCAGAGCTTTTCCATTCACTCACAAGTTGAAGGACATCGTGGTTGCTTCCAGTCGTCGTAAATATTAAATGCAGGTTTTATAGAAACGTAAGTTTTCCGATCAGCGGACAAGTACCTAGGGTGGCTCCGTGGCCGGATTGTGCGGTAAGACTGCATTTAGCAGCTGCCACCTCTCTTCCAAGGCGACGGCGCGGTTCTGCCTCCCACCGCCGATGGATGAGTTCCTGCTGCTCGGCGTCCTGGCCAGAAGTCGGTACTTTGTCTGTCCTTTGGAGTTTAGCCATCCTAATAGGTATATCGAGATATCTCATTATTGTTTTAATTTGCATTTCCCTAGTGACAAAGGATGCTCAGCATCTTTTCATATGCTCATTTGCCATCTGTGTATCTTCTTTGGTGAGGGGTCTGTTCAGGTCTTTTGCCTGTTTTTTTTTTTTTTAATTGAGCTGTTTTCTTACTGTTGAGTTTTTAGGGTTTGTTTTTTTTTTTAATATTCTGTATGCAGATCCTTTACAAGCTATGTGATTTGCAGATGTCTTCTCCTAGTCTGTGACTTGTCTTTTCACCCCTTAATAATGGCTTTTTCACAGAGCAAAACTGTCAGGATGTTAATGAGGTCCACGCTATCCATTTTTTTCTTTCATAGATTGTGCTGTTAGTGTTATATCTGAGAAGTCATCCCCACAGGCTTCTCCACTGTGTTCATCGAGAAGTTTTATAGTTTTGCATTTTACACTCAGGTCCGTGGTCCGTTTGCAGTTAACTTCTGCGTGGGGTGTGCGGCAGGTGTCGAGGTTCAGTGTGCCAGCACCCCTTGTTAGAAACCGCCGTTGAATTGCCGTGGCACCTTTGTCCATTCTGCCAGCGTTGGTAGAAACTGATTTCTGCCTGCACGTCCTGCGGAGTCACCTCGACGAGGGGCGCGTCCTGAAGTCCTTTTCCGCTTGTCTTACAGCAAGACCGCTGGTGCAGGCCCTGCCTCTGAGAACTACTGTCAACAATGGCACCGTGTTACCAAAGAAACCGAGCGGCTCTCTGCCGTCCCCCTCCGGGACCAGGAAAGACACGGCTGTGACAGCGACACCCAAAAGGTAGGCACGGGGGGCCTTGGGTAGACTCTAAGGGCAGAGCCATCTCAGGGGTTAAAGTGGGTTTTCCTTTTCTCATGTGACCCTTTGCAGTCTCCCATCTGATAAAAGCCTGTGAAAGTACAATATTTGGTGTGTTTCCACAGTTTCTTAACTTCCTTTTGGAGTCGTTAGTTTATAGAAATGCAACTGATTTTGTGTGTTGGTTTTTGTATCTGCAACTTTGCTTAGATTGCTTATTAGTTTTAAATTTTTAGTGCCTGAGAATCTTTAGTGTTTTTTTTAAAGATTTTATTTATTTATTTTTAGAGAGAGGGGAAAGGAAGGCCAAAGAGAGGGAGAGAAACATTAATGTGTGGTTGCCTCTCGTGCGCCCCCTACTGGGGACCCGGCCCGCAACCCAGGCATGTGCCCTGACTGGGAATCGAACCAGTGACCCCTTAGTTCACAGGCCGGTCCTCAGTCCACTGAGGCACGCCAGCCAGGGCAAATCTTTAGTGTTTTTTTACAGAAAAGATTATGTCATCTGCAAGCAGAGATAACTTTACTTCTTCCTTTCTAATTTGGGTGCTTTTCATTTCTTTCTCTGGTCTGACTGTACTGGTAGGACCTCCGGTGGTTCTGCGTTGAATAGTGGTGGTCAGAGTGGGTGTCCTTGCTTTGTTCCTGTTCTCGGAGGAAAAGCTCTTGGTCTCTCACCAGTCGAGCATGATATTAGCCGTGGGCCTCTCATATATGGCTTTTCATTATGGTAATGGTGATGGTAATTTCCTTCTATTTCTAGCTTGTTGAGTATTCTCAACATGAAAAGATACTGAATTGTGTCAAGTGCTTTTTCTGCATCAATCAAGAAAACATTTGTTACTTGTTCTTCATTCCGTTAATGTATTACACAGTTGATTGTCCATTCTGTTAACGTGATGATTACCTTGATTCTCATTACATGGAGCCATCCTTGCATTCCAAGTGTGACTCCCACTTGGTCAGGGTGTTATGATTATTTTAACGCGCTGTTCAGTTCAGTTTGGTTTCACTTCGTTGAGGATGTTTGCCTTGGCGTTCATCAGGGATGTTGGTCTGTGCGGTGCTCCTTAGAGCTTTATCTGGTTTTGCTGTTAGAATAATGCTGGCCTCGCAGATGCGACAGTGAGTGTTCCCCTGCGGTTCTCTGGGAGAGTTTGAAGAGCATGGGTATTAATTCTTCTGTGAATGTTTGGTAGAATTCTCCGTGATGCCATCTGGTCCTGGGGTTTTCTTTGTTGGGAGATTTTTGATACCGCTTCAGTTTCCTTCCAACTATAGGTGTGTTCGGGGTTTTTATTTGCTATGATGCAGTCTTGGTGGGCTGTGCGTATCGAGGAGTTTATCCACGTGCTCTGTGCTGTCGGTTTATTAGCGCATACTTGTTCATGGTAGTCTCTTAGAATCCCTTTTGTTTCTGTGAATCAGGTGTGATGTCTCCTGTTCCATTCCTGATTTTAGTTGAGTCTTTGCTCTTTTTTCTTTAGTCTAGCAGAGGACTTGTCGATTTTGTTGATCTTTAAAAAGATTCTTGGTTTCACTGATTTTTAATAATTGATTTTCTATTTTCTATTTCATTTGGCTCTGCTATATTCTTTATTATCTCTTTATTTCTACAAACTTTTGGTTTAGTTTTTTTTTTTTCTTTTTATACTTCCATGAGGTGTAAAATAGGTTGTTGATTTGAGATCTTTTTTCTTTTTAATGTAGGTGTTTATGGCTATAAGCTTCCTTCTTAGTACTGTTTCCTTCACATCCTGTAAGTTTTAGTATGTTTTATTTTCATTTTCATTTGTCTCCAGGTATTTTCTAGATTCTCTTTTTCCCCGTAAGATTTTATTTATCCATTTTTAGAGAGAGGGGAAGGGAGGGAGAAAGAGTGGGAGATAAAAATCGATGTGAGAGAGAAACATTGATCGGTTGCCTCTCACACACACCCGGACTGGGGACTGAACCTGCAACCCAGGCATGTGCCGTGACTGGGAATTGAACCGGTGACCTTTGCTTTGCGGGACAATACCCAACCAACTCAGCCACAGAGGTTAGGGCATATCTTCTAAATTCTCTAGCAATTTCTTTTTTTCCCATTGGTTGTTTAAGAGTAAGTTGTTTAATTTTAAGATTGACTTTCTGAAGTAGCAGATAGTGAAAAAAAATGAGATTTCCTTTTTTTTCTTGAAGAAAATAGAATTTTATAATTCATACCTCTTTATATATTTGGAACATATAAATAAAATAAAAATTTTTTCAGAGCAAAAGAAAAGTAAAAATGTGGGAAGTTATTTACCCAGCTGCCAATTATAAATACATAGATTCTAGACTGAGTGTCCGAGAATCTTGGATTCTAGTGTAGAGGGTAATGAATCACTTCTCCCCTCCGCCCCTTTGGCTTTTATGGGCTTCCACGGATGTGTGTTCCCATCCATTTGGAAGTTGTAAACCCAACGGTAGCATCGGATTGTTATTCTGTGTTTGTAAAGTTCCTATAGATCGCTCATTAGGAGAGAATTTTGAAAACAGAAAGCAACCAGGCATTGTAAATATTAGGATTAAAACAACTTCCGAGCGCTTCCAATATGTTTACAACCGTGCAGAAATTTTCCTGCAATCGGAGTTCCAGATTCCCAGAGCTGGGGCATCTGCCGTGTGTGTGGATGGGTACGTGTTTGTTTTCTTTCCCCGGGGGTTTTCAGCCTGGTGCTTAAGAACAAAATCCCCTTTGGAAACTGTCCAGGACCTGGTGGTTGAGCTTTGTGTTGCCAATTAAGCCTCCGATTGGGGGCCGGCTTTGGACTCCTTGGGAGAAGCTTTGTCCCCATTAGTCAAAGGAAAGAAGGCGGACAATGGGGAAGGCTGTTGTAGGTCGTACCTTGCGCAGTGGGGGTGCGGACGCTGACAATAGAGTAACATTTCCACGGGTTCCACACAGAGACAGTCGCTCATTCTTTCTGTCCCTAAGTGGACTCCTACAATAGGGCAGAGCTGTGAGAAGAGAGATCAAGACAACAAAACGGGTACAAAAAGGGAGCATTCTTTTAAAATCGCTCGGCCCCGAGCGTGAGACAGGATGGTCAACGGCTCCTGCATCCGAACGGGCAGCTGGCCGCCCTTTGGGGAGAGAGTTGCCCTTGTTAGAAACGCAGCTTTCACGCCAGCACCAAAGCCAGATACGTCTCGTTCACGATTTAAAGAATAGAGCAACAAAATCTGCATTTAGTTTTTACAAAATGATTCCTTCTAATACTGTTACCATTGAGACCCGTTGAAACGTAGGAGTCAAATTCATGCTCTGGGTCTGTGCTCATAGCAGAGCAGAGACGGAAATATTCTGCTGTGAGCAGAAGACGACGAATTGGCACCTGCCCTTTATCAGCAGTGATGCCAGCTCCTCCCTGGGCTCAGGTAGTCGGCTTCTCGCGGCAGGAAAAACCACCTCTGGGGATCCATCGGATTCTCCAAGACCGCCAGGCTTCTTGGGAAATCACTTGGTTTTTGCCACCGAGATACCTCTGTAGACAGTGAAAAATAAGAACATTTCCTCGGCCTGTTAGATTTACTCACACCTTGTAGGACAGAGGCCGGGTGAGTCCTGGTCCCTGGTGGGCTCCCCAGGGCTCAGCATAGTGCCCACCAGTATGTGGGCAATGCCTAGTAAGTGTTTGTTGAATGAATCCTTGCTTTACTCTAGTGTCAGTTGCCGGGGCTGCCGTGACATCATCAGAGAGTCTGTGATCACACAGAATAGCTGCCTGTCAGATTTCTGTTTTTTTCTACTGTAAAAAATTTGGGATCATTTTGCAAAATTTTGGAAAACCAGTTCTTGATTCCAAGTTACATACAAAAGAAAGACATGATTATAGCTTATTACACTTAAGAGTTATCAAAACATAAGAAAAAAAGATCGCCAGTTTTTTCTGGTCACCATGTTCCACGGCAGAAGTTTCATTCTGCCTAAAATGTAGTTTACATTGGCCAAACCCACTGGATTCAAATATAACTATAAAACGCGAAGGGCTGGGGCATGTTCAGGACTTGGGTTTTCGGTCTGGGAGGGTAGCAGAGAGCAGGAGGAAGGAGAGGAAGTGCTGGCACCTGGCATCTCCACACCCGAAGTCCACGTCCGCGTGCGGTGAGCCCTGAGAGGATGTCTGTGCGACCAAGCAGCCTCCCTGGAACCCGGGCCTCCTGCGGCCTCCAGATACGGAGCATTCCTCTTCACGTGCCGGCCGCAGGGGGCGCGACTTCTCTGGTAGCCCCGCTGGTTGTTGCAGGAGGCTCCTCGCGGTGGTGAGCTCCGCGACTAGACTACCACGCAGAATTACTCCCTCTGGCCGCCCCTGACTCCTCTTCAAGCTTTGTTTTCTGCCCTTCCCTCTGGGTCCTGGTAAATCCTCTTTCATTCGTAAGAGCCCTTGGCTCTCAAAAGGAAATGTCTTGTTTTTTCTGTCTAAACAACAATGCCAGATTTTTTTTTTAAATAGCTTTACATTTCAATGCAAATGTGTGAATGACAGGCGCCTGGAAAGAGCTGTGATGGATTATCTGCAGGTCTGTATATGCAAACCACGGTGCGTTTCCATTTCCGCGTGGGGGTGAGTTCCAGCTTGTAGGATTGCTCTCCCGCGTTTTCTGCTTTGTTCCTGTGCTGCTCGCACGGAGGCTGAGCAGGTCTGTGAGCCTTCTCGCTGCAGGCAGACCGGGCAGACGCCCAGCCAGGCGAAGCACTTCGCTCTCCTCGGTGACCCTGGCTGCCTCCCCTCCCCTCTAACACCCCAGCCCGGAGACCTTTCCCAGTGCCTCCCGTTCTCCACGTCTCAGATCATGTCACTGCATTAACTGTTGGCACTGGTGGGATCTTTAGATGTTCGTTCGACAGGTCCTCAAAAGTCCGGTGCTGCCGTGTCTCACCAACGGCGGGCGGGCCTCGCTGCGTGGCTGCAGGGCCCCGGTGAGTGGCTTCATTCCCAGATTTGTTTCCTCAGCTGTGAGATGGGGCGATGGTACTTTTGCAGGGGCTTTGTCAGTGCACTTTAGGTGGCATGTGTACAATGCCGAGTCCTCAGTGCCGGTCACGGTGGCTGCCGCTGTGGTGTCCATCACTGACACGCCCTACTAACTCTTCCGGCCACCAAGCTGAGTGTTGACCACCTGAAAATTGGGTTTTCAGCTCTTTTAAGGGTGCTTTATACAAATTTTTATTTATATTTTTCCCACCACTTTCTATGTGACCGAATATTTGAGCTGGGAGGGACCTCAGGGGCCATCCCCACTTTGCAGAGAGAGTCTGTGACAGGGATGGGAGCAGGGATGGGGAACTCCTGTTTGTCGAACGGACATCTGTTTTCCTGGCATTTTTCAGGTCATTTCATCCAACTGAGAGGTTGAATTTTTTCTTTTCAATGTTTGGATGAGGAAGCTGAGACTCGAGTTTCAGGAACTTGTCCAGGATCCCCCAGCCCATCAGTAGTGCCACCAGGTCTTGAAAGAAGTCAGCTCGCTCCTCTGCCTCTTAAAGGGGCAGCCCACACAGCAAGGACAGGCAGCGGAAGGGCGTGCTGTTCAAGGGCATGGGACCCCACCACTACCTTGACCGCTACCTGAAACACTCCAGGACTCTGTCTGTTTGTTTTTCACTTGTGTTGAGTGTATTGGGGAGATGCTGGTTGGTGAAATTGTCAGGGTTCAGGTGCACAGTTCTGTAACGCATCATGTGTATATTGAATTATGTGTTCACGAAGTCTCCTACCAACACCATTCATGCCTTTTGTCCCCCCCCCTTCAACCTGCCCCCACCCCCCTCCCAGTCTTTCGATTGCTACGAACTTGCTGTGAACTCCCACGAGGACCCCGTGGGCTGCCTGCAGACCAGGGACCTACAAGCCTTGAATGACTGGCACAGAATGACCCGCCACGTCACGTTAGCTTGACATTTGCCGTCATTGGAGGATCCTGAACTTTAAGCACAAGGGTTTCTGTAATTGTAAGACTTCAGTCCAAAATCTCAGAAATGTCATGTTCTCCTAAGATCTGTAATTTCCTTGTCCCCAAATTGACCATTCTGAAAATTCACATTTTGACCTCAAGGCATGCCCATGCTGTCCCGGCTGGAAGACTCGGGCTGTGAGTCAGAGCTTCCTCGTCACCAACGGGACTGCGCAGAAAGCACACCCAAACCCGTACACTTTGGGTCCTTTCACTTCTGTTGCTCACTCAGAGAGTGAGCTGGTTTTCAAAGGCCAGTATGCTGTGTGGTTTTTAAAAACATGCCAAGAGATGAGATGGAAGTTGCAAAGGAAGAAGGATGGCACATGGGCCCGAAGGAAGGAACAGGTTGAGCAGGAACCGAGGGTAAAGGCACAGAGGGGATGGCAGCCGCCAGGTGGAGCGGCCCCCAAGGCGGAGGAGCCCCGTGCACACGAGGCCTCTCTCCGTCTGACCCGTGACTGTGCAAGTGAGGGCGCTGCCGGTCAGCCCTGCGGCCACGGTCTCACCGTCCACCCCGCCCCTGAAGCCCAGCCGTCTCTCCTCCATCCCCGGCACCCTGACCAGTCCTGCCCCCGTTTCTCTGTCTGGGCCACGGGCCACTCTCCTCGTTCCTTCCTCCCCATCTCTCTGGGTTCTCTGCTACCTTCCGCTTCTGTGGTACTTTCCTGCCCTCACATGGTGATTCCCTCCACGTCTGGTTCAGTGACTGCCAGCTGGACGGTTCCTGCTCCGAGCCACCGCCTGGAGCGCAGGCGTGCATGATGAGCCCCCCACACGCACCTCCACTGCACCCAACCACCCATTCTCCCTTCCCCCTTCTCGAGCAGGTGCTAAATTAAAGTACTTCCTGTCCCTTGGTTTCATAGATGTTTATCAAGCTTCTATGCCACTAAGTTTACAAGAATGATAAATGAGATAAGATTTCAAGAAATGTATGGCCGATGATGAAGACTTCAAAACTTTGCAGGGGTACCGGTAATACAGTCACGTGCTCCAGGGGCGGAGCAGACGGCCCGCACCCCCCGCACCCCTGCCTGCTCTGTGACTGCCTGCGCGTCGGCGCTTCCCCGCTGTGTCATTACCCGCAAGCCTCTTACCTCTCCCAGAAATTCAGCCTTCTGGGGGTCTTCCCCAGACAGGCCCCCCGGGTTTCCAGCCACTCTGTCCCTGGAAAGGGACAGGGCAGGAGCAGGTCTGCCTCGGGCCAGCCATTAGTGTGTGGGCAGGAAAGATCTCACAGCACGAGTCCAGGACGTTTTGCGAGCATGGGTCCTGAAGCTGCAGGCGGGAAAGGAAGGAAGGACGTAGGACAGAAGCAGCAGCCGGGGAGTGACTAGGTGGTGCTCTGCTTTGGCTCCCTGGAAGCATTCCAGGGAGGACGTGAGCCCCGCGGGGCTGCGTGGGCTCCCTGAGACGTGGACGTCACAGTGAGAAAAGTGGGCCGAGTGGGGCTGCTGTCAGCTCCCTGAAAGTCAGGGGAAAGGGGGCCTTGAGACAGGTTCAGGGGGTTAGCCCGGGGCAGGCTGGCGCTGCCACAGCCCGCTGCTCCCCAGCCTGCAGCTCTCTGGGGACCCTTAGAGTTGGGGAGAAAGTAAGTTCATGCCCCAGGGCGAAAGGGGTAAGAAAGGGGAGGGTGTGCCCCAGAGAGAGCCTGGGGCTGGGTCCTTTCTCTGAAGGGTTCTTATCTTTTTTTTTCTAAAGGCTGGAATCCTGAGGGCGGCCCTAGGGGAGGGTCTCCACAGAATATTCCTCAGCTTTCCAGGTGTGTTCTTTAATGTGCTGATATACCAGGGTCGTTTTCTGGTCAGCTTTACCTCCATCTTGGGTTTTGGGTTATAATTGGTTTTTTCTTTTGTCATTTTTTCCCCTGACTTTCTCCACCCTTGGGTTTGGCTGGCACTAATTGGGCGTCTGCTGCCTGTCTTCCTGACCAGCTGTTTACTCTCTGGTCAGGGAACCGAGGTGTAAACCATTTATTTGCTCTCAAGTGTCCGTGGTCAGGGAAGATAGCATCGTCTGACTTCCTAGCTGGCTGCAAATGGCTCAAACCATGTGGCCCTCCTGGTCTCACCATCTGTCTCAGTGTCCCTTCTCCTACTTGTCAAAAAGTCCCCAGAAGGACGCTCAGTGCCAGCGTGGGTACCACCCCTCAGTGTGGCATCGCGCACGGGGTGGCGTCCTGTGTTCCCATGCGTGCCTTCAGGCCAGAGTTCTTCAGTATCAGCACCGCTGATGCTCGGGGCTGGATCCTGCCTTGTTGTCAGGCCGTGCTGGGCGTCACTGGGGATGGAGCAGCATCCCTGGCCTCCGTCCGCCAGATGCCGGTGGTAGCCCTCTCCTCCAGCTGTGACAACCAAAAATGCCTCCGGACATTGCCACCTGCCCCTGGGGGCAGAGTCGCCCCTGGGTGAGCACTGCTGGTCTAAGCTAAGGCTTACTCAAGCACAGGGCCATGCCCCGCTAAGCCCTCGAGGTTCTCACACACGGCCTTGTGGGGTTCTTACTTTTCAGCTTCCTCCACAACTTTGACCTGTGCTCATCACCATGGTTACAAGAGCAGTGGGGGAGACATTGAGTCCAAGTGACATTCTGAAAAGTTTTTTGATCTCTGTAGTTAGGACTTGAGAACCAATCTGTCTTTCAAAGGTTTTTTTATTTCTTTACTTTTAGAGAGAAGGGAAGGGAGGGAGGAAGTGAGGGAGAGAAACATCAATGTGTGGCTGCCTCTCACGCACCCCCTACTGGGAGCCTGTCCTACAACCCAGGCATGTGCCCTGACTGGGAATCAAACTGGCGACCTCTCGGTTCACAGGCCGGCACTCAGTCCACTGAGCCACACCAGCCAGGGCCAATCTGTCTTTTAAACATGAATGTGGAAACATGATGCTCTGTTTTTATATTTGATACTCGGCCATAAAATAAAGCCGCTCTGTGACGGACCTCCTTGTCATTTACCTCTCACTCCAGCACCATCAAGCGGACCAGCTCTTCTGAACGCGTGTCTCCCGGCGGCCGCAGGGAAAGCTACGGGGATCCCAAAGGCAACCGGAACCGCACGGGCTCCACCAGCAGCTCTTCTAGTGGCAAAAAGAACAGCGAAAGGTACAGGCACCGAACCCATGGTCCCCCCGGCTCAGATGCCTTGTCCCTGTTTTCCGCAGAGATGAGGCCAGATCCCTCGCACTCACACAAGTTCAGGGCTCTCGGGGCCAGCCTGGGCCTCTGCTGAGGTCGCAGTGGGCGCCCGCTGAACAGCGCTGGGCCAGTTACCGTCCAGGAAGAAAAGGACAGCGTGAGCTCCCCACACGCTCGCACACAGAGGTAGCTGCTGAGAACTCGCCTCGACCAGCTACGTGGAGTTGGGAAGCTGTTCTGAGTTTCCATGGGCACTTGGTATTTTCTAGCACACTCTGCTGCCATGTGGAAGTTAATTTCAGTGGGCGGTTTAAGTGTGTCAGCAGTATTTTCTCCAACAGAGTGGGTGAAAGGTTGTACTTTTATGATTGGTCGGAAACTATTTTTAACGCTGAGCTAACGCCAGAAGTAGGAACCATGTTCTCACTGGATTCACGAAACGCACTGACTCCTAATTTTGGATTTCCTTTGAGATTGGTGTACGGTGGATTATGACAGTTAGCTAT
Source organism: Anoura caudifer (assembly GCA_004027475.1). Lineage (NCBI taxonomy): Eukaryota > Metazoa > Chordata > Mammalia > Chiroptera > Phyllostomidae > Anoura > Anoura caudifer. The sequence continues at coordinate 125,935 of PVKU01001289.1, forward strand.
GAAACTAATAGGAACACTTTAAGAGTGAAAGCTAGTTTTGGGCATTTTAATTGCTCTTTACGTTTAAGAATGTGTTGTGCACACCAGATCGGTTTCTCTGTGTATTTTATACCTAATGTGATTTATTCTGTCTTTTTATTTGTTGTGCTTTAATTGTGTTCTCTCCATTGAGCAAAGGCTTGGGGAGGAATTTCAGCTTCACAGGCTAAACTGCCCACCCCCCGCGCCCCGCCCCCGCCCCCGCCAATGTTCAGTAAGGAAAAGGCTTAGTCATCGCGCCGTCAGCTCCGACCCGCAGGCTGTAACATTTTCCCAAGTCTGTAAATCCGTCGTGTTCCAGTCCTGTGAAGGAAGCTTGAATGCGTTTTCAATTTTATTCCTGAAAGACCATCTTCTGTAGGAAAAAAGCAAGCACTTCTCCCATCTCTAGCAGGTCAGGTCCATGGTCCACTAACAATCTCTCAAAAACCACGCACGTGGGCCCAAGTCCTCTAACGTAGACTGTTACTGCTTCTTAGCAGAAGATTATGCTAATTGGGTGGTAATACCCTGGAAATGAGGCCACGCGGCTGCAGTGGCAACACAGCGTGAGCGCAGGGACGTGCGCTGTGGCCCTTGAGCGCCTGTGGACCCGGAGAGGCGGCGCGCTGACCTGCGGTGTCTGGATCTTGGCGGCCCTAACGGCCTGGCTGCTTCCCTGCACATCTGCGTTGTGTTAAGAACTTCCAAGAGGAATCTGCACTGTGCAACCTCCAGATCCGTTTTATCTTTTAAATCCTACGGCTTTGGCAAATGTGCTGGGTAAATATTTCCATAAAAGATACTTACAAAGGTGTTTTTATTTTTTTATATAAATGCCGCCGTAGGAAATTTTGATGTGGAAGTGAGGGCCTGAGTGCCTTTACTAATCATTTCCTCAGAATAATTTAGACAACTGAACACATCCATTTAAAAATAAGTCCTTTCTCCCATTAGAGTGGTAGAGGCCAGCGTAACTCTGAACTGGCTGAGCTGCACGCACCTTAGGAGACTCAGAGGGAAAGTTCCTGCCCCCTCTGGGGTCCCAGCTGGGACGGACAGACACCTTCAGGGGTCCGGAGGAGGTGACTCAGACAGGAAGAAGCAGCAGCAAAGAAGCAATAAAGTGAAGGTCAGGTTGGTGACTCAGTCGCCACCTGGCCCCTTTCCTCCATCTTTGCTGTCCATCCCCCGTGAGCAGCCGCTGGAGGGCAGCGCGGCCGAGCTGCAGGCTCGCTGACCGGCACCCAGACCCCGGAACCTCGAACGTGCCCGGGAAGGTACCGGGGGTGGCCCGTTGCAATTTCTCTTTTAAACATGATGGTGTTCGGTGGCCTCAGGATAGCGTGGTTTCTTCCCTGTCGCACACTAGTATTTGTCCACGGTTCTGGGATGCTGTCTTGCATTTTAAAAGGATTCCTTTTTTGGTTAGCGTAGGCGGGGAGACCCCATGGAAAGGGCGTCGGCTCTGGAGTGGAAGGAAGACCGGGGTCCCCAATCAGTTCTGCCACTCCACTTCTCTGAGCCTCAGCGTCTCCCTCTGTGAATTGGGGTTTTATGTCTAATGTCCTTGAATCTTACACGTTTATGAGAAATGGTGGGGGAACCCCCAGCACGGCGCCGGCACTCGGAAAATGGGGGCCACCGTCACACCACGAAGCCTGTGCGGGGCAAGGGGTCCAGACTTCTGCACTTCGTGTCCCACGTGGGTGCCGTGAGGGGCTGCTAGGTGACCTCTGAGGTTATTGGTCGTTTTTCCGGTCTGACGCACACCGGATTGCATCCACTTAAGTGACACACTAGGTACCACGACCTCAACCCAGGCTTCGGCACAGCCCAAAAGTGGGCAGGTGGGTGTGAAGTGTCAAGAATCCTCACGGTTCTCACAGTCATTGTCCCGTCAGAATGAGCTAGTCTGTGCTCAGAGAAACACATCAGAGGAAGACAAATGCCACATGATTTCACTTACATGTGGAATCTAAATAAACAACAACAACAAAAAACAAAACAAATGAATAACAGAACAAAACAGAAATAGACCCACAGAGAGAACATGCTGCTGGTTGTCAGAGGGGAGGGGTGAAATTTAAAAAAAAAAAAGGAACTGAGGTACCTTGGCACTGGGCTAGGGCGCCAGTCCTCAAAGCCAGGCTTGGAGGGGAAGTGAAACAAAATAGGTCACATATGAAGGCACAAAACACAGGCAGGCTTTAGCCTGGTCACACGGCAGCTGAAAGTCTGCACATCTTCAAAAAACAAAAAAGAGGAGTGAGCTGGTCTGCGGGTCGTGTGTGATTCAGGAACGCCCATCAGCCTGCCCCTGAGTGAGAGCGGTGCTGTGGAGGGGGAACGTCGGAGCGGTCCCGCCTTGTGGGGGAGACAGGTCACGCACGCAGCAGTCCCCGTGCCCGCTCGTCTGCCATGAAGCTCACGTGCACCGCGCACCACGGGCAGACGCTTTGGAAAAATTAGAAAGAGGCTCCTTTCCCTCAAGAAAAGCCATTCCACATCAACATGTCCATTTCCCAGTAACAATAATTACGGCAAATACACAGCCAGTCCATATAAATTGTACAAATCGGACTGTTGAACCTAAAATAACAGTGTTCTTGAGATCTCAACATTCACATTTTCTAAGATGTAGTTCATTTTAAAATTATTATGTTTTGCTTTCGTAGAAGCTATATTATTTGTAATAGTGTCAGTCTTCTTGCTTCTGTATCCCAGTTTCTTTGGAAATGGCCACTGAGCGTAACAGTCTTTAATGTGACATTGTAGACTTTTATGGTACCAGGCTTAACATTTTACAACACTTGGCTGGTAATGAGCCACAAAATAAATAGCACTTAATCTTCACCCTGACAAAACTTCCAGAAAAAAACAAAAGCGATATATGGCAATGTAATATTTACTTTATATATTATTGATGGCAAGTAAATATTAATAGTTAGTGATCCACATCATAATGAAGTACTTGTTAAATTCAAATAAGGGATTGAAAATAACATTTTGATGAACTGACTGTCTAATGTAGCCAGTATACTAATCCAGGAGGAATTTTTTTAATTTAAAAAAGTGTTTTATCTCAGACAGAAAAACAGTTACTATTTAGAATGCACAATTCATGATAGATGTTAGACTGATAAACTGTTTCAATTATAAACCGATGGGAATGTAATTCTTAGTAATTCTGCCGGGAATAAGACATACCAACTTCAAAAAAAAAAAAAACACTTTGTTTCCATCAAGAAGTTGTTCTAATGCGCTGATTTAACAAGAAATGTGTCAACCATCTGCTAGAAACCTTGTTGTAACAAACATATAAACTGCCTTTCTTTGGAGTCAACATAATTTGAGAGAAACTTCAGACTAATAACGAAGATGTCCTCGGTGCAGAAATGGCCCCTCAGAAGCCCTCTCGCCTTGAACGATGCCCACCCCACACTCCCGCACTGACCGCTTTGCCCAGACGGCCAGGAGCGCACCCTCCCCAACACTCTGGCACTCGGCTGTAGCCTTTGAATGACACCTCGAGGCCCTCGGGTTTGTGTTTCTTTCACGGTGGCACCATCGAGGTTGGCACGGTCCCTCGATCTCATCCTCAGCTGCAGGCTCAGGGCCCTGGCTGTGCCCTGAGATCAGGCCTCTCCAGCACCAGCTGTCGCTTGTCCCCAGCGAGGTTGGTTCGCTCGTTCTTTCTTTCTTAAGGAAACTTACTTATTACACATGTTAACGTGTGTTTTAGGAAAACCAGATGTACAAAAAAGAGGAAGTGGAAATCACCCCTGGTCTCAGGGACTCACAGCTGACATTTTCTAGCATCCCATCTGGTTTTGTTTCCAGGGTGCAGTGTGTAATTTTGACATAAATTATACTCTCTGCATACGTCTGGGAAGCCTCCTTTTCACCTACTCCACGACCAAGTCTTCGTGTCAGTAAACACACTCTTGCACAAAGCGTTGTTTCAGATGTGGGTCGTTGTTTCAGATGTGGGTCGTTGTTATTCTGGGCAGATGCACTCCAGTTGGATGTCCAGTTACTGACAAGGTTTTTCTAAGCCAGTCCAGCCAGGTCCACCATCTGGAACAATACCTGGCACATAGTAGGTACTCAGTAAACATTTGTTGAATGAATCTTTTTCACCCCAATCAATATAACAAAACAAGATTGAACCAACTGGGTGATGGAGCCGTAACCAGGGGTTGCTCCCAGCTCTGCCACTTGTCTGTTGTGTGACTGTGGTCGGGTACCTCCCGTCTTTGGGGTTTTCCTCGGTGCCATAGAAGCAGCACCGACCTCCCGGGGCTGTCCTAAGGATTAAATAAGGTCACCTCACCCACGTGGAATCCTTAGCGTGGAGCTCACCTACTGTCGGCCCTCGGTAAACGGCAGCCGCAAAGACTGCTTCCCCTCTTCCGCAGTGTTGGGGCTGGGGTGCGCACACCCTGCGGGCCCCTCCCCCCAGTCTCGAAGTCCCTCCCCTCTTTGGGACGTTTGGGAATCTTCCAGATCTTCCTGTTTTTGCCCTCACTCCAACTGGGAAAGAAAGGGGTCAGAAGTGCTGGGCATTTCTCGTACCTTGCTCACTCAGTTCCACAGCCCTGCCAAACTTACTGAGTACCTACTATGTGCAGGACACAGCGCAAGGCTTGGTGGTTAAGTGAAAGGGTTTGCACGCACAGATTCATTCTCTCAACAAACATTAATGACACGTGTGACTGAAAAGGGCCAGTTTCCTTCGTTTCCAAAGGACTCAACACAGACCAGTGAGAAAATAGACAACAACTCAATTAAAAAATGGGGAAAGAGTTTGATCAGGTAGTTCAGTGAGAAAGACAAATGCCAATTAACTGACAGAAAGATGATCAAACCCAGTCTTAAAGAAACGCCAACCTAAGTAAGAAAAAAAGTATTTAGAAAAAATTATTTTATTATAAAATCAAACGCAGATACCAAAAAACCTACACACAAATGCATAGTTTGACGAATTATTATACACTTCCCAGCACTTCGCAAGTGGAGAGTTTTCCCTTCTGAGTGACATACGTACGTGTCTGGAAGTTCGGCGGGGGAGGGTGGCCGGGCGTGCCTGGAGGAACTCCAGCGTACCCTTCCAGGCCCGGCTCGGGGTGCCCCTTGCTCTGGGGAGCTGCCCTGGCCCTCCGGCTGCGTCAGGTGCTGGTCAGATGGCTCTGGACCTGCCCTTTCTCCTGGTCTGGACCTGGAACTCCTTCCCCACACTCCCCACACCCACTCTCCTGCCTCCCCCCAACGCTCAAGGAGGGAGAAGCTGTGGTACTTCCTATTCTTTGTATCTCTAGCATTTTGCACAGTGCCTGGCACATAGTAATCGCTCAATAAATATTCATTGACTGAATGAAAGGATATTCTCTATTTAATTTAAAACCATTTAAGAAGTATGTAAACACCACCACCTATTGGTGGATGATTTTAACGCTACATTTTAGATTCTGAAACAGATTGCTGTGGAAATTAAATGATTCAAATGAGGCCTTTTCATTTTTAACTGATGAAATTATTCCATTCTTCAGGCCCTGGGGTCATTTATTCTTCAATAAATGTTAAAATAGTAATTGCTAATATTCTTTATGTTGTTTTGCTTCAAAGAGCCCAGAAATACACATAGACTCTCGTCAGTGAAATTAGGTAGAGGGAAGAAGTAACATTAATTGATAACCACACTCTGGGCACTTTGTCACACGGTTTAGTCGGTTCTGCCAAAGCCCCGAGCCTCTCAGCGGTTGCATCCCCACTGAGTTTCCGTCGCTGAAGGAAACCTCGGCTTGTGGAGGTGAAGCGCCTGGCCCGACGGGTGGGCAGGTCCACCGACTCGGCGTCTGCGCTCCTCCCGCCCTGGTGCCCGAAGTGTCGGCCGGAAGTGTCTGCGAAGCGGCAGTTTTTGTCCCCGGTAGAGTCTGTGGTGACTTCTAAACACTTTAAATGGGTGTTTCCTAAATGACCCTATTTCTAGTAAAAAGCTGCCTGAGGCAATTTGTGTAAAGCCTCTTCACTGACATGGTACAGTGTTCTGGCTTCCAGCAGGAATTTTATCTCTTGGACGGGTATCCTTTCCAAAATGAGGCATGGCGCGTACGCTGCGGGCTGACGGTTCTGTGGACGACAGAGACGCTGGGAAACAAGATGTGTGACTGCGAGGTGGTCTCCCTGGTCGACCCTTATCAGTCATTCTCAGAAGCAAGCATCCCTGCTGGAACAGGCTGTGGCCCCCATCGACTCCGCTCTAAATCCCTGCGCACAAGTCACCTGTGTGTCAGGCCCGATGTGCGCGGGGCCGGGCCCCCGAGTCCCCTTTCAGCAACTTGGGTAAATTAGGTGACAGAGACGAAGGTGCTGTGCAGTCCCACACAGAGGAGGAGGAGGGCAGCGGGCGCTGGGGAATCCGGGTCTGGACACGTCGCAGCCAGCCAGTCTGCGGTGCGGCAAGTGTGTGTCCCACCAGATGAAAGGAAAGCCAGCCGCAGTTGGACGGTCCCTGTGCCCAAGGTCCACACTGAACATTTGCCGGGATTTGGGGATGCGTGACTGGAACGGCTGTAGCTGCTTCGTGGGTGTGAGGGAGGGCGTCTTCCTTGGCCCCAACTGCCTGGTTTTCTGCTGCTGCCTCCAGATCCAGCCACCGGTCTGGCGAAGGCTCCAGGCTACCTGCACCCTCCGTGAGTCCCCAGCTCGTGCTTAGTGCTTACAAGAGGCTTGGGGGAGTCTCCTGAACCCACCAGTTCAAGGGAGTGCAAGCCAGCTCCTCCAGCCAGCCCCCTTCCTGCCAAAACACAGCAGTAAAAACTGCCCCGGGTTGCAACACCATTCACTTTGCAGATATCGGCGGCAGGCAGCCGAGTGTCAGAATAGCCAGGAGAGGAGGGTGTGCTCGCCAGAGGGGAAATCCTTCCTCTCCTCTGAGCTGGCTTCTCTCATAGGCTTCACGGCCAAGTATGGGCTCCACACTCAGAGAGGGATGGACGCGGAGTCTCCTCGGTTCCCAGAGCCTGTCCCCTGCCCACACAGAACCACACCTGGGCAGCCGCATCTCTCCACGGAGCCCACTCTATGGAGTGGGCAATCAGAGACACGTCACATAACGCCCTGAGCGGCAGTCTCCCAGGTGCTTTCACAGCCTGGGCATGTTTCTGGGACTCTCAGTATTTCAAGTTAAAAATGAAGGAGAAAAGTGGTATTAGGATGATGTCTGCTCAGGTATATTTTTGAAACATGCACAGAGAACCTGTGAGGTTCACCTTCCTCTGTGGGCTCACAATCCGCATGGTTCCCTCAGGTGTGGGTGCAATTATCAATGTCTGTTGTGCGTCTTAGATCGGGGGCCACTTGAGAAGCCGGCGGCCCCATGAGGACAGTGTGGACACTGGAGCCGCGTGGACTCAGGGGCCGGCACTGGCCCTGGGTCCAAACGGGCACACTCTTGCCCCACCTGAGCGCCCTTTCCCTGTCTGGCAGGGGGACGTCCCACCGGTGGCTGTCACGGGAGGGCTAAGCCTTCTGGTCCGCAGACTCCTGCTGCGAGCGTGCCCTGTAGAAAGCTTGCCCCTGGGGGTGACCTCAGTCCATCTGTGGCCTGACCTTGAAGGCTTTGGGGGTTTGGTTTCCCCGGTGTGGTCAGGGAGTGGTCTCAGCCAGCCGAAATCCGCAGTGGGGTCCCCACACCTCTGATGAGATGCTGCCCCCCATTCTTCCCTACTCCTTTCCCAAGCATCCTCTGTCAGGAATCCACTAGTTTTGCGTGAGTTCTTTAAACGCTCTGTCAGGAGAGCACGGGGAAGAAACTGAACCTTTGACGCGTTCAGGCGGGGCGGTTGCCATCTCGATGAACCAAATGTCTCCCTCCTCCCGCGATCGCTCGCTCAAGAAAGGCCCAGCTGCAGGCGTGGGGCAGGGGCTGCAGCCCCCCGCACCCGGTTCTGGGCGCTGGCTCACAGCCGCTGCTTTTTGCAGTTACTTCGCTTAGTTCTTCTCGTGAACGTGTGCCGCTCCCCCGGCCGCCGTGCGTGCGACAGACCCGCTCGCACGAGGCAGCTGTGCGCCAGTCGCAGGCGCGTGCGGTTAGCCTCCCTGTAAAATCTGGTTTTCTTTCCTCCACAGCAAACCCAAGGAGCCCGTCTTCAGCGCCGGTAAGTCTGACGTGACCTTCGTGCGGGTGCCCCTCACTCACCTCCCTGGGGCCCGGGGCACAGAGAAGCAGCTGCTCGGGGGCCGGCCTTTGACACGCGGGGCTTCGGGGGCTCGCCACTCAGATCAGAGAGACTGCCTGTGAAACGGTCATAGAACCTAAACCTTTGACTGACCCCCTCTGAAAACCGATTCCAGCCACGTCAGTTAGGAGGAGGGGAGAGGCCACTACCAATGCCGTGGGCCACAGAGGTGTCCAGCCTTCTGGTGTCTCTGGGCCGCGCTGGAAGAAGAGTAATCTTGGGCCACACATTAAATACGTGGCGACATGTTAATCACAAAAAAAACCTCATAACGTTTTAAGTAAATTCACAATTTTGTGTAGGGCCGCAGGTCGGACACCCCTGCTGGGGATTTCCTGTTAACAGACTTCTGCTGCCCTCTGTCCATCCCGCTCACGGGCTCCCACCACCAATATTTGAAAGTACAGTTTCTGATGCAGCAAGTTACAACTTGCCTAACAGTAGCTTTTTTCCTTTTCCCTGATTCCCTAACCCGCACACTGACAGTTCACACAGACCTTTCCGTGGGTCTTTCGTAACACATCTCACATGAGACAGATGCTGTTTGTACACTATCAGCCTTACCTAAAATCACGTTTGAAATGCAAAACAACTGACAAGTACGTAATTAGTTAAATCCATTCATATAGTTTTAGTCTTCCCAGATTTTCCCTTTAATTCAGAATTGAAACATAGAAGCCAGAGTTTGGGGTTTATCAGCAAGCGCTTTAGTGTTTATTTCGTTTTCAGGAAGCATGAAATCACTGACCATTACTGACCGTAAGCCCCTGAAACGCGCCCAGGTCTCTCTGCCGGGGGGCAGGCGGCGTCCCCCGCCGAGAGCTAGCGAGCGCGCGCGGCAGGCAGGCAGGCAGGCCCCCTGCAGCGCTCCACGTCTCTTTATCTAGCCCTTCTGTCTCTGTCTCCGAAATCTCAAGGGAAGCGCCGGGTGACGCACTGCAAAGGTAGGCTGCCTCTCCGAAACCTCATAGCTCTCTGAGCAAGGCTGCAGCCCAGGCTCCAGAAACTGTTTTCACACAGGCAGACGAGCTCTCTCCTTGTATGAAAATGTTTCTGTGAGGCAAACCACTCGGATCGAAGTTAAGCCACTGAGCATTGCCTTGGTTGGGTTTTAACAAGTAGCTGTCATTTGGATCTTGATTGATTATTGGCCGATTACAGGAACTTTCAAAACAATCTGCGTAAACCTTAAGAGAGCTATAGGACAAGCCCTGGGTGTCCACTGTTTGAAATGGCCTCCTGCACCGCTGCTGGCCCCGTCCCCTGGCGCCTCCGCGTTTGGTGGCTGTGTGCTGTCACCCTAACATGCCTGAAAGACCCTTGGCTTCCCCTCGCCGCGTTTTGATTTTAGGTGTAGGGTATCTGAGTCACCGGTACGAACCACGCCGAGGCTGAAGCGGGTGCTTTTTGCCTGGTCCAGTTGTTTAGATTTGTGTAGAAAGTAAGCCTCAGTCCTGAGGACTTCGTGAGCCACACCTAGCTACGGTGTACGCAAGTAGCTGTACTGTGATTAAATGCATAGACACTGGTTGAATCCAGCCACATGGGCTCTGTGCATGTTGCAGAGCTGGCGTCGTGTTCTCTCTGTTGCTGACCTGCAGTCTGGGGCTCCTCCCTTGTGAGGGGGCAGACGGGGTCACTCCGAGTTAACTTCAGGCTCTGTCACGCCAGGCCTTCTCTTCACGTCTGTCCGTCTGCTGGGCAGGTTTAGGTTTTTCAGTGGGCTACACAGTCTGATGTGCTGAGATCTGGATGAGGGGTAAAGAAGGGGGTGCAGTTTGAGGCCAGGAGAAGAGCCTGTTTAGGGACCCAGAGCAAGACAGACATGTAGGCTGGCAAAGCCACGTGGCTGGCCAGAGAGGCAAACCCACGTAGGGTGGCTGGGCCGGGCACTTGGACCTTGGCATACAGCAAGAGACGGGCACAGGATTTTGGTGGAGATCTGTGAAATCCAATCTCGGCCTTAATGGGTTTGGCAGCAGAATATAAGACGGCCTAGGGGACCAATAAGAGAGGTCCCCTGCTGTGACGGGGCCTCTGGTGGCCTCGTCCGGTGGAGCTGGGGAGGAGGGAGCCCAGGGAGAGCCCTCTAACGGGGATCCCCAGATCGGCACCCCGTGCAGGAGCGAGCGCGTGTTGTCTTACACCCCAAGTCCAACTTCACCTGCGGAGCGAAGAGTGTGTCACTTGCATGCGTTCGAGGCCTGCAGCGCGCGCACAGTAACAGAACTGAGGGGGCCTCCGGCTGTGCGGGCGGCATTGCAGCAGGCGTTGCAGCATTGCATGCGGCATCGTTTGAAACCCTTAGGAATGAGACTTGCAAAGCTAATCCGTAATGATGGCACCCAACGGCGTTGTAAGGACTTCCTGGCGTTTCCTCCCCGCTCTCCTCCCGCGGGTGATTCTTCTGTGGAGTGGCGTACAGAGATCTCCCTTGTCCCGACGGCCCAGCTATTTAAGGGCCGCAAGAGCCGCGGTGAGGCACCCGAGTGCAGGGAGTACTGACTCCACACTCGTCAGGAGCTCACCAGAACCCTCTTTGGTCTTATCATGTCCTGGAAACGCAGCCAGAACACCCCAAGTTTCTTTTTCGAAACCCGGGAGTTGCCTCACGTTGGTATATTAGTGGGTTTTACTTTTGTCCCCACAATTTATTAAAACACCGCAAGTTATTATAATAAAATAACTCCTAACGTTTCATAATAGAAAATGTTCGCTCTAGAAAGTTTTATTTCTCTCCAGCGGGGCTTTTGCTCTTTCATTTTCCATTTCTAGCCTTTTTTCGAGCATTTTCCTTTTTGCATGTGTCCTAGCATGTACCTCTGCTGATGTGGGGTGTCCAGTATAAGAGATACACAAAGGTACATTTTTACATTGCAACGTGACAAATCAACTTAAATGTTGGAGGGTATCTTAAGAATTTTGACATCGAAATTATATACCCATTGAGCTCAGTAAAGTTTCCGTGGATTTCTTGTGTTAGTTGTCATTTGGGAGGGATGCCATTTTTTTCCCATCGCCATGATAAAGAAAGTGTAAACACCAAAACCTCTCGAGAAAAACTAACAGAACCTAGTTCTTTCCTGTTTTTTACATCTTCTATATTTTACGTACTGAAGTCAGCAGAATGTCAAAAGTACGTGAGATGAACTTAGACTTTTGTTAGAAGTGACAACAGAGGGTGAAGACTGCAGGTTTGCACCGAAAGGCCGGAGAAGGCACACCGGTCTGCCGGCACCCTGGGCGCCGAGCGGTTCACCGCCCTCTCTGTTCCTTTTGCAGAAGAAGGGTACGTGAAGATGTTCCTCCGCGGACGCCCGGTCACCATGTACCTGCCCAGGGACCAGGTGGACTCCTACAGCCTGGAGGCCAAGGCGGACCTTCCAACCAAGAGGCTCAAGCTGGAGTGGGTGTATCCTCCATCCATCCATCGGGCCTCCTTGAGGTCCTCAGCCGATTCAGGCTTTCGGCTTCATGTTTAACTATAGAAACTCGTAAAACTTAAGTCCTCTTAAGCTTCTAAAACCGAACTCTCCCACTTAAAAAACATAATTTAACAAAACTGGCTGTATGTCAGCACCCAGGGAGACTAGCAAAGTGGCTCCCTATGAGCTGGCGATTGCGAGAACACTGGCTCGTCACTCCCTGGGGATCTCTGTGGTCCTCACCCAAATGCACAGACACCGTCCTCCTGGAAAGAGGAGGCTGACAGCTGGGTGGCTGCCTGAGTGATTTTTTATTTTTTGGACAGTTGTGGGAAAATGCATGACTAATTTCTAGCCTGGATTTTAATTTTTCTGACAGAATAAAGTTAGTTAAAAACTTAATTGAAAAGCGGATTTAGCAAAACTAATCGCAGTGCGTAGCATCTGGGATTCTAATGAAGCTGAAAGTGCTGATTATTTTTAACAGGAGCCATCCTGCACTTAGGACGGCTTCTGTACTCTTCAGGGACAGGAGGGAAAGCCAGGGCTTTACACTGTGCAAGGAGACAGCGGCCAAAATGCAAGAAAAGGCTGAACTCAAGACTGAGAAAGTGAGGCTATCAAACAGTGAAACTACGCTGGCAGCAAGTTTCTAAGCTGAAAGGAAGAAAGAATGACAGCCTAGAAGGAAGGACGTGGATCCCCCCCAAACCAAGTAGGGCTTGGCGGCCGCGGGAGCCCCACCTCCAGGCTAACCTGGCCTCGCTGAGGGGGCGAGAGCAGTGAGTACCCATGCGCTAAACGAAATCCCCACGCAGCATAGATGTAACACCCCTTTGAAAATATAGGAAGCCTCTCCCCCACCCCAAAACCTAGGCCACAAGAGTCCAAGTCAGCCATGTGACTACCATTCTTGAAACGGAGTGCCTGGTCCCTCCGTAGCAGGAGATTCGGAATGTGAAGTCATTCCCGCGGAGAAAGCCCCAAAAGACAGGACAACAGGGCCGTGAAAAAGGAGGGATTACGTGTGGATTTTTCTGTTTCACTGTATTTTACTTTAACTTTTCACTCTTAGTCTACTTTTGCTTCACCGTACTGTTTTGTTCTACTTTGGAGGAAGCCTGCAAAGGCCACCTTCCAGGCCATGCAGATTTTGAGACAAAGAGCAAAAATCCTTAACTCACCCTCAAATAAGTATTTACTGAGTGCCAGTTTAATGCAAAGCCCTGAGTGCAAATTACACAAAGTGGATTTAAACTGAAGTTGGTGTAATTACACTTAGAAGAATTGCACTGTATTTGAAACTAGGGAATCATATACTTTGGAAACTTTTTAGAATTATCATCTGTACCTAAATTTCTCCCCCAAAATAAATTTTTATTTTTTCAGATTCAGATGTCAGAAGCATCTCCTGCACCTATTTTGGGATTTATTTCAGTGCATGGAAGTGAAGGGATTCAGTTAGTCTGTCCTTAAGTCAATAATTGTTAAATTGGTTATATCAGATTTGGAAAACATTATTCAAAACACACATTTGTTTGGCCTACTCCCTGTTTATATTTTAGAAAATATAAAACAGTGGTATTTGCTCCAAATAAGTGATATTTTTTGCTAGGCTATTTTTTTACATGTAAGTTCACATTTTGCTCTCAAAATAGTTATCAAGGTTTGGAAGTATACACACCAAAATCTTAACAGGTAATTATCCTAAGGACCTGAGAATGGTTGGAGGAAGGACCTAAGTTTTTAAACTTTTATATACTCGCATACGTGTGTGTTTGCGGTTTGCACATTTTACAAGTACTTTTATCATGAAAAAAGATTTAGCTCCAAGATTACAATTAAAAGTGAACTTAAATTGACTTAGACATATTAAAGTCAATTATTAATATGTCTTAAATTTTTTGAAAATATTCTAAAACGTAAAGAATTATCAAAGCTTGGGAAAATGCAGACAACTGTAATTGAACAGCAATAAAATAATTTTAAAAATTAAAAAAATTATCAAAGCTTAAAGTTTTATCTTGGAATAGGATCGACAACCACACCACTCAATATTTGGAACAGTAGCTACTTACCATTTTCTGATGTATTTTGTTCTCCGTATGAACTACAGGTGACACAAACTGGAATAGAGATTTGATTAATTTCCCAGTCGTGACCCTGGCACCAGGCCAAGTCTCTCTCATTGACCCACAGAGCAATGGCCATTTCAGTCCCCGGTTGTAAGTTTGTGTCTCAAGATGACAGTAACATGAAGAGGTGACAGATCACAGACTCACTTGGCCCCGTTGCTCCTTCTAATTCTAGCTCCTGAGTCAGGCCCTCGCCCTCAAGAGATCAGAGGTTCAGGAGGGAAAGGAAAGTGAACACACCGTGGACTCTTGTGGTAGTTGAGGAGGTCTGAGCAAGCGTGATAACCGCAGATAAATATAACACAAGAGGCAGCGTAAAGGAAAGAGAAAATTAGGTGTCAAGTGGTCCAGCATGCTTGTGAAATCAGCGTCAGTCAAAGGACAGCTTCAGGGAACTTTAATTCTGGAGTTGGGCAGTGCGGTGCAGCGGAACACGGCGCTGTCCGCCCTTCAGAGCAGCTCGGCCCCACGGAAGGCAGAGTGGGTGCGAGGTAGTCAGGACCCACGTAAAATTCCAGCAGCTCAGCGAAACACACTGGCCCGAGGGTGATTCCCAGACCCGTGATTAATTGGCTAAATTGGAAAGAGTTCATCTCCCAGTGACTTCACGAGTGTCTGATCTAGTTCCCTTTAGTAAATAAAATAGATTAATTACCTAATTACCATTTTTAATCAAGCCAAAAAATGCGGCTTCCAAAATATAATACATGCTTTCTAAAAATAAAGCCAGATCTTTGTATTAAAAATACGTACTCACGTTAAATCAATGACCATGTCCAACTTTACTGCCTCTTTAGGGGGTTGGAAGTATTTGGCACTATTTATTGTACAACTTAAGGTCATTTCAACTTGTGAAACTTGAGAATAATAGTCATCGATAGAACTGTGCCGCCTATGGAATTTTACTGCCTGTCGAATAAAGCTGATGCTTTGTCAGCTCCTCAAAGGAAAAAAAGGTTTTGTCTTGACACACTCGAAGCTATGGGTACAGGGGCCGAGACTGTCGGAACAACCTGTACCTGCTCCCGACGGGCGAGACGGTGTACTTCATCGCGTCCGTGGTCGTGCTGTACAACGTGGAGGAGCAGCTGCAGAGGCACTACGCCGGCCACAACGACGACGTGAAGTGGTGCGTCCCCAGACGCGGGCTCGCGCGGCCTGCGAAGCGCTGTCCGCAGAGAGGGCTCAGGATCGGGGCGTATTTCGGGAGGAGCAGAGGGAGCTGAGCGAGTGGGGTCCATGGGAGAGCTCTTCTCCGTGTTCTGTGCTGCCCATGCACTCGCTCCCTGGCTCCCTGAGACACCTTTCTAGTTTTCTGTCTTTATAACACTTAATCTCAACCAACCATCTTACCTAAACCGATAGCTCTAATTGACCCCCGATGAGAAGCCTTCTTAAGACATCTCGTGCCAACGGCTTCTAATTTCGGTCTTTATTTTTTAATAAAAATTAAAATGGCTTGCCTCGTGTTTATGGCCGGGTCTGCTGTTCTCATATTAATTCATAGCTTTTGGTGGGGTTTTATGTATCTTGGAAGGATGGATGGATGGACAGGCAGATGGATGGATGGAAAAATGGATTTACATATTTCTAGGATGTCTTTGCTATTTGATATGCTCAAAATGACTTCTTAATAAAGTTCAGACTAGTTAAATGGTTCTGAGATGGAAATGGCATTTTCCAAGCCAAAAAAAAAAAAAAATGCTTTCATTCTCGAGTTGAAAATTCTCTAGAGATGTAGGAATGAAGATGAAATGAAATAAGCTCTAATTGACTAGCATCACCGGGGTCAGTCCTCAGAGAGTTTGTTGTGAGTCTATCAGAAGTTGGGCATTATATCTTATATTTAAACTGTCAACTAGATTATACTTGATCAAGGAAAAAAATCAAGTTTAGCCTTAAACAGCAGCTATTTTATGGATTTTTTTTTTTTTAGCCTAGCGGTTCATCCGGATAAGATCACCATAGCAACGGGACAGGTCGCGGGCACGTCCAAGGACGGAAAAGTGAGTTACAGCATCTCTCGTATTTTTGTCACACGCTGGTCACACAACAGAATGTTTTGCCGATGAACAAGGCTGCTTAGGTGTCAAGCACCTGAAAACTGCTTAACCCCACATTAGAATTTTTTACTGTGAATTAACATTTTTACAGGGATCTTAAAAACCCTTTGAATTCAGCTTCATTTTTTTTAAATAACATTGTTCTTGTCTAAAAATTCATTAATTCTTAAGAAACTTACATGCACAATAAACATGAATATATGAAATATACATTTAATAAATTAAGTTACAATCATAGTGAATAATCATTTAAATATGGGCCTCTCGCCTCCCCAGCGATTCCGAGCCCCTTCCCACGACCCGTCAGTGTGCGGTCAGCCTGTGGAGCGTGTCTGTGCGCATGCGCGTGTGCTCAAGCCGCAGGGGCTGCTGGGGCGTTAGCACAAACCCTGTCGGCACTTCAGCAAGGCGTTAGCTGGTGTTTGAGGGAATCAGAGGAGAACTGGTGGAATTCAGCAAATAGAACACAATTCAAAACTGGCTCCCGGGCCCTTGTTTAGGACAGGCTGTGGGCATTGTCGTGTCGTATCCAAAACTCCTGTCGTTTTTTGATATGTACCTTAGTATAGCTGCTTAGTGAACAGTATATGGTCTGAAACCTCCTACGTGAAATGCTTCCATTTTTTTTTTATTTTTTTAAGATTTCATTTATTCATTTAGAGAGAGTGGAAGGGAGGGAGAAAGAGAGGATGCGAAACATCAATGTGAGGTTACCTCTCACACGGCCCCCCACTGGGGACCTGGCCTGCAACCCAGGCATGTGCCCTGACTGGGAATCGAACTGGCGACCATTTGGTTTACAGCCCGAGTTCAATCCACTGAGCCACACCAGCCAGGGCGAAATGCTTCCATTTTTATCAACATGTTTTCTTCCAGTGAACGAGTGCTACCATTTTTCAGTAAGCAGTTCAATAACATCCACTTTTAAATATTAATTTTATGCTATTTTCCATTGAAATGCTACACTTGAAATAACAGGAACAAGAAATCGGACCACTGTTATATAAATACACATAAGTGGAACAGAGTCGTCATTTTTTTTTATAAGGTGACCTTAAAAGTTCTTTGAAATTAGTAGCAAGCCATCTGCCCCTCCCTCTAGCGGACTAAAAGTGTATTTCAGTTTCTGGCATCGAAATCAATCAGAACTTTCCTGCCAGTGAAAATGTGGCTGCCTGAGCCTCTCCTTTCACTTCCCATACAGAGGAACCACGGAGGGCAGGTAACTGTCTGCAGCCGCCCAGCTCCTTAGAGACAAGTCCAAACTAGAACCTAACTCACCTGACCGCACTCTGTCCGCTAGGTACAGATCTGCTGACTGCTCTGGAGGGCTTGCTTCTGCTGAGAAAGAGCGAAATTAGTGTAAATCACCTTGCAACCCCATGAGAGAGTGTGGAACTAACCGTCACCATCCTCGTTTTTGTTGTGCACGGCCGATTGCCTGCCGCGCTCTAAACAGGGGTGGTGGCCGCCCTGGAGCTGCGCACACTCTCTCACCTTGGTAACCTCACGTCACAGCCTAACCCTTGTCTGGGATTCCGTTTCCCTCGTCATTGCTCATTTTTGAAATGCAGGGGTGTCCAGGTGTAAAAGTAGAATAACTCCTGTGGGGTCCAGCGTGGGCTGTTCAAAATTACAACTTGGTAACCTCTCCTGAGGTTACCTTGGCCCAGGGGCCATGGCCTCCTGGGGACAGTGGGAATCTTTCTTTTACGTGAATAGAATTCAGAAAGGCAGAAAGAGACCTTTTGTTTTGACCAAAGTGAAGTAATCTTGTAGTTTTAAAGTACAGATGCGTAGTCGTCATAGTTGAGGACTTGGCATGTTTTCTCTCCCCAGCAACTGCCCCCGCACGTGCGCATCTGGGATTCTGTGACGTTGAATACCCTGCACGTCATCGGGGCTGGGTTTTTCGACCGGGCCGTCACCTGCATTGCCTTCTCTAAATCGGTAGGTCTGAGCCGGGAGGGTGGTGCACTCGGTTCCCAGGGAGCCAGCGTGGAGTGGGGGGCGGGGGTAGGCGGGGAGCGTCAGTGCACAGGTCACTGCCCGGCTGTGTGCGCAGGTCTGACCCTGAAACCTTCCGGCTCCCCTGGGCCCCTCAGTCAGAGGTCTGCATTCCAACCGGACCTCCCCAGCCACGTGGGGGGCTGATGGCAGAAGCTCCGCAGCCTGCCATCTTCAGGTTTGGTGAGACAGTTTGCCTGCTCTGGCCTTGAATTTCCCCTGCCCCTCCCTAGGGGCCCCCGCAGGTCCCTGGTGTCCTCACAGGGGCTGGCTGCCTGTCTCTAACAGCAGCTGGATGGCCCCCGCAGCCTCCCACGCTTCCTGCAGACCTGCCTGCTGTTCCCCAGATCCACCCTGTCAACCACATCTTCAGGCCGCTCAGAAGCTGGTGTCTGGGGCCCCTGTCCGTGCTCACGTTCAAGCAGCACACACCTCGCCCCAATGCTCTCGCTCCTTCTACCACCCTTCAGTCACACTGTTAGTGCCATGCGTGTGCTGCGTGTGTAGCAGGCACCGGTTCCTGTGGAGGGCGGGGGCCCTGCAGCCCCTTGGAGGCTGGTTTCAGTGGACCTGATGGGGTGATGGGGAGGAGCCAGCCCCTCGGCCCCTCCTGCTCCTGTCCCTTCATCAGCCCCACCCGCTCCCCGTTCACCCGCTCTCCTGTCTGTCTATCCATGCAGGCAGGTCTCAGAGGCAGTCAGTAAATACTCTTTAACCGAAATGTGGTGGTCCCGATTAAAAGTGAAATTGGTGTTCATTTTTCATTGCGCTCAACCTGTCTTGTTCTCAAGTGTAATCTTCGGGTGAACACACATTTTTTCCAGAATGGAGGGAGCACCCTGTGTGCCGTGGACGACTCCAACGACCATGTGCTCTCCGTGTGGGACTGGCAGAGGGAGGAGCGGCTGGCCGACGCCAAGGTCTGTCTCCCAGCCCAATGCTGGCTGCGCTGATTTTTCCATTTGGAGCCTTCTCTTTCCCCTGGCTGCTGGCCACTTCCCTGCTTGGCGGTGGGCTCCGGGGTCCCCACCCAAAGGCAGCCCTCAGGCGACACCTCCCCCAAATCTCTCTGACCCGCCCCTTCCCCCCCACCAGGGTGCCAGGCCCAAGTCCTGGCAGCGTATCCTCCTCTCTTCACGAAGTCTGCAAGGGTCTTCCTTCCTCGTTTTACAGCCACGACCCCTGTAATTCATGCCATCACTCATTCGATGACTTCTCTCTTTCATTCAACAAAAGCGCCCATGTACTCACATGTCGAGGAGGCGCTGGAGGTGGGGCGGTGCTGAGGTGCTGTGCCAGTCCCAGCCCCCATCAGCCAGGGGCCGGAGGGAGCTGGCTGGGCGCAGGGGAGGCCAGCACCACCTGCCCCATCTCCTCTGGGGCCCAGAGCGCTCGGGAGGGAGGGGTGCGGCCTCTCTGCCCCATCCCTTCTGCCCAGTACAGCCGCGTGCATCCC
The DNA here is from genome assembly GCA_004027475.1 of Anoura caudifer. Taxonomy (NCBI): domain Eukaryota; kingdom Metazoa; phylum Chordata; class Mammalia; order Chiroptera; family Phyllostomidae; genus Anoura; species Anoura caudifer. Next base: position 145,282 of record PVKU01001289.1, read on the forward strand.
ACACGCATTCTCACGTGTTCCTCCTGTTAAGTGGTGGTTCGATCTGTTTCCTAGAACCGACTTCATAGTTCCGTCCTGGCATCCACTAGCCTTAGGTGGTCTGTCTTACTTCCCTTACATGAGGATTAGCATGGGGTCGCCTTCCTTTCTTGTTGTGGAGAGAACTGTTGGGTCCCCTTCCTTGGGAGACCGGGATGCAGACCCCGCATTAATCAGTCACGTTTCCCAACGCCTGTTTTCGTGCTCGAGCCTGGCCTCCTAGTAGTCTGGTCACGAGTGAGTTCGTGCTGTGTTGCGAGGTTGGAGGTAGTCAGAGGCAAGTTGCTCCCCAGGCGTGAGAAGGTGTAACTGAGTTGTCAGCGGAAGGAACAATCAGGTCTCATTCATCCAGCCAGGGTGAAGGGTAGCAAGAGTCACCCAAGGCTCCCTGATCGTTGGGCCTGGCTCCCTGGCTTGGTCACTGACCCACCAGCATGGTCCCAGGAGTTAGGCCAGGAGGGATCCCAGGGCAAACATGGCAGGTGGCCCACGTGGGCAGGGAGCAATGGAGCTGTACAAAAAGCAGATTCCTGGCCCCTCTCAGAGGTCCCATCACTACATGGGGAGGAGGCCCGACAGCTGCATGATGCACCCCACGGCCCGTCCTGCTGTCCGGTCCGGGCCGGGCAGCCACGACGGGAAGAGGAGAGCCAGGTCCCCTTGCAGCTCAGTCCCCGCTGCCCCCGCCCCCTAGGGCTGCTGCAGGCCTGCTCTCTGCCCACGGTGGTGACAGGTCCTCACGGAGAGAGGGCCCATGTTGCGGCCTCAGGTTGCTGTCCAGTGGGCGAGACAGACCAGGAGATGTTAAGGCCACAGCAAACGTGGGCTTAGCGTTTACAGATCAGTTCAGTGGGGAAGACCCAGGGCTGGTGCCTAACGGCTCGCACTTTATCTGTGGTGCCTTAAGAGACCTGAGTCATCCGAGCTCCCTGTTTTGCCCAGTGCTCCAATGAAGCTGTGTTTGCCGTGGATTTCCACCCCACGGACACCAACATCATAGTCACCTGTGGAAAATCGCACCTCTACTTCTGGACGTTAGAAGGGAACTGCCTCATTAAGAAGCAAGGGTTATTCGAGGTAAAAGTTCAACTGCGTTTGTAGTTGCTGTTTGGCGTGTCCTTGGGTCAGCTGGCTCTACTTGTCATCAGGGCGCTTTCAGGCACCTGGTCTTAGAGTCTGTTTCACCACGCCGGTGTGGGGGTGCATGTGCAGGCGTGGTGACAAAGACTGTTCCCAGACCCCTACTAGAGCTGGGGAGCAGGCCCCCACCATGGCCAAGACACCCTGTGCCTTTTAGTCTGGCCACTTGGGGGCCTCTGTGAGCACCAGAGGACAGCACCTCCTCTCTCTGGCGACATTTGCGGCTACACCCAGAGACTGCGCTAGAGGACCCTTTGATTCTGGTGCCAGGACCCTGTTCCTCACACTGTAGGTGGGACAACACTGCCCACCCCTTGCCCCCCTCCCGCGTCACCCCCAACACCCTCCTTGGCTGAACTGCCTGCAACCTTACATGACCAGGAATTCTGTGAGAGCAGATGCCCTCACGGCATGGGTCACGTGACGGCAGGTGGCAGTGACAGGCATGCAGGGTGGCGATGCCGTCCCTGTTGGGATCACTGCGAGTCTAGATAGTATCAATGAGACAAGAGGATGTCTTGACTAAATGTATATGTACATATATTTACAACATTCTGCAGAAGCAAGAAAAGCCAAAGTTTGTCCTCTGCGTGACTTTTTCTGAAAACGGCGACACCATTACCGGAGACTCCAGTGGCAACATCCTGGTGTGGGGGAAAGGTAACATGGTTGTTCCCAGCTCAGACTGGTTTGGCGATGTCGTGAGAATCAAGCGTGACTTCAGTAAGAGTTGTCTATTAACATAACCCACAGGATCGCTCTTAAACTCCAAGTTACACAGGTACATGCACACGTGTGTATATGTGTGGCCTAGAGCCATTACACCAGAGCAGAGGAACACAGGACCTTAAGAGTAGTGACTTGTCATTCTGAAAGGCTCATTAAGCCCAAGATGTTACGATAGGATGGATACCTCTATTAGGAGATGTATTAACAAATGACAATGATGAAGTCACCCGTGACTATTTTTTTAGCTGTGAAATATTTAAGCCACTGTCCCGGTTCATGGAGCATTCGAGCACCAACACGTGCGCGGCAGCACGCTGCACGCTGTGGGCGCTCACGCAAGTCCCACCCGAGCCCCCGCTGCCGGCGAGCAGGCAGGGGTAGGGAGGAGGCGCCGCTCAGAGCACACTTGCTCAGCTCAGCCCAGGGAGCCTCAGGCTCCCTTACCACGAGCCAGGAGAGACGGAGCACCATCCCCGGACTCAGGGACCTTACAGTTTGGGTTGATTGGTGGCGAAGGTCGAATCAGACCCAGCAACATCATTTCCAACTAACAGGGTGACTTCTGCGGGTCCCCACTACTCTGGGTGCTGGGTGCTTTCGCTGTCGTTTTCTTTCACCCCTAGAACAGGCCTGTGGGGTGCGAAAGGGGGAACCACGATAGCGGGCCGCTACGGCGCTTGGCCAGAGACACAGCTCGTGACACATCCTCGCCTGTTCTGAGCCATGGTTCCGTGGGTTCCCATCACACGTGCTTTGCATCAGCAGGTTTTCCCTCCTTGCACAGTAACCCGGCCCGTGCTTGCCCGGTGCTCTGTGAGTGTCTAGAAATTGGACCCTTTATCAATCCACACCACAGCGGTGTTCTAACCAACAATGTCGATTTTAAAACAGAACTGGCCTGCGACGGGCTGAGGGGAGCCCCCCCTGAAGGACTAAGGATGGTTTTCTTGGTGTGTTTAGGTACGAATCGAATAAGCTATGCCATTCAAGGGGCCCACGAGGGGGGCATTTTCGCACTTTGCATGTTAAGGGACGGCACCCTGGTATCGGGAGGAGGGAAGGATCGAAAGCTCATTTCCTGGAATGGAAACTACCAGAAGCTTCATAAAACTGAGGTAAGACAGCGGGCAGCACTCTTGACATTTGTTTGGAGCCTTAAACTGTTACCCCAATCAGTTTCCTTGTTGGTTCGAAGTCTTTAGCATACCGTTTTGAAAATTTTTTAGATAAAATTTTATTGAGTGGTATAATGTATTTTTTAAGAGTTTACTTATATTTAGAGAAAGGAGAAGGGAGGGCGGAAGAGGAGGAGAGAAACATCAATCGGTTGCCTCTTGTACACCCACAACCGGGGACCTGGCTGCATCCTAGGCATGTGCCCTGGCCAGGCGGGGGTCAGGACAGCGACCTTTAGGTTCACGGGATGGCGCCCAGCCCACTGAGCCCCACCAGCCAGGGCAAGTGGTATAACGCTTTATTAAAATCATGGAGGCAGTTAGGGTACAACTGCGAAAATGGAATTACCATATTTTACCATGTATAAGGCGCACCCATGTTTTTGAGTATGTTATTCCTATTATTATACCCATGGTACATAACCATTATACCTGTGCATAAAGTGCATCTTTATTTTTCCCTCAAAAATTTGGGCAAAATACTGCACATTATACAGAGCAAAATAACGGGAAGTGTATAAAGTTTGAGGTTGTAACATATTTCACATTTAGAATATTTTTATAGTAGAACCAATCTCACTTTTCCAAGGGAATATTATCTACATTTTGATTTATCATTACAATCTTTCCTTTTTTTCACTTTAATGTCCAGTGTGTTACTTTCGAGACTTTATCACTCTGAGCTCATATTAATTGTCTACTTTGTACCTGGCTGAGCACCAGCACATTCTCTCGTGCTCTGAGTCCTTGAGTATCTACTTCACCTCCTGTTACCTGGTTAGCAGCCTGCACACCAGAAGGAGCCAGAAGCAAGGAATCAAGTCTTCCTTCTACACACTCACTGAGTTTTCTCCTCCAGGCCCCAGCAAATTATGGGCGGACAGATATCAGCATCCATCTGACGGCTGATGGTCTGTCTCCCTACCCTAAAGCAGACACGTTGTAGAGGGTTTCCTGCTGCTGAGTCGATGCTCACAGCGCGTTCGTCGGAGAGCAGCTGGCCCGGTGCTTTGGCTGTAGGAGAACTTGATTTTGCTGCTTATTGCTCTTAGTAAAGGAAGGCCTCCATCTGAGCCTGGCAGTCACTTCCCCTTCCCCTGAGATTTTAGTTGATGTTATAATGAGCTTTGACCAGCACTCGATTGAACGTGTACGCGTGGTAAGTTGTAACCACGTCAAAAGCTCCGAAGCCTCGTCCAGCTTCGTAGAAGATGCTCACCATGTTTATGGACCCATGATCCTCTTCACTAGCCTGGGCTGCCATCTGCTGTCCTCGCTCCCGTCACAGACACTGGCGGTGGGAAGAGTCGGAGACCAGAGGCTGCTGCTTCTTCCCTCCCTAGACCTGGCCCAGAGTCGGGCCCCGGCGTGCCCACGCCTCCGCCTCTGTTCACACAGCGAATTATTCTTGGCTGGCGTATTTTGAAATTTTTTTTCTTAATGGTTAGATAATTCCACATGTTTACCAACGTGAACAATGGATTTCAAAACTAAATAGAGAAAGTTGCCAGAAAATTCACCATTTTAAGTTACGGTAAATTTTAGGAACTCTCATTACGGCTTGTAATATAAGCCAGCCCTTCCTTTTCCAAATTTTACTTACTACTTAGCACTGCTCTTCAAAGTCATCACAAGAGTAACTAACCACGAGTATTTCTTACTTTTTAATCTTGTCAAGAAAAAATGCTTTATTCTTTGTTATTTTGTTTTAAACAGTTTACTCTTGCTGATTCTTCTAAGGTTTATAAAATGTTCGGAGTTTGAAAGCAAGATTCGGAGTTTTGGTCATTCATTCCCCAGGCACCGAGAGTGAGCCATTCCGTGTGTGTGTGTGTGTGTGTGTGTGTGTTTGAGTGTGTGTGTGTGTGTGTGTGAGAGAGAGAGAGAGAGAGAGACTGAGAGGCGCGGTCATCATAACACATATGCAAGTATTCTGAACGGTAGAGATGAGCATTGATGTTAACTCTGATCTTTTCAATGCAGATCCCAGAACAGTTTGGTCCAATACGGACAGTGGCCGAGGGGAAAGGCGACGTGATCCTTTTAGGCACGACCAGAAACTTCGTCCTCCAGGGCACACTGTGCGGGGACTTTGCAGCCATTACTCAGGTGCGTCCCGGCCGGCCCACCGGGCATGTCCACATCCCGTAACGTTAGAATTTAATGAAGCGTTACAAGGAGGAGATGGCCCTGCATTTCACAGATACAGCCTTCCTGAGCCTCGGGGGTTTCGGTCTGCTCTCCTCAGGGAAGTGGGGGCGGGGAGAGACTGATGAGGTCGGGGACAAAGCAGGCGGTAAGCCTGGCACGTCGCTGCGTGTTGGCTGGAGTGTTTCAGAGAGCGTCCGTTTGTCTTGCTTCTTTGTAGGGTCACACTGATGAGCTCTGGGGACTGGCCGTCCATGCCTCCAAACCTCAGTTCTTGACCTGTGGGCATGACAGACATGCCACTCTGTGGGACGCTGTTGGTCACCGGCCAGTCTGGGACAAAATAATAGAGGTAGACCTACATGTTGCATCCCATTTTTCTTGTAAAAGTTCATCTGGAATGTGTGTATTTATTTACTTGCATGAAATTAATAGCAATGTAAAATGATCCCAAAACAAATGTCACTCAATTGATCTCTGCCAAATTGTGTCGCTTTAAACATTGCCCAGAGGTCTCACCCATGTAGTTCTGCAGGGTGCTGTTGAATTTTTTGGCAGAGGGGGGCCCTCCGAGTCGGTTGCTGGGTTGCCTGGGTGCGGCCTCGCCACGGGCTTAGCTGCTGAGGAGCCCTGGTTCTGGGCCTGCGCTCTGTTGCCAGGGCACGTTCGGAATGAGCGGTTTGTCTCTGCAGCCTGAGTTCAGTTATAAAGGCAGAGCTCTGGGGTTAAGGCCAGCATCCCTGTGACCTTTACCAAGGGGACTCCACGTGCAGAGCCGAGTGCCAGCCCGTCCTTTCCCACGGGGCCCACGCCACCGTGCCCGCGCTCACTGAGCTCTATTCGCGCACTGAGTGCCATGTGTGAATTCACCGCCCTTGCCCCGACAGCCACCCTGCAAGTGGAGGTTTCTTCATCATGATGGCGTTCGTTAGGAAACCGAGGCTTCGAAACCCGGGGTACTTGCCCAGGTTGCTGAGTTCACCACAGAGCCAGTGTCCGCACCCAGCTCGGCCTGATTCCCAAACCCGGGGCCCTCCAGCGCTCACACTGCTGTGGCTCAGACACACATCCTGTGCCCTGGGTGACACGCACCCTCCCCTGTAAGGGGTGGCCCCTCTCCAGGCCCCGCACAGCTGCCGGCCTGCCCCAGCCTGAGGGTCAGACCTCCTGCTCTTTGCTTTCAGAGAAGGCCACCGAGGGACTGGAGCTGGCCGGCCACTGGTAGAGCTGAGCAGGAGAGGCCAGGGCCGGAGGGATGAGCCTGCCACTCAGAGGACAGAACGGGTGTGGCCCAAGGTGGCAGGTGTGGCTAGAGGAGGTGGTGCCCTGCCTTGTACCTGTCCCCAGGAGGGGGCTTCATGGATGAAAAGTACATGAGGGGTTTGTGCAGATCTGACAGCCACCCCGGATGTGGCAGGGACAGTGGCAGTCTGGGAGGGGGGCTTCCCTGGGGTCTCGGTCAGCGCAGCAGCCATGCTGGAAGCAGACTGGTGACCCCGTCCGCCTGGCACAAGGGTAAAGGCGCCAAACCAGACACCAGAAACACCTGGGGTTTGGTGCTTTCTGCTTTCTCCGCTGCCTCTGTGCCTGTGGACAGGGGGCCTCGGTGTCTTCCTCTGAGTCACGTATGGGCCTCAAGTGGCCGCAATCTCCGTGAGTCCTGGCAACCTGAGCTTGCGTGCAGCTCCCACTTCACGAACAGCATTGCAGTGACAGAGTCAGTCCCTGAAGAGCATCTTGTTTCTTATTTTTCAGTTTATCCACAGTCTCTCCGTGGCTCCTCCTCTTTCCATTTCCACTGCCACGCTTTTTCTGGTCTGCCTGTGATCCCCGCTTCTCACTTCAATTTGTCCAAAACACCCCTATCTCACAGGCAGATTGAGTCTCCCACTCTTTTTATTGAAAGGAAGAAAGTCACCTGCTGTGCTGTTTCCTAGTGACCACAGTCCCGACCTGGCCACGCAGCCCACCTTCCCCATGCCACCGCGCACTGTCCCGTCCCCACCCCGTGCTCTCTGCACCGTCGGCCCGCCTGCCGTGTCTCAGCTGGGCCCCGCTGAGCCATGTCCACCTCTTTGACCATGTCACTGTCCCATTAACACCCGATCCCCAAATCCTGGTGTGTCTGCTTCTGCCGTCACCAGCGATGGCTCTTCCTGGGCAGGCCTTGTCTGCCTCCCCACTCCCGGGACCCATAGCCTGTTTTATCTCTTCCATCAACCACACTCCATCTTGTATCAGTGAGCACCACACACGCGTGTGGGCCACCTGACCGAAACCTGGAACATGTCTTCCCTGTCTCAGGCCCACCTCGGGGTGCGGAGCGTCTGCACCCGCCCAGCGTCCACCTGCTGGACGAGGGCGGCGGTCACGTGTCCGGGCGGAGTGCGTGCACCACTCAGCCTTGGAGGGCCGCTGTGCGGCTCCAGGGCCCAGCGGAAGAGCACCTCTTCCTGGTCTGTTGTCTGGCTGCTGTAGCTACGAAAGGATGAAAGACCGAAACAGAAAAATTGTGCCTGGTCCAAGCAGGGAAACATTCTTCTCTCTGCGGAGAGAAGAGATTTTGAAATGGGGCTGCGAGACCCTGAGGGACAAGGGCGGTGCTGTGTGTTTTTATGCGGTAGTGCTGTGGCTGGCCATCAATTTACACTTCCTTTAAAATATTTTAGGATCCAGCTCAGTCTTCTGGTTTTCATCCTTCAGGGTCTGTGGTTGCAGTCGGAACACTGACCGGGAGGTAAGTCCACAGCAGCGTGGCTCACAGGTCACGGAAAGAGGCGTGTTGTCTGTGTTGCCGGGGCAGGCGCGGAGCAGCTCTCGGCTGGTCTCTAGCGTCTGCTGACTGACCAGTAGTTCGGTCAGACTCGAGGAAACGGAGAAAGGGGTCCTTCACATGTCGGGCCTGGGGAATCTGAGGAGAGCCACGGCCGCTCTCCTGGAAGAGTGCCCACAAAAGTGCGCACACGGCATGTGCACAGACAGGCACACTTGTGTGCTCACACCTGCACGCGCTTGTGTCCGGTTTCAAGGGATGCACAGTGCCTCCAGCCCTCTTCTGCAGGTGCAGGGGGGAGCCCCAACTTCAGAATCAGGCACGAAAGCATTGCCAAGCACTGAGAATGTTGAAATGCTTGTTCTTGCTGCCCTTTCAAAATTTTAGCAACTGCCCAGATCCTGCGCCTCCTACTTAGATTCAGCGAACGCTTCCTGACCCAGCGCCTCGGCAGGCCAGGCAGCAGATCTGTGCTGGAATTCCAGCCTCTCCACCTGGCAGCCGTGCGTCTGTGAGCTAGTTGTGTAACCTCTCAGCGTTTGCTTCTTTTTATAAATTGTGGGAGCGCGAGCTGCCTGGCCACTCGGCGCTGGTAACAGAGGGGACGAGGTGCAGAGAACTGCCGGGGCATCCGCAGCCGAGTGCCGTGGTTCTATAAGGTCCCGTTGTTTGCCATAGGACAGGCACCCCTGATGGTTTAATTCAGACGCTTCTGGTGACTTCCTCCTGCCCTTCCTCTAGAAAGCACACCACCTCGATTCTGTTGTCGTGGCTGCAGAGTGTGCGAAGAAGGGACTTGTTCGTGAAAGCGCGTGCAGGGCCGCACACGTACCTTCCCTTTAATGCTCTTAGAGAAGAATGAGGCTTCCGACCGGTAGCTCTGACAGCGAGTTGCTGCCATCCTCTGCACACTGACTGTGTGGTGGGATGGGACATGGTGACAAGGGCAGGGTACTCAGAATCCCAGACACTGTCCTCCAGGGGCAAGACGGAACCTGCAGCCCAATCCCTGCCCTCCATCTCTGCCTCCCGCATCCCTGGTCCTGGGGCCAGGTTTAGCTCCTGATGCGGCAATTCAGCGGGACTTTCCAAAGGCCGCCGAGGCTCTCTGCTCCTCACGTTCTGACCCCTGTTAAGGTCAGATAGCACAGGAAAGGAAAATGGATGTCGCAGATGCAAGGGATTAAAGCCAAGAAGCCAAATCCAGATTTCAGGGGGTCCTCGGGCACACTGGGTGGGGGCGGGGGTTAGGGCCCCAGATGGAAGGCTAAGACAGCGGTGCCGGCTCAGGGGACAAGCTGATGCAACATGTCATCTAGGTAGGAACTGCAGGATCAGGAGGCCCCATGGCTTTCCGCTCCTGAGAACACGAGTCCCGGTACTGCCACCGCCCCAGGACACGCAGGCAGGAGAGTGCAGTCACTCCATCACGGGACATTTACCGAGCGCTGCGTCCTCGTTAAGAGGTACAAGCACTTCTGCACCTGTTGTAACATGACAGATTGGACACTCGGCCTGCAAGGTGGTTCTGGGTCCTGACCCTGGTCTTCCCTCTGAGGACACCGAGCTCAGAGAGGTGAACTTCCCCTCTCCTCGCTCTGCTTTCGTTCTCCCCGTGGTTTCTCTCACCCGGCTGGTGGCACGCCAGCATTCACGGAGGTCAGACACACACGGCACAGCTGGGAACCTCACGGGCCCTGAGGTGGTTCCAGCCCCGCCTCCTGGCCCAGTCCTGCCTCACCTGCGCAGATGGGCCTTGCGCTGCTGCGTGCGGCCGCAGGCCTGCGGGAGGTGTTGGTCCCACCGCCCCGCCCGGGGCTGTCTGTCCTTGTTCGTGTACGTGACAACACTCAAAGGCCCAGGAACCCCATCCTAGCCTCGGTAACCGAACCATTTTGAGTAGTCGCCGATGCGCTGTTCCTTTTCAGGAAATGCTCATATGCAGGAAATATTCTTCAAATCAAAGCTGGGAACAAGCTTTCTTGTTAAGTGAATGCGGAGTATCTGTGAAGCCCTGAGGTTAATAGTTTTTAATAGTCTTAGGGTACAGTCATAGCCTGACGTCACTCCCCACTAAGCAGTTTTTTGCACCTTGTCTCACGTTTGCAACAGGTGGTTTGTGTTCGACACGGAAACAAGGGACTTGGTCACCGTGCACACGGACGGGAACGAGCAGCTGTCTGTCATGCGGTACTCGCCAGGTCAGGGCGCTGGGCGTGGGGCGCGGGGTGCGGTGCGGCCCCAGCAGGTTCATGGCGGTCGGTGCAGGGGTCTTCACAGAAGAAACATCATGAGCCGCCTCAGAGGGAATTCTGAACGCACATCTGGCATTTAGGGTTCTCTCTCCCTCATTGGTCGCTAGGCTTGTGTGTTTTCTTAACTCTCGGTTACGGAAAATTTCACCCAGCAGAATGGGCGGAAGAGCGTGACGAAGCCCGTGCGTTCATCCCCAGCCGTGGTGATCGCCGACCTCTGGGCTGTCCTGTTCACCTGCGACCCCACCCACTGCCCCTCCGCGTTATTTTGAAGCCATTTGTAGACATCTGCTCCTCTCATCTGTCAGTATCGCTGTCTGCGTCTCAGAAAGATGAGGCTCTTTTTGAGTGGCTTTGTTGAAGTGTGATTCACATACAATAATTTGCCCGCTATACGTGTGCAGCTCATTGGTCCTACTGATAGAGCTGCGCAGCCTTCGCCCCAATCCAGTGTTAGAGCCTTCTCAGCGCCCCAGAGAGTTCCCTCCCTGCTCTGCAGCAACCTCCACCTGCACCCCCAGCCCCGGGCACGCCCGGAGCCACTGGGCCACTCTGTAAATGGCCCGCTCTGGACGTTTCGTGTCAGTGGGGCCATACAGCGTGTAGCCTGTGACGTCTGCCTGGCTTCTTTTCCTTACAGTAATGTGTTTGAGATTAATTCGGGTTATTGGGCACGTATCAGTAATTCCTTTTTTATGTATTGGGGGACCCTGGTGAATAAAATGATACAGCTTTCAGGCGCACAGTTCTGTAGCACATCATCTGTACGCTGTACCGGGTGTTCACCGCGCCAGGCCAGGTCCCTCCCGCCATTCACACCCCCTGTGCACCCCTTTGTAGCCCCTGGACAGTGCCCCTTCCCCTGGGTGGGCCGCTTTAACTTGACCCGCCCTTCCGTTGACCGACGCTCGGGTTGCTTCTCTGCGGTGGCTGCCATCAGTGGCGCTGCTGCGAACAGTCGCTGTGTGTGCCTTTTGTAGACATTTGTTTCCATTTATCCTGGGCAATTCCTAGGTGTGGTAGGTGTGGAATCGGTGGATCGCATGGTAAACTTATGTTAACATCTGGTGGAAACGCGTACCTGCTCTCCAGCGTGGCTGCGCCGCTTTACGTCTCCTCCAGCAGCGTGTCTGGCGCCAGTTCCCCCATGCGCTCGCCAGCACCTGCTACCATCTGTCTTCGGTATCAGCGCCCTCCCAGGGGGCGTGTCGGGCACCCCAACGGTTTCAAGTTACGTCTCTATAGAGACTGCCAAAGATGTTGAGCATCTTTTCACGTGTCTGTCTGTATCTTCTTGGATGAAGTAATATATCCAAATATTTTGCCCATTTTTAATCAGGTTTTACTACTGAGTTGTAAGAACCCTTTCTATATTCTATATATGAATTCTTTATCAGATATGTGATTTGCAAACATTTTTCTCTCAGTGTATGACTTGGCTTTTCCTGTCCTATAATTTTTTAAAGATTTTATCTATTCATTCTAGAGAGAGGAGAAGGGACTAGAGAGAGGAGAAGGGAGGCAGAAAGAGAGGGAGAGAAACATCAATGTGTGGCTGCTTCTCACGCGCCCCCACCAGGGACCTGGCCCACAACCCAGGCATGTGCCGTGACTGGGAATCGAACCAGCGACCATTCAGTTCACAGGCTGGTGCTCAATCCACTGAGCCATACCAGCCAGGGTCTTTTCGTTTTCTTAATGGGCTCTTTTGGAGCAGAAGCTCTAATTTTGATGAAGTCTGGCTTATAGTTTTTTCTTTTATGGATCCTGCCTATGGTGCCATAGTCAAGGTCATGAGGAGTCTCTCCTGTGCTTTCCTTTAGAACAGCTGTTGTGTTAGCCATTGTGTGTAGTAGGTCTGTGATCCATTTTGAGTTAATGCTTGTGGATGGTGAGAGGTAAGAATCCAAGTTTATTTATTCTGCATATAGATATCCAGTTGTTCCAGCAGCATTTGTTGAAAATACAATTCTTTTCCTATTTGGACTATCTTGACACTTTTGTCAAAAATCTATTAACAGTAAATATAAAGGTTTATTTCAAGAATCTCAGTTCCCTCTTGTTCATCTGTGTATTTATCCACATACCAATACCACACAGTTTTGATTACTATAATTTTAGAGTAAGTTTTGAAATTGAGTAGTGTAATTACTCCAACTTTGTTGTTTTTTTTTTTTTTTCAAAATTGCTTTAGCTATTTTAGGTCCTTATCATTTTTATATAAATTTTAGAATCAGCTTGTCAAATTCTAATGTTAAAAACCTACCAAGATTTTGATATGTTGAACTTACAGATCAATATGGGGAGAGTTGCCATCTTTACAAGATTGAGTCTTGTAATGCTTGAACGTAGAGTGTCTCTCCACTTATCTAGATCTTTAATTTTATCAGCAATGTTTTATAGTTTTCAGTGCCCAAGTCTTATACTTCCCTAGTTAAACTTTTTTCTAAGTTGCTTTTTATGCCATTGTGAATGAAGTTTTCTAAATTTTGTCTTCAGAATGTTAGTTGCTAGCATAGAAAAATAAAATGCATTTTTTCACACATAGATCTTATATCTGTGACTTTTCTAAACTCTTTTATTAGTTTTAGTGGGGGTTTTTGTGCGTAAACTTTTTGGGATTTTCTTCATATGGGAGCACGTCCTCTGCGAGTAAAGACAGTTTCACTTCCTTGTGAACGGGACGCCTTCATTTTTCCCTCCCTCCGTTTGCTGGGACCGCCAGTGTGATGAGCAACAGGAGGGGCACAGCGGGGCCCTGCCTTGCCCCCAGCCTCAGAGGCTGGGGCCTCTGATAACGATAAACTCGTGTATCGTTTAGGGCGACGTCAGGTGCTCCTCATCACGGTGAGGAGGGGCCCTTCTGTTCCCGATTTGTTTAGTCTTTATCATGAATGGGTGTTGGAATGTGTCACATGCTTTTTTCTGTACCTGCTGAGATGATCATGTGTTTTTTGTCCTTTATTTTATTGATAGGGTGTCTTACATTAATTTTCAGAGGTTAAGCCATCTTTGCATTCCTAGTATAAATCTCATGTGGTCACGTCTCATCCTTCTTATCTGTTGCTGGATTCTCTTTGTTAATATTCTGTCAAGGACTCTGCGTCCATGTCCATGAGGGGTATTGGTCTGCATTGCCTTGTGATGGTTTGGTCTGGCTTAGTTATGAGACTCCTGTTGGCCTGCAGAGGAAACTGGAATTGCCCCTTCTCCATCCATCTTCTGAAAGCGTTTCTGAAGGATTAGGGTCGTTTCTCTACGAAGTGTTTGGTAGAAGACATGTGAGTTCCATGACCAGCATGGCTGTTCTTTATGGGAAGGTTTTTAATTACTAACTCAATTTCTTTGCTTGTTGTAGGATTGTTCAAAGTTTTGATTTCTCCTTAAGTCAGTTTTGGTAATTTTCTCATTACATCTAAGTTGTCTAATTTATTGGCATAAAATTGTTCATAATATTTGTTTATAATCTTTTCAGTTTTTCTGAGTTTGGTAGTGAAGTCTCCTCCTTTATTCTTGATTCTGATAACTTGTGTCTTCTCTCTTTCTTAGTCAATCTGGGTAAAGATGTGTCTATTTGGTTGATCTTGTCATGGAATCCAGCAGGGATGCGGGGGCCGTGTGCCTGGAGTCGAGGCGGAGAGGGCCTTGCGGGCAGGGGAAGGGCCGTGTGAGGGGCCTGAGAGACCCCAGAGCACAGTGAGGACAGATGTGGCCACATCCTGCAGGGCCTCGTGGGCCCCCTCAGGACCTGAGTCTCGACACCTTCACGGTGGGGATGGCCAGGGGAGGGTTTTACAAGGGCAAGAATCTGGTCAGGTGAGCTTTTCAAAACATGGAAGTATTTATGGGAGTCATTCAGAGCAAATTTTCTCTTTGAAATAGTTCATCTTTGAAATAATTCATTAATTTGGCTATTTTTTCTAAATCTCCGATGGCACCTGTCATTGTCCCTTGGACTTGATCAAATGTGTGTTTTTCACAGTGGAAACGCAATGTGTCCTATCTTTGTAGACGGGAACTTCTTAGCCATAGGCTCCCATGACAACTGTATCTACATCTACGGAGTCAGCGACAACGGGAGGAAGTACACGCGAGTGGGCAAATGCTCGGTAAGCGCACCAGCTCCTCACGGACGCGTCTGCGGTCGGTCCCTGATGCCCACACGCTGTGGGTCAGGATTTCTGAGGCCAGGAAGCTCAGACGATGCGCTTCTCCCGCAGGGTCACTCCAGCTTCATCACTCACCTGGACTGGTCTGTAAACTCACAGTTCCTCGTGTCAAATTCCGGAGACTACGAAATCCTTTACTGTGAGTAGCACCCAGGAGTACTTTACCCTGAGAACAGGCGGGGCCTCCTGCAAAAACCCACTTCCCGTACAGCTCGGGGCTCAGTCCCGCCCTCTGCGACACAGCCCGTGGGCTGGACGGCCTCTCACGCCCTTCCCACCGCCGAGGCCCGTGGAGACTCTGCCCTCCTGTGCCCCAGTGGCGGAGACGAAGGCCCCCGGGAGGTGGAGGCCACGCCCTGCAGAGAGAGGCTGGAGAGGGGCAGATGTGGCAGGAGACAGTGGGGTCAGAGCCGTCACAGCGCGAGGGGGCCTGTGGTGGTGTCACCCATCAGGCAGACCTGGAAGTCTCTCCCACTGGGGTGGGAGGCAGCCCCCGGGACCTGTCCTTCCCTCCCAACCCCTGTGGCCAGTGTCTGCGCCCAGGAACGGTGAGGACAGTAGTGGCTGGCCTTTGCAGGGGGCGTAAGACATGCCATGCTCTGCTTCCGCGAGCACTCGCCAGGCAGCTGCCCCGGCCCAGCACTGGCTTGGCACCGGGGTCACAGCGCGAGAAGGCCCCGCTGCACCGCTGGGGGCGCTGAAGCGTGAGGCGCTCTCACTGCACCTCCTCGATGAGCCCCAGCACTTTCAGGCTCACCCCACTCTGTGGACAAGGACATCGGGGCCCAGATATGAGGCCCCGGGCATTTAGAGCCAGAGGGCAGGGGGTTGCCCACGAGTTGGAGAGCCCAGGAAAGGCAGGGCAGCAGGTGGTGGAGGGACGGCGGAAACACCTGTGCCTCGACCATTCCTCCCGTGAGCAACCCTCCCCGCCCTCTCCACCGCCCTGCCCGACAGGGGCAGAAACAGAGGCAAGGCTCTCCGGGCCGGGCCCTGGGTCTAGACCATCTCAGACACAGCCTCTCGCTTCCCTAGTAAGAGCTCACCTGGGGAACAAGCAAGTCACCTGGGAGGCCGTGGGACTTGGTCTGACTGGTTTCCATAAGCTTGGCGTTAAAGGACTGTAGAGGGGGTATCCACGCGTGTGTGAATGTGGGGAAGGGGGCCTGAGTAGTGTTGAGGGGCTCTGGGGGGACAGTGAGCAGGTGGAGGCCTGGGAACCAGAGATGGTCAAAGAAAAGAGAAGCCAGGTGGCGGAGGTGGGTGGAACAGACCCAGACAGGAAGACAGGAGGAAAGCGAAGAAGAGGTGGGCCCTCCCCGGCCCCGGGGCTGGCTCAGTGCCAGCTGTGAGCTCGGTTCCCCATCCCTCTCCTGAGGGCTCCATAGCAGGTGAGGCCTGGGAGGAGAGGGGACTTCTGCTCAGGTGTCATGTCAACAGACCTGCGTGTGCTTTGTCCAGGGGTTCCCTCTGCTTGTAAGCAAGTCGTCAGCGTGGAAGCTACAAGAGACATTGAATGGGCTACGTACACCTGCACTTTGGGATTCCATGTCTTTGGTGAGTTTCCGCAGCTCTCACAGGGCTCACTGTGCGGCCTGTCTCCTTTTAGAGTAATTTCTCCGGCAGCTGGGAAGCCCTGTGGTCACCGGCGTATCAGAGTGCTGTGCCGCGCTGCTGCGTGAAGTCCCCGGGACACACGCCCCGCAGCCCCAGGGGGCAGGCGAGCAGGGCCAGGCCCCGGGCGTGACCCCTCTTCTCTTGTATGAAATGGGTCCTGGAGTAATTCTGTAGAATCTTCTCCCATGAGGTTGTGCCAGACTTCCTAGATAGATGGCACTCAGTCAACACACGTGTCATTTGTGAGAGTTATCACCACGTCTTTCAGGCCCTTAAACTTCCACTTCTTTCAGAGTTCCGATTAGGCATGTGCTCATAAATGATCTAAAATAAATTACTACAGTGTGGTAGCAGGGAAAAGCAATATTTGTCATCTCTTTCTGTAAGACAGTAATTTGATCAGCATTTCACAATCTCCTTAGAGCTGGCATTTTCTCACCTGTTGGTATTAACTGCTAGGATCCCCGGGTTTTCTCCAGGACTTCTGGAGAAACTGATGCACGTACCAGACCCGGAGCTGCTGGGGCCGGAAAGGATTCCTGGCACAATGTCGGGAGACGCCGCCCCCAGACCCAGCTTCAGGCCCGCCGGGCACAGGGCTCGGAGCAGAGCTGCAGCCTCACCTGGCCCACGGCAGGCAGCCCCTGCACCTGCCAGCGTGACAAAGCAAGCAGCAGCCACCGAGAGCTGACACCGAGAAATGCCTAGAAAGCACACGCAGACCCAGGGTTAAAAAGCTCTTTGGAGAGACTCTCACATATAAAGAGTTACCCAGAAAAAAGAAAAATTAGGAAACTGTGTGCTTGAGGACTAGTCAGCTTCCCATCAGACGCTTTGGGAGCAGGGAGAGGTCAGGAGCGACACGGGGCGCGCTCTTGGCCCTGGTCCCTACACCTGGGACTTGGGCGGCTTTATTTCAGTCGGAGTTTAGTGCAGTCCCCAGGCAGCGTGGCCCAGTGTTTCCGGGGGTTCCAGGGCTCTGTCTGCACTCTTGGTTTCAGGAGTGTGGCCAGAAGGCTCGGACGGAACCGACATCAATGCCGTCTGTCGGGCCCACGAGGAAAAACTCCTGTCAACGGGCGACGATTTCGGCAAAGTGCACCTCTTCTCTTACCCTTGCTCGCAGTTCCGGGTAAGGGCCTGTGCTCGAGAATCTCACCCCTCACGGGGATGCGTTTCCGGCCTGACCGGGCTGTCTGGGAATTCAGTAGAAGGCCCGTCAGCAAATGCCACCGGTAACAAGTGTAGACGTGACCCTAGAGCACTTCAGGGGCTCCCCCGCCCCCCAGGAAACCCCAGCCCTATGAAGTTCTTAGACCTGGCTGTCCTACCTCTGCGGCTTCCTCCGGGGCCTCACCCCCTCCCCTCCAATTCAGCTCCCTGCGCTGAGGCAGCACCAATGCCTGGCACGCCCCTCCTGGTCCTTCCCTATCCTGACTGTCCTCCAGCAGGACACCCCTCACTCTCCACCCCTGGCATCTCTGGGACTGAACATACACGCCCAGGGTGGTCACTTGCCTGTGTCTGTTCCTGACCACAGCCTGGGCTGGGGGCAGAGCATGCGGGAGCGCTGCAGAGCTCCAGCCTTCCCGGCTCCCGGTTGCGCACTTGGCGCTAAGCTTCCTCGTGTCTGCTTCCAGGCTCCCAGCCATGTGTACAGCGGACACAGCAGTCACGTCACCAACGTCGAGTTCCTCTGTGACAACAGCCACCTCATCTCCACGGGCGGCAAAGACACGAGCATCATGCAGTGGCGGGTCGTGTAGTGCCGGCGGGTCATGTAGTGCCGGCGAGGCCGAGGGGGCACAGCAGCCCAGGAGGCGCCGACTTGGGCGCTCGGTCACTGTGATTTCTGTTTCGTTTGCAAAGTTCTCACAAACCTCAGGAAACCACGCCCTATACCGGTTACCTTAGCTTAGCGGATCAGCGAGCGCCGTCGGGTCAGCAGTTCAGGTCTCTCGCTTGTACCAAGTATAAAACACAGTTAATGTAAAAAAAAAAAAAAAAAAAAAAAAAAAGCCAGGGTTTACATTACAGTGACCGCAGCAGAGTGGTACATCCGTCGTAACTTTTCCATGAACTCTTGCAAATCGGCCACAGAATGCCTTTCAGATACCGCAATGAGGCTTGCCCCTCTCGCCGTCCAGCTTGCTAGGCCGAGTGCGTATGGCACTAATGAGGTACTGAATCACGGTCCCCGTGGGTCGGTGGCCCAGAGGCGTGAACTGCGTGCGTGAGGAGCTCACCGCACAGCTGAGTCGGGCAACGCAGCGGTGACTTTACGTGGTCACGCTGGTAAGGCTCCACTGAGCTCTCCCTCCGGGAGGCTGGCAGGCCGGGGGCCGGACTGACGTCTCTGCGCAGGGCACAGGCCGTTCGGAGCTTCCGTTAGCCTGCCTGGCCCCGCGCACTCGGCCGCTGCGCACCCTCGGGTCCCCGTTCGCGTGGCCCTGAACGGAGACATTTGGCTGCCTTCCTCTGTATATTAATTGGCATGATATGGTATTGTACTTGTATAGGATTTTAGCGATTCATAATAAATATGTAAGGCTAGGCTTTACTATTTTATGCTTACGGACATTGTATATTTGTATTTTAAGACCAAGTAGACCAAGTCAAAAAGATACCACACACCTGCAGCAGGAGAAGCCCGGGAGTCTGTGCCAGGTGCTCCGGCGGCCCCTGGCCCTGTCTGTGCCCAGGCGTTCATTGCGCCACTGACGGAGGGTGCGTTCTGATGCGTGATCGCTGGTGGTGTCCGTTTGTCCAGAAGGCCTTATGCATTTTGATGTGTGACAGACTGAAATGTATTGTTTACATTGGGGAATGTATCTCAGATTTTAAAATAGAAGAGTTAATAAACAGGCTTAAAAACAAATATCAAGATTTTTACTTGTTCCGGACAAGTAAGGGAATTGAACTAGCTGAACTCGCCAGCCCTGGTTGCTCAGACGGCCAATTCAGCGAGACCCTGGGAAGCATTTTCAGGATGCCTGTGGGCTGCTGCAGGGCGGGGCAGGGCGCCGGTAAACAATGTGTATTAAAGGTGACTCTGTTTGTACGTATCCTTATCAAATATATTCTGTAATGAAGTAAAACCTGAAAAGCGGATTTCGTATTGACCTATAATCATGAAAGTATATAAATTAAAATATTTGAAATTAGATATTCACACTATATTCTGTCTCATATACAGATTTTTTTTTTCTTCTTTGGGGACTATAATTTGCCTGCGGTATGTACACGTTCATCAGATTTGCAAAATAATCATTTTAAAATTAATAACTGAGGGAATAACCAGATCAAGGAAGGAAAAGGGACCCATTACTAACTTAATAAGATCTACTTTTATTTCTGCATACTTCCCCTATTTTTTAAGTTCAATAACGGGAAAAGGGTATTATGCCAACTAGTACCGCTCTCTTCCTACTTGTCCCCATTTAAATGATTCCTTCAGCAGCCCAGGATTAGCTTTGCGGGGGTTATTCAAAGGCCTCTCGTCCTCTCCTTCAGTCACTGTGGGTCTGTGGCATCAGGTGATGGAAAGGTGATTTTCAGAAACTCAGGCTGCTGCAGGCGAGGCTTTTCCCTGTCCTCCTGTCTCCTTCCCAGGCTGCGGCAACTCTGGAGCCCAGGCAGGGGCCAGCAGCAGAGGCTGGAAAGGACCCCGGTGGGGAGGGGGCCTGGAGTCCAGGAGGGTGGCCAAGCAGCTGCGGCTGTCCCTCCTTTCCAGGTGCCCCGGTGGTGCTGATGTTTATCTGAAGGCCTTGCTGAGAGGGGGGTGCCCAGGAGAGCTTGGGGGTGACCAGGGAACACGATTCCATGGGCTGCTAGCAGACCTCATGTGTGAGACTTGGGCAGGTTTTGAGCAGAGCTGTTTTTGAGAATGGATCTTCTCAAGAGTTGGCGAGCACGCAGGGTTTCCAAGGCCATCTGACCGTACGACCTTTCCTCCCTGGGCTGTCTCTGCAAGGCCGAGTCTCTGGGGACACGCACTGGGGGGGGGCACGCTTTCATTGAGCCCCCTCTTTCTGTAGATGCAGAAACCAAAACCCCTGGAGAGCAGGGATTTTCCCAAGGTCACAGTGACCTTGGCAGGGACAGTCCCTGGCCACCCTAGTTTCTTTTTATAAAAGTTTGCTGGACTTTTCCATGAAAACACGAACACAGACTCATCATGGCGAGCTCAGAAGGAAGCCCTGCCCCACCCCAACCACCCAGAAATGGCACCATTTCTTCCCAGTGCACCGTCTTCTACCAGTGCAGTTTTGGGTGTATTTCTGTAGTTAACACACTGCACATACAATGCTTTATGTTGCTATTTTCATATAACTTTGAAGCACTTTTTCATGTCGTCATAACCTCGTTGTAAATAACTCCTGTTGACGGCACACCACGTGGCCGTGATAAACACCATCACTCCTCTCCCAGTCCCCTCACAGTGACAGCGATGACAGGAAAACATCGTGAAGCCCACCCTGCCAGGGACATCTGTCCTCACTGCGCTCTGCCAAGCCTCCTGCCACCAGCATTTAAGCAGGTTCAACTCTTTCCTGTCTGTTGCTTACCCCTCTGTGCCCTGCAGGCCCCTCCTGGGCCCCTGCGCTTCCCGCCCCCGCCCCCTCCCTGGGCTGTCTCCACCACCTCCCACCTCTTCAACCCTGTAAGGCCCAAGCCCTTCTCCTGACTCAGCTTCCTTAGCTTCACACCTGGATGCACGCCTGCCTCAGTCTCATGCTCCAAAGCAGCAAGCCGCCAATAATAGCAACTCAAATAGCAGCCCTGACCCCATGCCAGGCACCACTGCAAGTGCCTGACACATGGCAACTCCTTCAGTTCCCTCAACAACCCTAGGAGGTGGCTTCTGACCATGACCCTTAACTTGCTACAAGCCACACACAGCAGGAAAGCCAGATGGGACCCCCTGGAGTCAGGTTCCAGGGTTCTCACTAACCCCTGCACCGTTCCGCCTCTCCCACACCCAGGCAGCTGGCCAGCCTGTGGCCACATCACCCCCCCCACCTGCACTGCCGCTGCCCTGGCCAGCCGCCGTCCCTGCCGGCCTGGCTGCAGCCTCTTCACTGGCCGTGGAGTGAGCTTTCTAAACATGTCGCTCTCCTGCTTAAAACCCTGTCGTGGCTCGGAGGGAACACTCCCTCACGTGGCGCATGGGGCCTATGCAGTGGCTCCTGCTCCTCCAGCACGGTCTCTCTGCATCCAGGCTGAGCTGTCTATCCCGACACTGCAGCCTGCTCTGTCACTGCCCAGTAACCGCGCTCTCTGCCCCAGCACCGTTCCTCCCATTTTTCCTTGCCACTGACCATCATGTCTGTAGCTCAGCTTAAAAGTCGTTTCCTCCTGAAAGCCTTCCCAACATGGTCCCCGTGTTGCGTCCCCGCTCACCGTACTTCCCTCATCACATTGAGTTGTAAGTGTGGCGGGGCCCCCAGGCCCACAAACCCCCTGCTCCGACACTCTGAACGGCACCCGGTGCCAACAGGTGGTCAGTACGAGGCAGGTGGACACACCCGTGAATGATCTGCAAGTGGCAGGGAAGCTTCTGGACTTGCAGGAGCTTCCTCAACCTTCGCCCTCAACCCTGAGGTTTTCTCCTGCCTCACCCTTCCTTTTGCCCGCAGCACTGCCGAGGACAGCTCTGCCCACTGAGCTTTTCATAAAGTTAGGTTTGCGTGTGCAGGGCAGACGCCCAGCGTGGAACGGCTGAATTAGAGAGCGAGAACGCCTTCCTGTCCCCTGACACAGAAATGTTTGCAAAAATGCATTCCAAAATTATGGTTGCAATTTGGGAGCCTTTTTCTTTTTTAGCAAATGAATCCTTTTTCCCTTTTTAAGTGTCTTCCTGGCGGAAGCAGCACGAAGCTATTTTTACCTAGCGGCTGTAAGCCTCATCACTCAGAGGAGAGAGCCGGGGTGTGTGCGGAAACCACACAGGCCCATCAGGCCCTGCGCGCCAGCCCAGTTCTAGGTCACTTGGGTGAAGCCAGTTTAAATTATCTCCCAAATTAAGCAGTGGTTTTATAAAAGAATGAAAACACAGACACATTATTACCTTCTTCAGATTTCTAACAGACCGGAAAGTTATCAAGGCAAAAACCAATGAACTGTGGCAGGCAAATGTTATGAAAAGATCGGGGCTGAGAGCAAGTTGGGGGTGGGGATCTTCTGGCTCTCAGACTTCATTTCAGCAGCAAACGCTTTCCCTGGATGAAATCATGCAGGAAAATTGACTCCAGGGCGTGGTTGAGGATGCGGCTGCTTTGGCTGACGGAGTCGATCCTGCGTTTGTTTCTCCCTCCCACGCACTCCACGCCCCTCAACACCCCACCCCTGCCCGGCTAGCTCCAGCTGCCAGAATCTACCATCTAGAATCTAACTCCAGGAAGCCCAGGCCCAGCAAGTGACAGAGCAGGGACACCTGCTGGGCTCCTCTCCAGGTGACTCTCTACCTGCTCCTTGCCAGGAGCCACTCAGTCGTTCATTGCGTGGTCATTGGATCACCATGCATGGTGTTTCTCCACACTCGTGCCAGAGCTGGCCGGGTTCTCCAAAGCTCACCCTCCAGATGCCCGCAGCTCTCGGCTTGGTTTTAGGCCTCGATTTTCACCTGATGCGCCACAACGATTTCTTTAAACACGCAACACCTGATTATTTAGTCCAGGGCACTGACCTCTTTTCCCTTAGGTTGTCAAAAAAAAAAAAAAAAAGGACAACAGCCAACACAAGAGCCTTCTAGTGTGAAAAAATCAAAATTATACCTATTTTTGTCAGATCTGTAAAAAATATATTTTGATGCAGAATTTTAGTAAATAGTTTATGTGTGCCATGAGATGAAAAGAGTTGAAAACTGCTGGTTTGAGGGTTCAGTCCAAGTTCTATTACCAGCATTTCTACCTATCTGGTTTTGTTTGTTTGTTTGTTTGTTTGTTTAATTTTATTTTAATTGTTGTTCTTATACAGTTTTCTGTTTTCTACTCCCATCCCATCCCACCGCCCCAGCCCTCCCCTGCTCCCTCCCATTTCCACCCCGCCCCTAGCTTTTGTCCATGTGTCTTTCATACTTGTTGCTCTAATCCCTTCCCCTTTTCCCTGGATATTCCTATCCCTCTCCTCTCTTGTTCTCAATTTCAGTGTCTTTGGTTATATTGTGCTTGTTTGTTTGTTTGTTTGTTTGTTTTTATTAGGTTCCTGTTAAAGGTGAGATCATATGGTATTTGTCTTTCACTTCCTGGCTTATTTCGCTTAGCATAATGCTCTCCAGTGCCATCCATGCTGTCGCGAAGGGTAGGAGCTCCTTCTTTCTTTCTGCTGCATAGAATTCCATTGTGTAAATGTACCGCAGTTTCTTGATCCATTCATTTACTGATGGGCACTTAGGCTATTTCCAGCACTTGGCTATTGTAAATTGTGCTGCTATGAACATTGGGGTGCATAGGTTCTTTTGGATTGGTGTTTCAGGGTTTCTAGGATATAATCCTAGCAGTGGAATTGTTGGGTCAAAAGGCTGTTCCATTTTTAGTTTTCTTAGAAAATTCCATACTGCTTTCCATCGTGGTTGTACCAGTCTGACCTACCTGTTTTTAAGGAAACCGTCCACTTCAGTGGTTCATCGATGTATTGAACTAAAACTGCCATAATGACTTAATAATTATATGTAGGTTCCTGGCAAAGTAAAAACCAGGTAGAATTTCACTTATAGCCAACTTAGGGGGTATGAAGTGGCATCTCGCTGTGGTTTTGATTTGCGTTTCCCTGGTAGCTAATGATGCTGAGCATCTTTTTATGTGCTTATGTGGCCATTTGCGTGTCTTCGTTGAAGAAATAACTGTTCAGATACTCTGCCCACTTTTTAATTGGCTTATTTGTATTTGTGTTACTGAGTTGTAAGAGTTCACCGTATACTCTAGATACTCTTCAGATATATAATTTGCAAATATTTCCTCCTGTTCTGTGTGTTGTCTTTTCACTTTAATGGTATTATTTACAGCAAACGTGTTTTATTTTGGTGAAGTCCAGTTTGTCTTTTTTTTTTTTTTTTTGCTTTAGTTGCTTGGACTTTTAGGGTCATATCTAGGAAGCCTTTGCCTACCCCAAGGTTTGTGAAGATTCCCACATACCGCGTGGGGCAAAAGTAGGTTTGCGGTTGTGAGTATGCAAGTTTATCCCTGTGTTATTAATTATTGTTGTATTAGTTTCCTTACGAACAACTGTAAACCTACTTTTGCCCCACCCTGTATGTTGTCTTCCCAAGGTTTTATAGTTTTAGGACTATGATCTCTTTGCAAGTAATTTTTGTCTATGATGTAGAGGGAGGTCTGCCTTCATTTACTACATGTGGCTACCTAGTTATCCCAGCACAATTTATTGGAAACTGTTCTTCTTTCCACCGAATTATCTTGGTACCCTTGTTAAACCTCAGTTAGCCATAAATGTAAGGGCTCACTTGTGGACCCTCTGTCCCCTTCCATCACCCCACGTATCTGTCCTTAGGCTGGCGTCACGCCGTCTTGATTACTTCCGCTTTTCAATAAATTTGGAAATCAGGAAATAGGTCTCCTCCAATTCAGTGTTTCCTTTTCAAGATTGTTTTGTCTGGCCTAGGTCCTTCACATTTCCAAATGAATTTTAGGGTCAGCTTGCTAGGTTTTGAAAAAAAAAAAAAAGGCAGCTAGGATTTCAACAGGGATTGTGTTGAATCTGTAGACCAATCTGGGACTATGGTCAGTTTAACCATACTAAACTCTTCAATTCATGGAAGATATCTTTCCATTTATTTAGGTTTTCAATTTCTTTCAATGACATTTTGTAGTTTTCAGTGTAGGTCTTACACTTCTTTTGGGAAATTTATTCTAAGTACTTTATTCTTTTTAAAGTTACTGTAAATGAAATTGTTTTAATTTCATTTTCAGATGTTCAAAGCAAGTGTATAGAGATATGATTCATTTGTGTATATTGACTGTGCACCCTACAACCTCCCTGAGGTTGGTTTATTCATTTAGATAGTTCTTCAGTGGACTTCATTGGGTTTCCTATACACAAGGTCATGTCATCCGCAAATAAGAGAGAGCTTTTACTTCTTGCTTTCCCTTAGGAATGTCTTTGTGCCTAATGGCCCCGATGAGACCCTCCAGTACAGTTCTGGGACGTGGAGGTGACAGTGGGTGACCACACCTTGCTCCTCATCTCAAGGGAAGACAGCCAGTCTTCTGATGAGTTCTTCTAACTTAAAAACTCTATTTGGTCCTTGTTGAGGGCTTCCCCTCCTTCATCCCTTTTGGAACTGTATTACTGAGTTTGGTCTCTTGAATCTGTTATCAATACTTACCATATTTTTTGGACTATAGGATACAATCCCCCACCCCCCTGAAATCTGGGAGGAATAATGGTTGTTGATACTGCTGTTGAGTTGTTTACATTTACATTAGTGAAATCATATGTTATTTCTGTTATTAGGTATTTTGCCACATTATTTTTGCTTCAAAAATTTTTTTCCTATTTTCTTCCTCTAAAACCTAGGCGCATCTTATGGTCCGAAAAATACGGTGAGTGCCTCGTTTTGTGAATGACAATTTCCAGTTCTTTCTTTCACTCTGCTTTGTGAAGGAATTTTCTTTTTTTAATTATATTTTATTGATTATGCTATTACAGTTGTCCCATTTCTCCCCCATCACTCCCCTCCACCCTGCACACCCCCTCCCACCCACATTCCCCCCCTTTGGTTCATGTCCATGTGTCATAAGTTCTTTAGTTTCTACTTTTCCCACACTATTCTTGCCCTCCCCCTGTCTATTTTCTACCCACCGTCTATGCTACTTATTCTCTGTACCTTTTCTCCCTCTCTCCTCCTCCCACTCCCCTTTGCTAACCCTCTATGTGATCTCCATTTCTGTGTTTCTGCTCCTGGTCTAGCTGTTTGCTTAGTTTACTTTTGTGTTGGGTGTGGTGGTTAATACCTGTGAGTTTGCTGTCTTTCTACTGTCATATTTTTTATCTTCTTTTTCTTAGGTAAGTCCCTTTAACATTTTATATAATAAGGGCTTGGTGATGATGAACTCCTTTAACTTGACCCTATCTGAGAAGCACTTTATTTTCCCTTCCATTCTAAATGACAGCTTCGCTGGATAGAGCAATCTTGGATGTAGGTCCTTGGCTTTCATGATTTGGAATACTTCTTTCCAGCCCCTTCTTGCCTGGAAGGTCTCTTTTGAGAAATCCGCTGACAGTCTGCTGGGAACTCCTTTGTAGGTGACTGTCCCCTTATCCCTTGCTGCTTCTAGAATTCTCTCCTTCATTTGAATCTTGGCTAATGTAATTATGATGTGCCTTGGTGTGTTCCTCCTTGGACTCCTTGGGTCCAACTTCCTTGGGACTCTCTGAGCTTCTTGGACTTCCTGGAATTCTATGTCCTTTGCCAGATTGGGGAAGTTCTCCTTTATTATTTGTTCCAATAAGTTTTCCACTTGTTGCTCTTCCTCTTCCCCTTCTGGTACCCCTATAATTCGATGTTGGGACATTTAAAGATGTCCTGGAGGTTCTTAAGCCTCTCCTCATTTTTTTGAATTCTTGTTTCTTCATTCTTTTCTGATTGGATGTTTGTTTCTTCCTTCTGGTGCACTCCATTGAATTGAGTCTCATTTTTTCTCCCATCACTATTGGTTCCCTGTGTGTTTTCCTTCATTTCACTTATTGTAGCCTTCATTTGTTCATCTAATTTGCGACCCAAATCAACCAATTCTGTGAGCATCCTGATCACCAGTGCTTTGAACTGCACATCTGATAGGTTGGCTATCTCTTTGTAGCTTAGATGAATTGGTTCTGGGGCTTTGATCTATTCTCCCGTTCGAGCCATTTTTTTGTTGTTGTTTTTGGTCTGTCGCAGCTGTTATGTAGTGAGGGGCAGAGCCTTAGGTGTTGGAGGCGGAGCCCAGTCCTGGGTGATGATGCTGCATGTGGGGGCGGGGTCTCACGTTTTTAGGTTTTATTTTCCAACACTGGGGCCCTGGGTTGCAAGATCTGTCCCATTCCCTGTTTTCTCCTGGATTATCTGTGCACGAATGTGGGACTGCCTGGTCAGCCGCTAGTCGCCACCTGTGCTCCTGGGACCTGCCAGCTGCCTCCTGCAGGCCCGGTCCACCAGCAGCTGCCTGCACACCCTGTCTTCCAACCTCCGCTTCCTCCTGCTGCGACTCTGCCCCTCTTACCGGTCTGGATGAATGGATGAATGGTTGTCAGACCTCCATACAGTTCAATTTTCTCTCAGTTCTGGTTGTTTTCTTGTTTCTAAATCCTTGTCCTTAATTTTGGCTGTGCAAGGAGGCACAGTGTGTCCACCTACACCTCCATCTTGGCTGGAAGTTGAAGGAATTTTCTTCATTCCATCTTCTAGGTCCCCCAGATCAAAACTATGGCCTGCAGGCCCAACCCAGCCTGCCACTTATTTTTATAAACAACGTTTTACTGGAGCACAGTCACATCCATTCATTTACATATTGTCTACAGAGGCCCTTACACTCTAAGGCCCAATGGAGTAGTTATGAAAGAGACCAAGCAGCCTGCAAAAAGCCAAAGATATTTACTCTGCGGCCCTTTTGCAGGAGTGTGCCAACCTAGTCCTAGATCAGTGTTTTTTCTGTTTTTCACTGTCTCTGATTACATTTTACATTTAAAAAATGCTCTGTGCTACTCCCCAGATGCTTCTTTGCTCTTGTGTTGCTTTTGCACAGGACCTTGACTCCCTTGTAGCCCTCTCTCTGTCCTTCTGGTAGCCATGCCAAGTTCTGCTTCTTGGTAGAACACTGCGGCGGGGGGGGGGGGGTGTGCAAATCACAGGTTTCAGACCTCCCAAGTCCCCTAAACAGTCTGCTCACACATTCAGCGGCCCAGGCCTCCCATCCCCTCGTTGGAATGTGTTCCCTGGGTCCCCACAATGGCCTGGCTGTCAGCAGGCAGGTGTGAGACAGCCAACAGGGAGGAGTGACCAGAAAGTTCTTCCCTAGAGCTGCTGGCGGTTCAACCACCCCCACCCCAACCCCCATGCTGGGGCCTGATGACTGAGGCTGGGGATACTCGGGAGGATGGGCTTTCCTGGGTTGGGGAGTGGGTCATCCCTTCCCAAAGTGCTGGCCTCCTGGGAAAGGGCATAAGCTCCCATGGAGTCAGCAGCTCTGGGATCGCTGGCCAGGCTGGCCCGAGGGACGCACTTGGCTTACTTTTCTTAATTCAGTTAAGTGGGAACACTCAGGCAGCCTGAGGTGGCAGGACTTGGCTCCACACTCCTCCAGGAGGGCCGGCCTTGCCCAGCCTGGGCACTCGGTCCCCCACCCACTGCAAAGAACAGCACTGAGAGTCGTTCTCTGCTGGGTGAGCACCCGAGGTCCCCTCCACATCTGGCCAAGCTTCCCCATGGCAGGTCCAGGTCTCCGAGTTACCCCACAGGATGTTGGGGGCATCTCCAGTATGACCCTAACAGGCCCCTTTCCCAAGAGCCCTCCCCACTCCTGAGTCTTCAAAGTGGGTGAAATATGATTTTAAGGAAAGTTGTTTTTTTGAGCCAAGGAGCCCATCGGGTGGAGTCAAACGAGAGAAGCTCTAGCTGTGAACCATCCTCAGGTGTAAGGAAGGCAAAAGGGGCTGGGAGCAGTTTATAGTTCCTGCCAGATAGAACCAGAATACAGGCAGGAGCTTCTGCTTCCTGAGCACACCAGGCTGGTCCCCGCCCCCCAAGGGCCAGGCTGGGATGAGGATGACCTGGCAGCAGAGGCTTTTCAAGTCTGTGCTGCAACTGGCAGGGGGGGACAAAGGAATAAAACAAATTGCTGCCCTTGTGAAGTTCACAGTCTCGTGGTGGAGCCGGCAACTGAGAAGCCTGTCCCCGTCCCCGTTAGGATGTGATGAGCAGCCCTGCGGGAGAAGTGCTCAGGGTCCCAGGGTCGGGGCTGAGGGTAATTTGCCAGGTAAATTGAAGCAGCAGCCTGAGCAGATGTGTAGGTGCTCAATAAACACTGAATGAATGAATACAAATTATGTTGTATTTCCAGAAAACAACAGTTGGTAATGACTGAATTGGTCAATGACATGAATGGTGTAAATGAGGATTTTTAAAAACAGAGTGAGGGTCACCGGTGGTCCCTGAGTTCCCTGAGATGTCTGTTGTTGTCTTCACTTTAAAGAAGCATGTCTTCAGTTCAGTTCTGGCATGGATTAGTAATACAACTTAAGCTGGTGAATATAAACCAGACAGGGTCTCACTGGTGAATCATACAAAGCAACTGTGTTTCTTTTGCTTATTTGTGGTGAGTGAGGTTTGTTTTGGCAACACCAGGTACTGGGGAAGGTCTGTGGAGTTTATTCCTCGGCAGTGACCCCAGGCGAAAACCTGGAAGAAACAGGGACTGGAAGTGGGATAACTTGGGCAGTTCTAGTACTTGGTGTCTGAAAACCCCAGGTCACCCAACTTTTCATCTCACAGGCCCCTGTGGCCCCTAGGGGACCTGAGATTCACCTTCTGGACAAGCAGGTTGGACGAGATGCCCTTTAAGGACTTTGCAGCTCTCTCATGCATCTGTGGCTCCATGGCTACTCCAGGCTCTGCGGACAGCAGGAACCCCCCCCTTCCTGCCTCCCCCATGAATGGGAGCCATCGTCCAGGAGTAGTCCACCTGACCACGTGTCCTGCACCCACACACATCACGTGTCATAGAGTCACCGACTTCAGTGAGCCATCTTTCCTGGTCCAAGAACTGGTGACCTCCAGAAACCAATCATTTGGGGGCCACATATCTCCCAAAACATTCATTTTCTTTTTATGAGAACAATGGAAAACACAAATTCATGTACTTCATGTTCTTCAGGAAGGAAGAACAGCGCCTTTGTTCAGTAAATGGGAAACATGCTAAACAGACTGTGGTTTCAAAAGATGCGCAGCTAAGGAAAAGGGGAAGGAGACGTGACAGAGGGTGCTGGAAAAGGGTGGAGAGGCTTCTCCTCGGGAGCTTGCTTCACGCTGATCCGCGGCAGTGCCTGCAAGACAGATTTAGGAGTCCCATCTGTCGAATGAGAATGGAGACTCGGAGAGGCCTGCAGGGCTGGGTTAGAATGTGGGGCTCTGCCTTCCCAGCATCCGTGGCTGATTAGACAAAGACCAGCACCCATTCATGGGGAAGGGGGCTCAGCTCAAGGCACGGTGGCCCCTACCTGTCCTTCCTGCTGCTCCTGATGCTCCGAGGAACACACACCAGATGCAAGAAAGGACCTCTTTGGGAACCCATACAGCTACTTTCATGAATTCACCCAGTGATGCTGGGCTGGTCACTTTCCCTTTCAGTGTTCTGTGCCCTGCACCAAGAAAAGGACTTGCAGGTCTCTTCTAGCATCAACAGTCTCTGATCCCCTTAACAGGAATATGGATGTCTGTTGTTCCAGGGGGTTGGTAGTTAGCAGGAAAGTCTGATGGAGGTGGGGAGGTGTATGGACCCCTTACCTTCAGTACTAATGTTCTATAGCAAATCTGCCATCAACATTTGCCAGCAAATCTTCCATCTATAGGATAGTAACAACCTGTCCAACTCCAAAGTAGCAGAGAAAGTGCTTGATCTGAAGGTCAGAGTGAGCCACACACTTCATTAAACCAGGCTGGGAATAAACAGGCCACTATCCCAGGGAGTCTTCTCACAGAACTTTGACATGCACTGACCAGGGGTAACCCTGTCTCTGCGGAGCACACCCAGAGGTCACCAACTGACCTGGGGCTTGTCCATTTTGGTAATTTTTAGGGTTCAACAAGTCTTTTCTGTAGTAAAAAGACCAATTTTGACCCTGGGAGGAGAGGATAAATCAGGTTAGGAGGGGCAAAACCCCTTTGGGGCTGCTAACAGGACTCTGGGGAACCAAGGTCTTTGAGTCTGAAGACTTAGGCTCAAACAAATAGAAGGAAAGCGGACCTGTGACAACCAAGCGCTACGGAATTCTGACACGTGGATGGTGAGGGAGTGGTAGACATGCAGAGACCCAACCTGCAGCACCTGAGGACCATGTTCAACCGCAGGAAGCGAGGCGGGATGGGTGCTAGGGTTCTGACTCGGAAAAGCCCTGGCTGGAGAACTGGCCCCACCACTTCCTGGGCAGAACCAGTCACTCACAGAGCGTCTCAGTCTGGCGACCCTTCGCTGCCCGCCTGCTGGGCGCCAGGCGCTCTCAAACGCTGCATAGGCTCTTGTGAAAAGGTAGACATGTTCTCAACGTTGCTGTGACAGAGGAAAGGGAGTCAATACTGAGAAAGCACAAGGACTCTGTCTACTTAGATATCGGGCGTGAGACTCTGAGGGTTAGGTTTTCCAGCCAGCAGTGAGGATCGCTAACCTTTAGGAAGGATGGGGCTTTAATAAGCACTGAAAACCTGGACAACCTACTTCGTTCTGCGTTTGTGGATGGGATTTTTCAGGGTTTTGTAGCCTTAGGCGGGGATCTCGTTGGGTTGGGGGCTGGGGGAAATCCTTCAGGTGCTGGGATTGCCCCAAAGCTGCGACTCCGGGTCCCAGCCTTGGCTCTTTATTGACAGAGGAGTCAGGAGTCGGTGACCTCGACACCCCTCGGATCCAAGTTGCCCACAGCGTCCGAAGAGGCGGGGCGCATTGCAGGGCTAAAGGAGGGATAATCCTCTGACCACTACGTACAGACGATCGAGAAGTCATTGGCCTCCGCCGGTGCAGGGGGCGCCCAGCACTGGGAAGGGCTCAGCGCTCCACGTGTCGCCCAACGCCCCACTCGTTTTAGACCCCGTCCCACCCCTGGCTCCTCCTAACCCCACTACCCTCCCTTCTACGCCCATAAGCCCCGCCCCTCTCCTAGCGGCCAAGCCCCCACCGCAGGCCCTTACCAGTAGCCCCTCCCTCCCCGTATCCTCTCATAGCCCCGCCCCAACTCTCGCGGCCCCGCCCCCTCGCGGCCCCGCCCCGCCCCTCACAACTCTCGGCTCCCAGCTCCCGGAGGCGCGGGCTGTGGGGCCCCGCGCCTTTTGTGTCGGTCTTCGGACGCCGCGCGCGCCCTCTCCTCAGCGGCCGCGGGCTGAGGGTCGCACGCGCGCACCCCACCTCAGCGGGTGGAGGGACGCACCCTCAGTCTCGGCCCTTGAGCTGAGCTCGCCCTCCCGCTTCCCCGTTGGCGGAGCCGGGGGTCGCCGCCCCCTCCCCTCCTTCCACCTTTCCCGGCGGCGCGCGCACACGCGGCCCGGGCACGCGCCCGCCAAGATGGCAGGGGCCGGGGCCCAGCTGTCAGGCGCGACCGCCGCAGCCCTTGCCCGCAGCTAGCGGCCAGGACGCCCGCCCCGAGAAGATGAGCCCCCGCTGCCCCCCGCAGCCCAGCGAGACGCGGAGCCGCCGCGCCCGGGGCCGGCTCCCCCGCTAACGCCCCGCGCCCCGCGCCGCGCGCCCGGCCCCGCGCTCCCGCCCCGGCAGCGACAATGAGGTGAGCCGCGCGGGCGCCTCGGCGAGGAGGGAACACGGCGGGCGGCGCGGGCTGGCTTCGGGGGAGTCGTGGGGGCGTCGAGAACGGTGGGAGCACCCGGGGGTGTCGCGGTGGGGGGCGTTCTGGAGGGAGCGGACGGCGCCGGCCTCTGCGGGCTGTGGGAGGCACTTGAGGGGGCCGGGGGCCTGCGGGGTGGGGCGACACCCCGGGCAGGTGTGGCCGCGCCCCGGCCGCGCGGCGGCACACGACGGCCGAAGCCCGGATCGGTGCCTGGCGGCCGGGAGGAGGCCGGCCCGAAGCCACTCTGCCTTCCGTCTCCAAGGCTCTAGCCCTGGGCGAAGGCGCCCCGGTGCCGGGCTCAGAGCCGCGTTTGGGTTTACTTGTGAAGTGGTGCTTCCCTTCCATCTGGAGCTGCGTGCCCCATTTCTCTCCCCTCCTGGTCCCCCTTCTCCTTTTTTTTTTTTTGCACGCCGGTGAGGGTGCAAGGGCCGAACTGCACCACCCCGTGCCTTATCCCCCAGCCAGGGGTCTGCTGGTCATCCGGCCAAGAAATGGGGCCTCGCCCGCGGCCCGGAATTCCCGCTCCAGAGGGAACCCAGGCCTGCTTTGGGGAGATAATCACTTCCTTGCCTTTTTCTTTTCGGTGTAATTTCCTTTCTAAACACACATACCATAAAAACTATAGAGCCTGTAGCTCCACGTTGCCTGTTTTGTGAACTTTATTGAAAGAAATCTATATTCTTTTGTGTCTGGCTTCTTTCACTCACGATATTTTTGAAAATCATTTATTCTGTTGTAACTGTTGTTCATTTTTATCTCCCGATGGTTTTGCACTGCGTGAATACACCGCAGTTTGGCCATTCCACTGTCGGTAGACGTTTGGATTGTTTCTAACACGTGGCTGTTATTGCGGTTGTGAATACTCTTACGTGCCTCCTGGTGCACTCCTTCTTTGCTGGGTGTACACCTAGCTGTGGAATTTCTAGCTCAAAAGATACGCATTATTTTTGACTTTGGTAGCTAATCCCGTACCTAGTTGCCCAAGTGTTTGTACCGATTTACACTCCCTACAAGTGTGTGAGTCTTTGTGCACTACAGCCTTGTGTGCACTTGGTTTTGTCGGTCTTCAATTTTAGCCATCCTGGTGAGAGCGAAGTGGTTTTAAATAGCAGCTTCTTGCTGACGAATGAGGTTGAACATCTTTTCCTTGTTTATTGGGTATTCTTTTTTATGAAGTGCCTCTTCAACTGTCTTGCCCAGTTTTCTTTTGAGGTTTACATTCCTTTTTCTTCCTAATTTGTAAAAGTTCTATCTGTAGATCAGGAAGATAGTTTCCTATAACATCTACACATCTTACTGTTTTGCCATTCAAATTAAGATCTACAGTCTACTTGGAATTGATTTTTGTGTAACTCGTGAAAAAGGGTCAAGTTTTATTTTTTTATCCGCACCACTTATTCAGCACTATTTATCAAAAGGGTCATCTTTTACCCATAGCTCTGCAAGACCACGTTTGTCGTGTTCCCTTTGGGGTCATTTCCTTTCTGCCTGAAGAGCACCCCTTAGAATTTCTTTTTTTTTTTTTTTTAAGGTTTTAATTTATTTACTTATTTATTTTTAGAGAGAGGGGAAGGGAGGGAGAGAGATAGAAACATCAACGTGTGGATGCCCCCAATGGGATACCCAGCCCACAGCCCAGGCATGTGCCCTGAGTGGGAATTGAACTGGCAAACCCTAGGTTCGCAGGCTGGCACCCAATCCACTGAGCCACACCAGCCTGGGCTGCCCCTTAGAATTTGTTTAGTGTGGGTGTGTTGGTGACAGATTCTTACAGTACTTGTTTGCAACTGTCATTATTTGTCCTTCATTTAAAACAAAAACAGCTTTATTAAAATATAACTCATGTATTATAACACTTCCCCATCTAAAGTGTGCAGTTCAGTGGCTTTAGTAATTTCACAGACTTACACAACCGTCACCGCAGTCTGGTTGGAGAACATTTTCCCCCATTCCTGATTTGCCACTGTTTTCCTTTAGGGCTTTAAAGATATCTCATTATCTCGCCTTGAATTGTTTCTGTTGGGAAGTCACTTGTCTGTAGTCTGCCTTTTTTCCAGGCTGCTTTTTAAATGTTTTCTTTGTCTTTGGTTTTCGGCAATTTTTTAAACATATAATTAGGGTTCTCAGGACTTCTCGATCTGTGGCTTCATGTCTTTCATTGTTTTGTGACGTCATCGCCCATTAGTACTTCAGATACTGCCTCGGCCCGGTCTTCTCTCACCTCTCCTGCCGGGGCTGCAGTCACGCGTGCTCGAACACTTCCCGGTACCTCCTGTGTTGCTCAGCCTCCTCCTGTGTTTCTGTCCGCCCTTCATTTTACCACTCTCCCTTAACTCTCTGTCCTGCTATGAATAATCTGCTATTGAACTTGTGAATTGTTTTTATTTCAGTCATTCTTTTATTCTTTAGTTTCTACTTATTTTTCATAGTTTCCAATTATCTGCTAAAATACTCAATCTTGTCTTTTACCTCCTTGAATGTCTTAAAGTTTGATCTCGGCAGTACCTGGAAGTCATTTCCAGTGTCTGATTCTGTTGGTTTTCGTTCATACTGCCTTGTCTCCTTATGTCCCTAGTTTTTATTTTGTTTTTGTTTTTTTTTTAATCGTGTGCTGGACATATTATTTGCACAATTGTTTAGAAATAATTTGAGGCCTAAGAGGATGCTTTTCTCTTTTATAGTTAATTCGCCTTTGCTTTTGTCAGGCAAGCGGGGCGCTTAGGACCTGGAGGCACATCAGCGCAGTTTCGGGCACTAAGCTGCTTCTGAGCGAAGCCACAGTCCCTGGGAGAGCCCGCCTGCCCTGCTGCCCCTTCCTGCCAGAGTCCCGCTCTCCACCAGCACCTCCTGCCCTGTGCACACCCCGGGTTTTAGCTTTTATCCCCAGGACAAGTGGAAGTGGGCCCAAAGCGGAATTCACCTCCTGGAGCCCCTGACGGGCCTTCCCTCCCCCAGCCTCCAGGCCCTCGTTTGTTCTATTTTTACCCGCTTTTCTGGTTCTCTACAGCTGGAGGAGTGTTCAGGTTTACTTAGTCGGAGGCTACTGGAAAACGAGAGTCCCTGGTGTTTGCGTTTTCAGGGGCACTTGGAGTCAACATGCAACTCTGGAGATTTAAGTTGCTGGGTTTCCGAAGCTGTGGAGAATAACGTTACCTGTTTTCTTGTGTTCAGTTGGATCTCTGTTAGGTTGTCTCTGTTAGTTCAAGGCTCTGGAATCAAAATAATTTGAAGAATAAATCTTTAATTCCTCTTAATATATAATTAACTGCAAATATGGCAGTTTAATTCAGATCATTACTGTAAAGCAGCGATTTTCAACCTTTTTCATGTCGTGACACACAAAGTAATTCTGAGGCACACCAAAAAAAATATGTTTTTTGCTGATCTGACAAAAAATGAGGTATAATTTTTATTTATTCACACCGGATGGCTATTCTTATGTTGGCTGTTGTCTTTTTTGTTTGACAGTCCATTTACCAGGAGTCTCAGACTCATTTCACCTGGAGCCACATCAGCCTCGAGGTTGCCGTCAAGGGGCTGAATGTCATTTCAGCTCCTTGACGGTTAAGGACTAGGTTAAGGACTAGTTCCGTTTATACGGTCCTCAAATTATTCCGGCCTTCTGAAGGTGGCCTCGAGGCTGATGCGGCCCCCGGTGAAAGTGAGTGTGACACCCTGATTTAGTCAGTATCCCTCACTGAGTTGTCAGGTAGTGCATATTTTAAGGATTCTTACAGCACACTGGTTGAAAATCGCTACTGCAAAGCAAAGGATTTTAGAAATGGGTGCTTTGCTGTCTTCTCATATTTCTTTCTTTCTCATTTTGATCTCCTTTGCCATTTATTTGATATAAATTACCCTTTGCCTGGTTCTCTTGAGTAGAATATGTAATTTTTTGATCAACAGTAGTGGAATAGCATTCTCAGATCCCATTCTTTTGGATCGGATTTTTGAAAAAGACAAGGATGTAGAAATGAGAGTTCCTATATGGTTTCTCCAAAATGAGTCATTCAGTTCTTTTTTAAGTCATTTGTTTTTTACACAGATTTTTAAAAAATGCTGCTGACAATTTAACATGGATTTCTTTTGCAGACTCCTTATAGTTAAACACCTATGCAAGTATATTTACATGGACCTCAAGTACTTGAGTTTTGCAGATGGACCTAAATAAGTCAAGAGGGTCTATTCATTGTCTATTCATTACATCTGTTTTCAACTCATTTGATTTGGATACACATAAACAAGCAGCTAGGTTCATCCATGAAAAACACTTTCCTTTTTGTTCAGTTCTGAGTTTTTAAAATGAAAATAACATGCATTTTACTTAGATAATCTCATCAGAATACCTAGACATGACCTATTGATAAAGGTCTGGAAGGAGGGTCCGTCTAATAAATAAGCTGACTGCTTGAGGCATGGGGCCACTTCCATTGGCCAGAAAGTCCCGTTGGCTTGATTCCTTCAGGCCATGTCTGAGTTTTTCTGTACCTTCCAGTCTTCCGCCTGAGTTCTCTTTCTAACAGACTGGAATGTAAGAGCGCTTTCTCTCACAGGCCCTGATGTGTAACACCTTCTTTTAGAAATCGGTTGTTGAGGGCTCACAGCTGCCTGGTGCTGGATCACGTGGGTGAGGAGGTGGAAGGAGCCAGGCCTCTCCCACCCCTCCCCAAATACGACCCATCCCTAAGAGGTTTACAGAAACGTACCAGATCTCTTTCTACATCCCTTTCCTACCTAAACAAACAGACAGACAAAAAACAGCCCACATACACAGTATACAATATTTCTGTTTATATACTTTAGTCATTTGTCTGTTGGGAACGGTCTCTTCTGTGAACAGTCCCCCCATCTCCCTTTTATCTTTTAAAGATTTGATATATAGAAATTTGAGGTCTTTATGTCATTAAATCATTTTCTTTGTGACTTCTCATGATTTCTTATATTTGTGATAGCATTCTTCTAGCACTTTGGTTATGTATTAGCTTGTTTTTCTGTTTTATATGTAAGAATTTTTTTAAGTTATTATTCAAATTGGAATATGAGCTAAAGAGCAAAATTACATTTTTCTTCAAAATTGCTGGTCAGGTACTTGATTGTATCCATAAATACATTGCAGAGATATCAGCCATGTTTTCTAAGTTGAATGGCAGCACAAACGTCTGGTTCCCAGAACCCTCCCTAGGGGTGCCTGGTTGCAGCTGGTGACGTCTGAGTGTGGGTCACCTCCATCCTCAGAAAGCTTGCCTGCCGCCGGCAAGGCCAGCCTGGTATACGTGCGGCACGGCCGGGCCGGCATCTCTCAGGTCTGGTTACATGCCAGGGAACCGCCTCACCTGGGCCAAGGGCACTTGATCAGTCTGGGAGCGACACAGGATGCGGGGTGATGACAGGGCACGCTGCAAGATGCACAGGCACAAGCGCAGCCCTTGTTTATCACCGTGAGCCCGCACTAACTACGTTCCTGAGTCCAAGCCGGCCCCAAGTAAGTTCCTGAACTTAGTGCTGCAGGATGGGGCAGGGGAGCGTTTCTCCAGGTGTCCTTAGAAGTCGCGTTAGGCAGACCTGCTGTCGGGGCTGTGGGACTTCTGTGTGTGTGTCTCTCTAGGCTGTCTTCTGTTCTGTCTACCTGTGTTCAGGCCAGTGCCATTACCATATTTGCCTTGTGGGTGATGATTTTTAAATTAGAGCAACTTTATCCTTTTATTAAACTGATGGTATTTTGAATTTGACTTATTGGGTAGTTTTGTTTGTATCTAGTTGTATAAGCTAGATACACAACTAGACCTAGTTTTATAATTACACATAAATAAGCTACATGGAAATGAATTATATCAGCATTGTTCCCTATGAAGATTTCTTCCCTTTAAAGGGAATATGCATACTCTGAACCTAGCAGCGGATGATAAGCTTGATGACTCCTAGTTGTGGAATGACTG
Organism: Anoura caudifer; assembly: GCA_004027475.1. Taxonomy (NCBI): domain Eukaryota; kingdom Metazoa; phylum Chordata; class Mammalia; order Chiroptera; family Phyllostomidae; genus Anoura; species Anoura caudifer. Next base: position 183,802 of record PVKU01001289.1, read on the forward strand.
TATCAGAAGTGCTGTAGCCCTGGCTGGTGTGGCTCAGTGGATTGAGTGCCAGCCTGTGAATCAAAGGGTCGTTGGTTTGATTCCCAGTCAGGGCACGTGTCTGGGTTGCAGGCCAGGTCCCCAGTTGGGGGTGCACAAGAGGCAACCACACATTGATGTTTCTCTCACTCTCTTTCTTCTTCTTTTTCCCTCTCTCTAAAAATAAATAAATAAAAATTTTAAAAAAATACCAACATTGAAAAGAAGTGCTGTAGTAATGTGATGGTGACTTGGAGAGCCTGTCCAGCTGACGCCAGGGTTGACGTGGGAAGGACAGTGGTCCCCTTGTCAAAGGTGCAGTTGTCTCTTTCCTAGCCCCAAACGAGAAGATCCCCATAGGAATAATTTCTGGTGGCAATTTTCTCGTACTTAAGAAAGGTATTTTTCTGATTTAAATGGAATAGATGTTGAATGTAGAGAATTTAAAAGCATAGGTATGAAGAAGGCAATAAAAATCAGTAGTGAGGATGTAAATTAAACTCACCATGGTAATTGGTTCACAATATATATAAGTCAAATCATTGTGCCGTACACTGTAAACCTATACCGTGCTGTGTGTCAATTATATATCAGTAAAACGGGAAAAAATTAAAGTGGCCATTTTTAAAAGGTTTATTTATTTATTTATTTATAGAGGCAGGGAAAGGGAAGGAGAAAGAGAGGGAGAGAAACATCAGTGTGTGGTTGCCTCTCATACACCCCCTTACAGGGACCTGGCCTGCAACCCAGGCATGCCACCTGACTGGGAATTGAACCGGTGACCCTTTGGTTCACAGGCTGACACTCAGTCCCCTGAGCCACACCAGCCAGGGCTAAAGTTACCACTTTTTAAAAATCATTATCAATCCTGTTGGTTAGGGATAATCAAATAAAATATGTGGTTTAGTTTCTTTAATTTTTTCATGTCTAAGTGTAACGTTCTTACAAACCTGATATCATGCTATGCATTTGTGTTGGACATTTTACACTGAGCGTGTGTGCATTTCCCTGTGGTAAATATTCCCTGAAAACAGTTAAAGTGGTTGATTAATACTCTATCACATGATATGTCATAATTTATTTACCATACCCCAGTTTTAGGACAGTGAGCTTGTCTATAGCATTTCATCATTGAAAATGCCATGATAATAAATCTTTATGTACATAAATCTTAGAATGCCTCTGTCTCTGATTATCTTCTGAAGGTAAATTAGCAAAATGGTATGTAATACTACTGATACCGAAGGGAATAAACATTCTTAAAGTTACTGATATATATTATAAGAATGTTCATTTTAAAAGAGGAAAGAAAGAGATAAAGTTAGTGAAAGGAAGTTTAATCCTGGTGTTAACTTGGAATTTCCTGCTCCCCACCCCGCAGAAAAAGAAAAGGCAGAGGAAGGACTAGGAAAGGAATCAGAAGAAACCAGACAACGGCGTGGCTTCCTGTGCTCACCAGTGGGGGGAGCCCTGTTTCCGATTCCTCCTGCTCCTGTGTGGGAAGATGGACTGTCTTTGTGTTTAAGGCTGTGCAATCTTTAAGGCCGTGCAAAAGACACCTCCTCTGGCTCTGGGGTTAAGGGAGCTGTGAGTGAAGCCTGTTAGTTCCTTTAAATCTTCAGTTTTGCGCCCTGTATTCTAAGGAAGCTGGGTTTCAGAGTCAGACAGACCTGGGTTCCACCCAGAGCATCTCCTTACGAGCTCACTGACATCAAGCAGATTTCTTAGTCCCCTCAAACGTGAGTGAGAGGGTGTGCAGGAGGCCCCCCAAAGCAAGCCGTGAGTTTAGGGGAGCCGTCCGTTGTCTGGACAGACACCCAGAAAACATGCCTTCGGAGCTCTGCAAAGGCCTTCTGCACCTTCGCAGGGTTTCGTAAGGATCAAGCGAGGTCACACGGAAGGTTCTTGGCTGACAGCGTTCAGTAGGGATAGTTATCTCCCTCCTCCACCCCAGTCTGTTGCGTCCCTGAGGTAAGCAACCCCTGGAAATTGTCCCTGGAAAAACCTGGGACGATTCTGGTTTCAAATATTCTGCCCTTTTGTGACATCACTGTGTAACTTATCTACCACATGTGATCATTTTTTTGTTTTAGAAACCTGTTGCTATTGATGCTTCAACTTCTAAAAAGATTCAGGGACATTCTCTCTAAGACATAAAACAGAACTGTTGAAATATAAAAACAGGGGCAAGCCATTTCGGGGTAGAGACCATTGAAGCAGAGCATTTAGATAAGAAATGGTTACTGCAGTTGAGCACACCTAGCAGTGAGTTCATGGAAGCCGTGGTGAAAGGGAAATGCAAGCTGGTATGTGTTGCTCATTCTACAGTAAATCAGACGTGGCTTAGGAGGGCTGCGGAGACACGTTGCCCGGTATCTTTAGAGACATTGGACGGCTCACTTTACCAGAGCTTGGGTTGGGGAGGCTCCTTCTCACAGCCCTTGTCCAGGCCTTTCCCCTGGTGGTATATTTGCCTGGGTCCCTTCCTTAAAAGCTTCCAACCCTTAACATTCTCTAGGGCAGGGGTGTCCAACGTGCCACATGCAGCTCAGGGTGGCTGTGAACGTGGCCCAACACAAAATCGTAAATTTACTTAAAACATCATGAGATTTTTTTGTGATTATGTGTCACAATGTATTTAATGTGTGGCCCAAGACAACCCCTCTTCTAGTGACAGAGACACCAGAAGTTGACACCCTGCTGCTGGGCCTGCCCTCCACTCCGACCTCGTTGGTGGGACTCTGTCTGTTGCTCTGATCTGAGCTGACTGAAGGCTACCTCCTTTCCCTCTCACCCCGCTAACTTCTTGGCCTTCAAGTCTTAGTTCAGATGCCACCTCCTCAGGGACGCAGTGCTTGGCCCCTCGCCTGGCGGAGGGCCCTTCACTGTTTGTAATTCATCACTGTGGCATCTCGTAGTTCCTTTTCCCAAGCCGTATTTGTAATTACTTATATTTCCTCCTGTCCTTCGTGAAGGGGCATGCTGTCTGGATCTCCGTTGGATCCCCAGAGCTTAGCACTGTGCCTGGCACTTGGTCGATGCTTAATAAATGTTGATGCTTGCACCTGTTCCTAAAATGGACAGTAAATCATGCCATTCATTCCACGTGGCTGGGGCCTTCCAGGTCCAACATTCCATGTGGCCACCCCCAGCACGTTCACACTGGCATCCAAGGTGAAAGCTGTTTCATTATGTGCTTAATGGATTAATGTATCACTGGGGTGCCCAAGCTTTTGTCTCTTGTGCCCGTGCTGCCGCCATGAGACACGACTTGTTTGCTGATCGCGGAGGGATTTTTTTCCTGGGATTTCTTTGTAAGGACATCCCGTACTGTCACTCTCAGGGTCCCAGATGTTTCTCAAACCTTCATGCGCGTAGGGCCGCTGTGCACATCGCCTTCTAAAACGCAGCTCCAGGCCCTGTCGCCAGAGATGGAGGAATGCTTTTTAAAGTCTTCTCTTTTTAGATTTACAGAAAAACTGAGCAGATACTACAGAGAGTTCCTATGCCCCCTCCCACATCTACCCAATAGTAACATCTTACTTGGAACATGTTTATATGTAAGGAGCTAACATTGATGCGTTATTATTAACCAAAGTCCATAGTTTATTCAAGTCTCCTTGTTTTCCTGCAGTGTCCTTTTTCTGTCCCAGGATCCCATCCAGGACACCACATGGCATTTAGTTGTTATACCTCCTTAGACTCCTCTCGGATGTAATACTTTTTCAGACTTTCCTCAGGTTTGATGCCCTTGACTATTTGAAAGAGTGCTGGGTGGGTATATTGTAGGAAGCCCCTCTGTTGGGATTTCCCTCATTTTTGTCATGATTAGTCTGAGGTGATACATTTTAGGGAGAAGACCAGGCAGTGAAGAACATGCCCTTCCAGGGTAGGGTTGTTAGCACTGCAAGGCACTCCCACCCTTAGTCACCCCCCCCCCCCAATTATTAATGAAACCACAGGTTTTGGGGGGAGGTTTTGACCTGTAAAAAAATACTCATTTATAAAATCATAGGAAGTTAGGTTCAGAAACTTAGAAATCTTCTAAGTACAGTGGTCTTTAACCCTCACTGGGCATCAAAAACACTGGATAAAGCCCTCTTCCTCGATGCCCTCCCCCAATGCCAAGGCCCTACCTCAGAGATTCCATTAATCTGGAGCGAGGCATGTTTTTCTGTTTTTTCTCGACTTGTCTTCTTAAAGTCTCTGCGTGATTGAGTGTGCAGCCAGAGTTGAGGACGGCTGACCGAGTCCTGAGGTCAGGAGCAGGGCTGATTTATTCAGCACTGCAGTCTCGACACCTAGCAGTGAACCTGGAATGTACTCTGCTTGATAAATGTTTGTTGAATAATGCACAGGTCCCTCACTTCTCAGGTAGGAAACTGGACAGACTCCAGAGGTCACTCACCAGAGGTCACGGCAGTGGGGTAACGGGGCCATGAAGCTCAGGTTTCTTGCCTCTCAGTCTGGTCTTCTTTCGCCGTCCTCCATTCATGTTTTCCTCTTTGGTCGTAGCCAGAGGTGGGCAGGAGCGTTTGCTGTCTTGACCCACGTGCTGGGCATTTCTATGACCTCGACCCCAGCTCCTCCGCAGTGCAGCAGAAACTTGGGAATGAGCTTTCGACTCTGTAGTGAGATAATTGGACGAGGCTGAACTTGCAGCCTGTGTTGGGTGTCATCCTCTAGGCGGGAGGAGACGGGGACACGGGCACAGGGAGCTAACATCCCTGTGTGTCTGGTCTGTGAACCTACGAGTTTCCAGCTACTGCATCTCATTTTTTGAGTGGAGCCCCACATCCCCTTTTCTAGCAGTGAAGCCTGTTAGATTGTAGATTGGAATGCATGACGACATTACTTTTGATTAACGCTTTATTTTAATTGAGATTTTGTGGCTTTCCGTTAGTCAGCAGTAATTCCCAATCTCTGTTTCCCACACTCCAGATTGCTTCGTGGAGTCTTGATTTGGGTAGTTCCCTGGGAAAGACTCAAAAGTCAAAACTGCCAAAGTTGTAGAGACCAACTAGAATGACATGTGTTAGAAAGCTCCCCTCTGGTTCAGTTTTAAACAAAGCTGTGTTCACTTTCGTTGGATTTGGGGATTCTGCTTCCGGCAGAGGTTTATCACATTGCTTGGACCAGTCCTACTGAGAACAAGAGCAGGTGAAATGTTAAGAAAGAAAATCAGGCCTGGCTGGTGCGGCTCAGTGGGGAGGGCATCAGCCCGTGAACGGAAAGGCTGCCGGTTTGGTTCCAGGTCAGGGCACATGCAGGGCATGTGCCTGAATTGTAGGCTGGGCCACCAGTCTGGCATGCGAGAGGCAGCCGATCGGTGTTTCTCTCACATGCTGGTGTTTCTCTCCCTCTCTTTCTCCCTCCATTTTCCTCTAATAAATAAACAAAATCTATTTTAAAAAGAAAAGAAAATCAGTCTGAAGGCGTAGGAGAGCTAAATGGCAGAGAGGATTTGCAGAGCCAAGGTCCGGGAGGAGATGGGACAGGTAAGCCTGGCGCTTGGCACTGTTTCTTCCCATGAAGCCCTTGTCTGTCAGCTGAGGAGGTGGTTAGAGCGTCAGACAACTTCATGGGACTGGGGAGATAAAAACCAGTGTTTGGCCCTGGCTGGTGTGGCTCAGTGGATTGAGCACAGGCTGCAATCCAAAGGGTTGCTGGTTCGATTCCCAGTCAGGGCACATGCCTGGGTTGTGGGCTGGGTCCCCAGTGGGGGGTGTGCAAGAGGCAGCCGCACATTGATGTTTCTCTCCTTCTCTTCCTCCCTCCCTTCCCCTCTCTCTAGAAATAAATAAATAAAATCTTTAAAAAAACCCAAACCAGTGTTCAGAACACGCATAAGAGGAGGAGCCCCAGGAAGCATCCCAGGTTTTCATAAGGGCCTCTGTTTAGGGGCAAGGGAGAACCAGAAGTCGCCTGGCCCTCTCCGGAACTGGAGCACTGCTTTGAATCACCACAGTCTCTGATCGGATCACACCACTCTGTGGTCGTGTTCGTCTCCCTGCCCATCAGAGGAACGTAAATCCTTTCTAGAGGAGCCTCCAATTGTCTGTAGAGTTTTCTCGTGCAGCGGGCGGCACTCAGTCAGAAATGATGAGATCTCTGAGGGCAAGAACCAAAAGCCAGGAGAAAGCATAGACAACAGTAATGGATGTAATGAAAGGGTCAGACTTGGGTTGTAAAAGAGCTTTGAGTAATATGTTTAAGAAAATAAGCTTTCTCATTCACCATGGCCATCCCAGCTTAGAGGCTGACTAGCCTTCAGATACAGTGTGGACATATACTTTATGCTTTGTGGTGGACAAGTGTGAACAAGTGTGTCTGCCACTTGTCCTCGGTGTGTTTGCATGGCTGTAAACCTTCCGCTTAGTCCCATAGCGGGCAGCTGAGGGGTCGGGACAGGAGAGAATTGCAGTGATGATCACAGGCTCTGAGACCTTCCAGCTAGAAGGGCCCTGGAGGCCAATGCTTTGACCTCATTATGCTTTTGTCTTCAAGAGAAGTAAACATGGTGATTGACTTAGGCAATGTTAATACATGTGGATATTATTATATAATAAAGGCAGTGTTAAATATTTAATGTAAGTGTAATTGCAGTAAATGTGAATTTTTAAAGTGTAGACGTCTGTATTATAAATACATTACTCGTTTATGTGTTTTCATGTATCACATCTGCTTAAATTTTTACTTGCAAGATAACATCGAATGCCTAGCATATGCAAGACAGTGGGGCTAGGGATAGGGCTGCAGACACGAGTGGGAGTTGGGCCTTAAGGAGTATAAAGCCAAGAAGGGGCGCCCAGGGCGTCTCAGATGAAAGTGCCAGAACAGAGGTGCGTACAACCCAGTTTGTACGTATGTACATGTCTATGTATGTACGTGTGTATTTATTTATATTTAGATCGATTGATCTGCATTCGCGCTGGAAGAGGGCAGGGGTGTTATATTCTGTTCTGGGTCTTCCCTGTTGGGCTTCTTTGAACTGGCTTAATTTGGTTTTTCAGTTCCTTGAAGACAATGGTCTTCAGAAAGTCTTGCCTTACCTTATTTAAATGTCCTTAGTTCTTCCAGTTATTCATGATATATCTCTAATTAGTGGCCCCTTTGAGGGCTTTCCTTTCTCTGGGCTCTAACACTTGAAGTCCATTAGCAATTAAAAAATTAACTACTCTAAGTCTGGCTTGCACACAGAAAGTCGGTGGGCCTGGCACACAAACAAAGCCCTTTATTCAAAAGAGAAACGCAGCACACCTGGGAGCCTGCGTTCCTATGGACAGATCAAAGTCAGATGTGTCCATTGGCGTTGCTTTCTCGGACCAGCTGGGATTTCTAACTGAGCAGCTCTACGGTACTGTTGATAAACACCTTTCCTGGGAAGAAGGAAGATGCTCTCCTGGATCCATGTCGCTGTGCCAGTGGCACTGTAGCCACTGAGTGAATCAGATAAAGAAGAGAAAGAGTCCCAAACAGAAGAGCATCGCTAGCAAGGGAACCAGCGGTCCTTCCTGAGGGCAGAGTGGTGTGCTTCCTCCCAAGTGTCCGAGCCCATAGGCAGCGAGGCAGCGTGACTGTGGACTGCGCCGTGCGTAGTCATTCCCCAAGCAGCTGTCGTGCTCACTCTGCTGATTCCTGGGCTCTGAATAGGAGACAGGGTTTCCTACGCGTGTAGCTTAGTCCCAAAGTGACAGAGCACAGCGACCTCAAGTCCATCATGTCTGCAACCGGGCTTGCTGCCACCATTCTATGAGCAATTGGCCTTTGACAATGGCGCCATTTTTCAATGGGGAAAACAGCCTTCCAGCAAATGCTGGGACAAATAAATGTCCACATACAAAACAATGGAGTTGAACTTCTACTTCACACCATATACCAAAGTTATCTCAAAACAGACTGTGAACTTAAATATAAGAGCTAAAACTTTAAATGTCTTAAAAGAGAAAATATAAGAGTAAATCTTCATGGCCTTGGTTTCTAAGAAATGACACCAAAATACAAATGATAAAAGAGAAAAATAAATTTGATTCCATCAAAATTAAAAACTGTGCTGCAAGCCATACTATCAAGAAAAATGACAAGATAACTCATAGAATGAGAGGAAATATTTGCAAATCATGTACCTGATAAGGGACCTCTATCTAGAATACATAAAAAAACTTACAACTCAATAATAAAAGGATAAATGTCCCAGTTTTAAAATGGGCAAATGGTTTAAGCGGGCACTTCTCCAAAGATGTACAAATGGCCAAAAAGGACGTAAAAAGGTGTACAGCTTCATTAGACACGAGGAAGTGCAAACCAAGACCACAATGAGATATCTCTCCACACCCATTAGGGTGGCTGGAGTAAAAGAGACAGATAATAACAAACGCTGGTAAGGATGTGGATAACCTTACACACTGAGTAAGTGGCTCTGTGTGTGTAAATCTCATTCTGGAACCTTCATTCACTGCTGGGGAGATGTAAAAGGGTGCAGCTGCTTTGGAAAACCATCTGGCAGTTCTTTAAACTGTTAGACGCAGCGTTACCGCGTGACCCAGCATTTGTACTCCTAGGCATGTACCTGAGAGAACTTAAAACCTGTCCACGCAAAACTTGAGTGCGAATGTTCATAGGAGCATTATTCATGATGCCAAATAGTGGGAAAAAACTCAAAAATGTGTGTGCTGATAAACGGATAAACAGAATGTGGTGCGTTTGTCTGTACAGTGGACTATCACTCAGCAATAAAAAGGAGTGAGGTGCCGATGTTGATACAGTGGATGAACCGTGAAAACGTGCAGAGTGTACAAAACCAGTCACAGACGATCACGTATTGTTCCATCTTCGTGAAATGGCCAGAAAAGACAAATCCACAGAGACGGAAAAAGATGAGTTCATATTGCAGGGGCGGGGGGGGCGGAGCGGGAATGGGAGGGGCCGCCGAGGGGCTCTTTGGGGGACAGCGAAGGCATTCCAAAGGGAGACTGCCGTGTTGGTCAAGCTGCTCTGTGGATATACTACACTCATTGAATTATATACTTTGAACAGGTGAATTTTGTGGAATAAAAGTCTGTTTCTCGATAAATCTGGTTAAAAAACAAACATACAAATTGAACCTACCGCTTTCCTTTCCAGACTTTTCTTCCAGAATCCGCCCTCTCAGTGAGATGCACACTGTGATCAAAATAGAAACCTGGAGGCTTGGTGGAGTCACTGAATCCCTTCCTACAACATCCGGGTGGACATGTCACTACATTTCTTCCTCCTTCCTGTCCTTGTTGCCTGCCCCCTTTTCCCCAGTGCCATGACACTGATTAGTCAGGTCTTCATCATCATTAAAATACCATAATTACATTCCACTTTGGTCCTCTACCTCTTAACATGCCTCCCCTGTACTTTGTTAAGTTGTTAGTACTCAGATCGAGTTAATACTCTCTTTCTAGCTTTCTTCAGGATATTTCCGTCTGCCTGGATGAAGTCATGACTCCTTAGCACGTATGTGAAGTCTTGCGTGAGCTGGCCTCTCTCTGCCTCTTCAGATTAATTTCCTCTGTTCTCCTTATAAGGACCCTACCTTCACATGTTCTTTGCATGTGATATTCCTCCTGCTTATGATGCCACATCAAGTGACCAACAGCCACATAGTAGCTGATAGCTACCGTGCTGGATAGCACAGATTATAAAACATTCCCGTCAGATTCATAGGCACTCAATATTTACTGAGAATTTCAAGCTTTGAGGAAGTTAACAAGCCAGAAGGAAAGGGTAACGTTTATGTCACAATTCAATTTCTTTTGTCAGTTGCTAGTCTTGCCTAAAGGTCAGGGTGATGGTGATCCTATACATATTAATCCACGTGCAGGCTCGTCCTTTCCATTAATAAGGTTAGAAGGAGGGGGGTGTCTTGCTGCCTTAGTTGGGTATATGGTTTTCGCTCAGTGTCTGATTTTGAGTCTGAGAGAGGAAAGGATTGGCACAGGGAGGGGATTGGGAGCAGGGCTGGGGCTGTCACTGAGGATCAGTTTGAAGTCAGTCATTTGAGGAGGTGGCTGAGACAGTGCTGGGCTTGGATGCAGGGGAGCCCAGGTCCAGGCCTGGCTCAGGCTGAGCTCGCTGGTGGTCTTGGTGATCATTGCCCTCCTCGGAGCCTCACCATTATCACCCATTTGTGAAAGAAGGGGATTGCACTCAGCGGTATCCAAGGGCCCTTCCTAAGTTGGTCACCTGTGGTCCTGTGGCTCTTTCTGGCTCAGGAGGTGCTGGATGTTCTGAATTAGGACAGAACTGAGTCACATGAGGCCACAAACTTCAATGCCCCTTTTGTTGGTTGCTCGTGTTAGGGAGATGAGATCCTGATGTAAGTAAACTCCAGGCTTCTCCCTGGTGTCAGACTCTGGGCCTGCTCTTGATTCAGGGGGCTGAAGGCACAGCTTTATCTTCCCCTTCTCCACACCCTTCCCAGAGGGAAGTACTGTCTGTAGTTCCCTTTCTGTCCTCAAGGATGCTTGGCCTCTCAGGGCTTGACTTGGTCAAGTTCACGTAACCTCTTGGCTCTATTGTCTCCCCTTTGTAAAGTGGGGTAGTGATTCCTGCCTTGCCAACCTTTGGGGCTGATTCTTTAGCTATAGAAGACGGTGTATGAGAGATGCTTTTAAAAGATTCTAGAAATGGTGGCTGTCATTACGGTGCTACACAGTGGGGGCGTGGACATGCTGGTTTTGCAAGGGGTCAGCTGGTAGCACCTCAGATAGGTTACCACTTCTTAACCAGCAGAAGGAAGCAGGAGTTCCATCTTCATCGTTAGGAGAACAAAGCCGAAGTCACGGGCTCCCCGCGCCTGGGCCAGCTTGCTCATTCTGTGCTGTGCCGTCGGAACAGCGGGCTGAGGGCTTCTTGGGAGACAGCGATTCTGCTCAGATCAAGGCAGACTTTATTTCCGGTCAGACAGGGATTAGGCTATTCTGGGAAAGCTCAGGAAGGTCTCTACATTATTATGATTAATAAATCTGCACGTTTGTCAGATTGTAAAGGCTACCTAAGTGTAGTTTATTGGAGCCGAGAGGCTGTAAAATAAACTGATCCCCAAAGCTCTCATAATAACATAATAAGGCTTCCCATTTGTATAGTACCTTATACTATACAAAAAGCTATCACATAATTATCGTAGCATCTGAAGAGGTTGGTGAATACTGTATTCGTTTCATAGGTGAGAAAACGGATGCTCAGATAAACAGCTTGTCATTGACAAACCTGGGACTGGAGGAAAGAAGAACTAGTTTTTATTGAACTTTGGCTAAACGCAGACTGCTTTCTCATTTACTGTTACTTAATCCATGTTGACAGTCTTATGAATCAGTACGATCCCATTTTATAGATGAGCAAGCTGATGATCAGAGGGATTAAAATAAATTGTTCGGGGCTAACAGCTAGGGAGGGAGTGACATGGCTGATAGTGAAATCCCACTGTTGGGCCCCAAGGCTTGATGCTGCTGCACCATACAGACGCCCAGCTTAGGGTGGCTCCACTTGCGGCCTCTCAGCTCTGTGACTGGACAAGAGTGACACACGTTGAGTAGAAATGTAATTTGAATTTTGATCTTTTCCTATGATGTGCAGTATGATACTCTCATGATGCTGGGCAGCAGCTGCCAGTCAGCCACGTGGTCACAAGGGTAAACAGCCTGCACCCTACAGTGTATCCCTGTGTCAGATGCTCTCCCCGCATGGAGGCTACTCTGAGTGTTCCGACCACGTGCCAGGTGGGCTACGTTAAGTTGTGATGTTCAGTAGGGCATTTTTGACCTACGATATTTTCAATTTACGATGGGTTTATCTGAATGTAGCCCCATCAGAAGTCCAGGGGCATCTGTATTGCCTCTCAATTCATTTATTCCTTCCTTCGTTCAACAGATTCTTATTATATGCCTGGCAATGTTCCAGGCCTAGGATCTCACCGCCCCTCCCCCGGCTCTTTCTGTTTCCTGTGGGTCTTTAATTCGAGATATCTCCTGTCACACTGATGCTGTTAGAATAGAGAGCATTCATATTGTGTGCAATGTGTATGCTGGTAGGGTACACATAAAATAGTGTTATTGTTTTTATAAAAATCATTCCTGTTCAGTGTAAAAATTCAGCAATACAGAAAAACAAAAGAAAATAAAGTGAAAATGACCAGTGGATGTCAATCCCCTGGAGATAAGCATTTGTTAGCATCTTTATTAACATGCTTCCAGACGCCTCTGTGCACATATAAACAAACCTAACAGCTCAGTGCTGATGGAGCAGCTGTGTGTACTGAGCTGTTCTTCAGTGGGCTGAGTGGTTCACAGCATTGCATCAGTTGATCCTTGCCAAACCCTACGAGACGATGCTACCACATACTACTCAGAAGGAAGCCCATGCTTACAACAGTGAACTCATTTGCCCAAGGTCAAGTAGTGGTAAGCTCTATGAATCTAAATACCAAGCTTGCAACTACTATGCTATGTTGTACGTAATAATGCATAAATGAGAATACACTGTATATTCTTTTCTGTAATTTGCTTTTTTGTTTGATTTGTGGCAGTGTCTATTATACAACAATAATTGTAATTTGTGATAATCTCTAGTGTTTTTCCTCAACTGTAGTAATATCTATGCAATTAACGTAGGTCTAGTTTATGATTCTTTGTATACATTATACTTTATTTAGTCAATCCCTTGTTGATGGGTATTTAGTTTATTTCTAGTTTTTTGCTATTTTCAGTCATACTGGAATCAACACCTTTGTGACCTTTTGGCTGCAACTCAGTGTCCTGTGATGAAGAGCAGGCTCGCATCGGGCAGCCCATGTGCGTGTGTGACTAGCCCTGACACTTTCAAAGTGTGTTGTCTTGGGCAAATCATTTCATCTCCCGGTTCCTCAAGTTCCCATCTGTAAAATGGGGGAAAGACTAGAGCCTAAGTCCTTGCTGCTCCCCCAGGACTAAGTTCATTGATACAGGTGAAGTCCTAGAGCGGTACGTAGGACGTAAGACCTACTCAGTAAATGTTAGCCCTCACCTGTGATAGTTCTTCACTCAAGGTGCCGTGGGTTGCTTTTGGGAAGGAGTCTCTGGATCCCTTCAACTGACTGAAGAGGGGAGCACCTTGAGAAGGATGACTCGTTTGCCCCGTGAGGCCATCAGTGTGAAAGTTTGTATTTTCTGGGATCAACAAGTATGCTCAGGCAACAAGGGTCTTCTGTGCTCATTTGCCTTTTAAGTCCCTTTTTTCTCTCTCCAGTTTTAGCCTGGAAATCCTCTACCATCTCGACAGCAGTTTGGTGCCTTTAGAAGTGTTGAGTGTTTTCTCCCTGGATTTTGTTGTGAGTGTGTGTAGTTATTTTCACTAGCTGCATTGATCTTTTTAAAACAGCTCCATTCCAGTTCACCATTATTGGAAATGCAAGTGAAATCACTCTCTCTGAGTGATTAATCACACCTAGCATTCCTGAAAAACGATATCTGTGCACCACATGAAGGATTTGGATGTAGCCGCTTCAGTGGGAGTGACTGGCTTTGAGGGCTGGGGCTGTGACTCACAAGCAGCCGAAGGATGAAGAGGCCAGCTGGCCTTCCCTGGTGGTGGCGGCACCAGTGGGGGGCATAGTGTGAGAGGATGCACTGACCCCTCTGCTCAAGGCGACAGGCACTCCTTAGAGAGAGTGACGCTGACAGCTTCCCCACTCTCTTCTGCCCTCCCAGAAGCAGGTTTCTCCACCTCGCGCTGTTGACATTGGGGCCAGGTCGATCTTAGCTGTGGAGTGCTGTCCTGTGCGTAGTCAGGTGTGTAGCAACATCCCTGGCCTCTACCCAGCAGCACTCCCCACCCCCACTGTGACAGCCACAAACGTCTCCAAACAGTGCCAAATGACCTGCAGGGGGGCAGAGTCACCCCCAGTTGAGAATCACAGGTGTCCTTAGACTCTGAACCAGTGCTTCTCAAACTTGAATGTGCATTAGAATCCCCTGGAGATCTTGTTAAAGCACAGAGCGCTGGGTTCCATTTTCCCAAAGTGTCTGTTGCATTTAGCCTGGGGAAGGGCTGATAATTTTCATCTTTGATAAGAAATCTCCTAGGTGACGGATGCTGAGGCTGCTTGCCGACCCCGCCCTTGAGAACCACAGGCATGAAGGGAAAGCGCTGCAAGTAGAAATCAGGAGGCTTCCATCCTGTTCCATCTCTGACAGTAGTTTTGTGACCCTGGACAGGGTGCTGTGTTTTTCTCCTTTGATCAGAATGAGGAAATTGGACTGACATTTTTTTAGGTCGCCTAGCACATTAATGAAATCTGTGAAACTCTTCGAAGTCCATGTTCTTCTGATATAGTGGTTCCCAAACTTTGGTTCGTTCAGTGCTGGGTCCTTTTGTTCTCCTTTTCCTTCCTTTCCCCCTCCCTCCCTCCCTCCCTCCCTTCCCAGTATTTATAGTATAAACCAAGGAAGGTAGTATTGTAGGAAAGTTGAGTGGTTTGAGAATGAGATTTAGAAAATAATCAGGTGCTCATTTCTCTCATGTTAGCGAGTGTATATCTTTTTAAAAAAGACCTGCAGTTCCAGATTTCATCAGCTACCTACCAAATTCCAGCTCAGCATCAGCCACACGTGGAAGGTCTTAATCACTTTGTCCCCATACCTGTTCGCTTAAGCACCAGGCTTATATGCTGGGAGCTTTTTGTAAGAAGGAATATATATAAACACACTGCAAGACTCATGCAAATGGAATTTTTTTGGAAACCGAGAAGCAGTGCTGTTTTGGATGAGAAACAACACCACCCTTGTACATTTTAGTAGGAAATAGAGAAAGTCTGATTTTGGGAAATAAAATGTAAGAAAGAAAAACTAGCGTTTTGAGGGGACAAAATACGTCTTTCCGAAGCAGGACTTCTCAGATTACAACTCTCGGAGGCATACGTTCCTGCAGTTTCTTTATCATTACCTCTGCCCTCCCTCGAAGGCCTTCTCAGGTCAGCAGCTGTGTCAAGTGAAGGTTTTCCTCTGTGCGTTGCAATGCAGTTGTAGAGCGGTACCTAGACTCCCTCTCTTGGGGGTTCAAAACATGGGACATCTACTCTTCCGGGGCAGCCGAGGTGCCTTCTGCCTGTGTGGGTTGATTTTAGAAATACATACTTACACCTCTCCATTACTTCCCTACCTTCAAAATACAGTATCTTCATCCCTGCTTTGCCAGTAGGTGCTAGAAATTCCCACAGCATTCATTCATTTGGTCTCCACTGTGTCTGCATGCTGTGCGCGCGCACCCCCCTCATTTGCATATTGGAATTCTAACTCCCTGCGTGATGGTGTGAGGAGGGGAGGCCTTGGGGAGATCGGATTATGGGGGTGGAGCCCTGGTGGCTGGTCCCGTTGGAGACCTGGTATAGCTCTCAGTCCTCCGCAGGGTTCCGGTTCCGTTCAAGGACTAGCGAGAAGGCTGCAACCCGGAAGAAGGCCCTCGCCTGCTCCTGCTGCACTCCAGAACTGGGAGCAGTCACTGCGGGTTTATAAGCCCCAGTCCGTGCTGCTTTGTTGTACCACAGCCCGAAGGGACCGAGACAGTCTCCATTCCGAAGGCTCCCTCTGCACTAGTCCGCAGAAATTCCCCTCCTCCCTTAGCTTCTTGAAAGACACGAAACATGCCAAAGCCTTCGGGACCCAGCCGTCTTCAGTGTTTTAGATCATTTAATTGATTTGTATGTTTATTCATTCCAGTTCCCTGCCTCCATGGAAAATGCAGACTTTGAACAAGACGTTCTCTGATTCATTCATTAGATTTCTCCTTTGACTTCGTGTTATTGCACCTGTTAGTGTTGGTTGGGTTTTTATGTGCCTCGGCTGTGGGTTTATTTCGTGACTTCCAAGCATGTTGTATTGGACAGAAGGGCTGATAGGAGTTGGTTTGTGAAGTTAGGAAATGAGAGTTAATTGTAATAATTGCCTCAGAATAACCAGAGCCTGGGGGAGGGGGCTGTGAATCATCTGCTATGAATCAGCCCTTCTCGTCTTCAGGAGACCCACAAGTGTGATCATTGGAGGGAATTCAGAGAAACGCAGAAGCTGGAAGTTCTGGAAAACAGGGCCCCCCAAGTTTCAGGAAGACTAAGCAGTAATTTAGAATTAACTGCAATCATTTGAAGGATTTTCACAAATTAAGAGGATGTAAATGAGGCAAAAGCAAAAATAAACCAGATGGGAAAGACCTTCTTTATCATCTAGTTAACTGGAATGGATAATGAAGTAGTTCAGATCTTTAAAAGGTATTTTAGGAAAGTTATCTAAAACTTGGAGAAAAGGCAAAAAGAATGTTGTGTGACTGGAGAGCATTGTCAGCAATCTCATCTAAGGGACATTCTTGGAGAAGCCTGACTTTTGTCAAGTTAAATGTTAACTTGTAGGAAATTGGTAAGTTACAAATGATTTTCTGTCCAGTAGAGATCTAAAATTAATTTCTGTTTAGTAGGAAAGATAACCTTAAAGGTTATGGCTTAGTTGCTCTGTGGTCTTTTAACCAGTTTTGTATCCTAATTTGAAGATGATCAGAGCTTTCTTTTTGTCCACTGACTATATGTGTGTATGTCTCCTGTATTATTACCTTTGAACCAGCCTTGCCATCCTGCTGGTCCCCAACTAATGAATTAAATCAATCCTTGACATAAGCTTAGTGTCCATTTGTATGGGAGTTAGGTTTTTAGCTTTTTGAAAATTAGACTCTGACAGAATGGGTACATTTTGAGGAGTAACTGTCTTAAGTGGCTAGGCGGAGTAGGGTTTGAGTAATTTGACTTTAAGGTCCTCTTAGCCCTGAATGCCCACAATTATGGGTCTTTATCAAAATTCTTTTTTGGTCACTTGGGTAGTAAGTTGCATTTGTGGGTCATTCAATGATACTGCCTAGATACTTAAAATTCCCACCTTATCAAGATCTCAGATGGCACAAGTAGAAAAGGGTAATTTCCTTTGTTGTCAATAATAGCACAACTATTTATTTATAAAGCACTTGTAATTTATGAAACATTGGCTCGCCCGCTGTTATGTTTGGCCCTCACAGTTTCTTTGTGAGGGAGCAGAGCGGGAGTTGTTATCCACATGTTGCAGGAGAACAAGCGGAGACCCTGCACTCCAGCAGGTAAAGGCAGCTGCTGAGGGCACTCAGCTGGTAAGGGACACCTGTGTGGTGCCACCAGGACTCCTGGGGACCTTCAAGAACAGTGAGTTGAGGTGGGAAAAATACCCGAACACTGACAGAGTAACAGTAAAATCTTGTGCCACAGCTTCAGCCACCGTGCACCCTGATTTAATATCCCAGCTCTCATTTCAGTGTTGTGTGTGGTCTGTTCCTGACTGTTGGCAAGGCCGGAAGTGTGCCTGAATGTTCTTTGACCTCCTCTCCTCTCCGGGATAGAACTGTGTGAACGCATAGCTGGTACCCAGGAAATAGTTGTTGATGGTGTGTGTGAATTTGCTTTACATGCTGTTATCTTCTTGATTCTCCTTCTATTCCTGGTAAGATTTTCTTGGCCAATTTCTGTGTATCTGAATGACATTGGAGCAGCTGCATGTGTCTCTGTTCAAAAGGATGATCTGCCCTTTTATTTCTCGTGCAAGGATGCTTGCACGAGAAAGAGGACTGCTGACTTAATCCAATTTCATCTTTTCATGAAATCTTCTCTCCCAGTCTAAAACTGCTGATTCATGAATTCAGCAGCTGTCCCGGGCCAGGCCTGGGACAGAACAACGAAGACGATACAAGGTCGGTCCACTGCGGAACATGCCCTTCTTTGGCTTCTGGTCCTCATGGTGGTCTTTGGGTTTCTGTTGAAACGTTTTGATCTTTGCTCTGCTTCATTAGTAAGCTAAGGAACCACATGAAATAGTTAAGTGTGAGAAGGAGCGCCTCTAAATACTACCTAACTAAAATTCATCAGCTTCTCTCTTATCTCCTGGTGCCAAGTCCAGGCCATCATCTCCCACCTGGACTGCACCAACAGCTCCCAGCTGGTCTCCCCACATCACTTTTCTTCCAAAAATGAAAACTAGGTCACGTTGCTGCCCTCTAAAACTGACCAGGGCTTGCTTCCCTGGCTGATAAGGCCTTGCTTACCTCTCTGTCTTACCTTCCTCTGCTCTTCCTGGCTTTTCTAGTCCAGCCGCCCTGTCAGGGAGGGGTGCAGGCTCGATTCCGCCCACCTGGGGCCTTTGCAGAGGGCCGCTGTCTCCTCTGCCTGCCGTGATGTTTCCCTGATGTTTGCGCAGCTGTCCCCTGCTTGTCATCACATCTCAGCTTAAATATCATACCTGAGGGGGCCTTTTCTACTGCTTCTCCACAGCCTCCAACCCCTCCTGGCACATTGCCCTATTTTATCGTCCTTTCTCGTTCATTCAGTCTCCGACTTCTTAGAGTGGACGCCCTGTGAACGTGGGCTTGAGCGTCTTCACAGTTCCCTCTGCAGCACCTGTAGTCATGTCCAGCACGTGGTAGCTCTTCAAGCATTTGCCAAGGGAATGCAGTACAGTAACCTGGTGCAGACATTTAAGAGTGCTCATTCAGGGAGACGGATTGATGTGGACAGGCATGCAGAAATAATTACCGGTAAGCTACTTTTGAGAAGTGGTAGACTGCAGAATGTATTGCAGCTGTATTTGCTTTATGGCAGAGTGTGCCTGGGGTGTAGCTTTCAGTTAGTTGAGTCAGGGGACGACTTATTTAAAACTTCTATTTTAAAGTTAAATGGCACTATGGAAGTTCAGCTGAATTGTGTGATCTGGGGGAAAGAATTAGTTCAGAGTATAGGACTCACTCGTTTCTGATAGTTCGAGATTTTTTTGTTTTTATTTTTTTTAACTTTTGGAAAGGTTACTTCAACTGGAATAAAAATGCATTTAGTGAATTTAAAAAGGTTTGACCAGAGACCTACGTTGTACCCAGGAATGTGCTGTGCCTGGTGAAGGCTTAAAAAGGACTAAAAACAGAAGTCACTGTTAGTGGGCCCCTGTAATTACAAAACAGAAGGACTTGGGGATGGTGGCCCCAAGTTATAATGGATTTCTCTTGAAGCTTTATTTGCATAGCAAACATGCTGTTTCTACTTAGATTGTATGTGTATTTCTGATAGAGGTTATGAGGAGCTAAACTCTAAGTTTCCTCCTGCCAGTGCCCTCAGCCCTGTCCCCAGTGACTCTCACCTGGTTAGGGGCCTCAGCCATGGAGTGGACAGACGCTACTCCTCCGCACAAGACAATAAGTGAGATTAAAAATAGCCATACCTATTGACTCTCATAGGAATTTGGGAGCTTTACAGATCGCCATAGGCTGCTTTTGGTCCACAGCGGGACGCCATGGGGTTTAGAAACATATGACGATATCATCTACCCCTGGTGGCAGTTCACGTGTGCCGGTGTTTCACCTCTGCAGCATCCCCGCATACGTGCCATCATCCCCCTTTTTAAGGTTAGGACACTGAAGCTTAGACAGGTAAGAATTTGTGCAAGATTTCTCAGGTGGACAGTGGAGCTGGACTTAGAAGCACACTTTCCATAACCGTTTGTGGAGAGAAGGCGAGAAGCACCATGGACAGGGGAGGTGGCATGCATACGTGTGCGGGGTCAGTGAGGGGGCCAGCCTGGGTCCAGTTGGCAAGAGTGGGAGGTGCGTGGAGGAGCTGAATGCCAGGCCGGGTTGCTGGGACTTCAGTCTGCAGGCAGTGGACAAGCACTGTGGGCTTTTGAACTGGAAGGTGTGAGGGCAGGTGACCGCAGGAAGGGAGTAAGACAGGCAGGAGATGAGGTGCAGGTGAGGAAACTCTTGATTAGGGTACTGGGGTCAGACTGGGAAGGAGTGGCCGGTGGGGACCCCCTTGGGCGCCTCTTGCCACTCAGCCCTCTGCTTATTGGAAGAATTTGTGGGTGGGCCAAGAGAAAAGAATCGGGTTTGGTCATGACCGTCTCCTCCTGTTTCGTCTCCACGCAGCCCAGCAGTGAGTATGCACGCCGTTCGCCTTGATCGGAGAGTGGACTCTGTTCACATGCTCAGTGTCCGTTTGGCGGCACGCACATCGCAGCCGTGAGCCTGCAGTCTAACCAAGTGGGAGGGGAAACCTTGGTTGTGAGGCCTCAGGCCCACAGGGCTTTGAACTCTCACACTGGCAGTCTGCAGAGGGACCGAGATGAGGAGTCAGTACCACAGATCCTAAGTTCACTTTCTTGGGAAATTGAGCGTTTCATGTGGAAAGACGTGCTGCTTGCTAAACCAAGGCACCTGTTAGGCTAAGGGTGCTGGTCTAAAATGTCCTTCTCATTTACGTTCCCTAGTTGTCAGGTACCTGGCAACACCCCCTGTTCATGGCCATGTTTCTATTCAGTACCTGCACGTTGTCTCTCTGGAGACACCTGCATGTCGAGTGACTGCAGAGGACAGTGCCCTGCCACGATGGCAGGGCTCAGTCAAGCATCTTTGATTCTTCAGCTGAGACCACAGAGAGGAAGCGAGTCCAGGTAACTGGGGTGGAGATGAGGACATGAGTGCGGAGCTCCCCAGAACGGCCGCCCGGACGGGGCTGCCGGGTCACGGAGGCCAGGTGTTATCAGGCTGAGTCTGGGCCTGTCCCTGGCCGAGGAGGGGGCAGCCTGCCTCAGGGGCTCTGGGCTCTTCCACTCCTCCTTCAGCCAGAAGTGTCTCCTTTTGTCAATTTTATATTCACTTCAGTTCTGTGTTCCATTTAAGTGATATTTTAATGATAGGCCGAAAAATTAATATCTGGCAAAGGAAGCATAAGTCCCAGAGTAGGAACATGCTTTGTCTGGGCCTTGAGTCGCTGGCAGATGACCTGGGATGACTTCTTTTCCAACACTGTGTGGCCACCGAAGTGCCATTCCAGTGAGGAGTGGAGTGGTTAGGAGGCATGGACCCTCTCATACATCCCTGTTCCTGACACTTCGGTGTTAGTAGTTACCAGGTGGTCAAGTGGGAGTGCCTAGCCTCTGAAACAGACCCTGTTCCGAACGTGGTGCCAAGGCCAGGTCAACTCAGGTTCCCACTCCATTCTTTCTGGAGCAGCTGAGGCCCTCTTCAGCCCCAGAGGTCTCAGCTTGGCTGTGAAATCTGGACATTAGCTGGCCAGCTGGCTGAGAGAACCCCAGAGGGTCACCATGCCCCAGTCCCGTCTCAGGCCACAAGGCGCCTGGTAGTCTATAGGATAAGTCCTCCGTGGAGGCAGCTGGATCATTGGGGTAGGGATGCCAAGGGGCACGAGGGGTTAAAAAATGTTGGCACTAAATCAGCCTGGGTCCAAGTCATTGTTCTCTCACTTAATAGCAATACAACCTTGGACAAGTTACTTAACCACTTCAGTCTCCATTTCCTTATTAGTAAACTGGGGACTTTCTTAAAATTATGTCTAAAATGCACATGGTGCTAGGATTTGGAGCTTGTTCACCATTTCTGTCAACTCTGCTCCCCACCAGGACCTTATAAATTGCCCTGAGGGAACCAGCTCTCCAAGAGGAGACTCTTGGATCGCTGGCGGGAAAAGGCACCAAGTCCAGAGGTTCTCCATCCCACCAGGCCTCTGCCACGCTGGGCCTGCTTGTTGGCCAGGGGAAGCTGGGAGGCCAGTCCCGGCCAGGCCAGCCCCTGCTGTTCCTCCACAGAGCTCGCAGGGAATGCCAGGAGTGTAGGTTTTGACCTTTATACCAACCAACAAACCCGTCAGGTAACCGTTGAGTGTCTCCTTTCCCTCAGCTCAACTGGTTGATTGTCAGGTGCTCCACCCCATCCATCTAGGAGTGCAACCGGGTGTTGAACAAATGAAAACATCAGAGGGACCTCATCGAACTAAAAGTTTTTGCACAGCAGCCCTGACTAGTGTGGCTCGGCGGATTGGGCGTCATCCTGCAAAGCGCAAGGTTGCCAATTTGATTCTCGGTCAGGGCACATGCTTGGGTTGCAGGTTTGGTTCCCTGGTTGGGGTCCATACGAGAGGCAACCAATTGATGTTTCTCTCTCACATCAGTGTTTCTCCCCCTCTCTTTCTCCCTCTCCTTCCCTCTTTCTAAAAATAAACTCTTTTTTAAAAAAAGTAAAAAAGAGGTTTTGCACAGCAAGGAAACCATCAACAAGATGAAAAGACAACCTACTGTATGGGAGAAGATATTCACCAATGATACATCCTATAAGGGGTTAATATCCAGAAGGTACAAGGAACTCAGACAGCTCAATACCAAAAAAGCAAACAATCCAATTAAATAATGGGCAGAGGACCTGAACAGATACTTCTCCAAAGAGGACGTACAGATGGCCAATAGACATATAACAAGACGCTCAAAGTCACTAATCATTAGAGAAACACAATTTGAAACCACAGTGAGCTGTCATCTCACACCTGCCAGAATGGCTACCATCAGTAAATCAACAAACAAGTGCTGGTGAGGATGTGGAGAAAAGGGAGCCCTCGTGCACTTTGGTGGGAATACAGATTGGTACAGCCACAGTGGAAAACAGTATGGAGGTTCCCCCAAAAAATTAAAAATGGAGTCCTGGCCCCTTAGCTCAGTTGGTTGGAGCAACATCCCACGCCCTAAAAGGCTGCATGTTTGATCCCCAGGTTAGGGCACATACCTGGGTTGTGGGTTTGATCCCCGGTTGGGGGTGCGTACAGGAGGCAACCAATCAGTGTTTCTCATGTTGAGGTCTCTGTCTCTCCCCCACCTCCCTTTCCCTCTCCCTCTTTCTCTCCCTCTTTCTTCTCTAAAGTCAATAGACATATCCTCTGATGAGAATTAAAACAAAATAAAAACTATAATGGAACTACCTTAAGTCCCAGCAATTCCCCCTCTGGGTATACATCTGAAGAAACCCGAAACACTAACATGAAAGAACATGCGCACCCTGTGTTCATCCCAGCACTATTTACGTCAGCCAGGGTGTGGAAGCAGCCCAAGTGCCCGTCGGTAGACAGGTGGATGAAGAAGAAGTGTTACATATATACAATGGAATATTACTTGGCCATAATAAAGAATTAAATTTTACTGTTTGTGACAGGATGGGTGGTCCTGGAGGGTATTGTGGTAAATGAAATGTCAGAGAAGGACAAATACCATAAGATCTCATATATGTGTGGAATCTAAAGAACAAAAAAAAACTGAAAAAATAAAATTGAAACAGACTCACGGACACAGAGAACAGACTGACAGTTGCCGGAGGGCAGGGGGTCTGGGGGACTGGGCGAAGAAGGGGAAGGGACCGCGAAGCACGGGTTGGTGGTTACAAAACACTCACAGGATGCGAAGCGCAGCGCAGGGAACGTGGCCAGTAGTGTCGTAATAACTGTGGTGCCAGGTGGGTACGGGAAACATTGGCAGAAACACTGTAAAGTACATGATTGCTTAGCTATGCTGTGCAGCTGGAATTAATACAGAATAATGCTGACTTTATTGTAATTGAAAAAATTTTAAGGCAAAATAAGTGATCTAATTGTATTTGGTGTGGAATTATTTTTCATAAGACTTGGGTAATCTCTACTGTTTTATTTTTTTAAATTA
This sequence comes from Anoura caudifer, assembly GCA_004027475.1. NCBI lineage: Eukaryota > Metazoa > Chordata > Mammalia > Chiroptera > Phyllostomidae > Anoura > Anoura caudifer. Next base: position 207,363 of record PVKU01001289.1, read on the forward strand.
GCATTTAGCACAGTGATTTGATACATATATCTACATACCTTATATGTGTATGTGTACACACACACACGCACGCACACGTCCTTTGTCCTGAGAATCATAGGACAGAAATACCTTGTTCCCCTTCCCCTAGGAAAAAAACAATTAGATGAGCTACCAGTGAACAGACCAACTTTTCACTTCCACGAGGGGTGAGCTCCCCAGGAGGAAGAGCCATCGACTCGCAGTACCACCCCGAGAGACCCGCTCGTGCAGCAGTAAAGGTGGTGAAGACGGTTCCTGTAACGTACTTGATAAAGACCTTCCCCACTGCACTGGGGAAGCTTACTGGGCCCTTGCAGCCGTCCTGTGAGAGAGGCATGGGTGGTCTCCACACTATTCTGGTTGTCTCTCGTGGGAAACCAAGGCTCAGAGAACTTGAGTAGCTGGCCAGTTACCACTGAGTCACTAAGTGGTGGATCTGGGACTTCAACCTGGGTTAATTAGTGACTCTGATTGCCCCTGTTTTCTGTTATATCACCATTCTGCCAAGTAGAGGGTCTCAGGCAGAGACTGGTCAGGAATACCGTGGAAGGCATTCTGAATCAGCTTAGCTGCTGATTGCTATATGGTTTGGGGGACTGCAGGGGTCCCCGGAATTTCTTACGAATCGGTCTGCCTCAATTGGCTGTTACCACTTCATTTCTTTGAGGCAAGTTCTGGATGCTCACTTTTCCTCGCATATAGGTAATGTGAGAGGAGCGCGCTTTCACCCCAGAGCACCTGCCACGAGAGTGAGGCGCTTCCTTCAGCAGACCTTTATTGACTAGCTCCCGGCCGCCCAGCTGTGCAGCAGGCACAGGGCATGCAGAGCTTAATCCCTCAGGCACCGCAGGGATTTGTGGGGCAGGACAGTAGCTGGCTGTCCTGGCACCTGGGGACAGCCCACCCAGGGAACGGTGTGTGGGCCACAAGGAAGGGTACAAGTCACAGAAGGATCGAGGAATGATTTGGGCAGTTGGCCCATGGAGTGAAGAAAGGAGGTCTTAGCCTATTTTTGGAAGTAGGAATGTCGGGCTGGATTTGAGGGTTCGTGACGAGTTTTAATGGAAGAAAGTATTGGAAAAATAAGACTCTGTGTGCTGGGCTGAGGGGGTTTTCCTTGACACTGTGGGCACTGAGGAGCTAATGCAGGGTTCCAATAGGAGCCATCCAAATAGCTGCAGAGAAATTGCTGTGGCAGAGTTGGGGAGAAGGGAGGGAAAAAGAAAGACCGGGTGAGAAATGCTGAAGGTGGGCGCTCAGGCAGAGGGTGGGGAGTGGGCAGAGGGCCAGATTCAAAGAAACCTTTCCGAGGTAGAATCCGAGCTAGTGACTGATTATCTTTGTGGTGTGAGGCAGAGGAAAAGAGTCAAGAGTGACTTGCAGGTTTTTATTTGAGATTTGTCTCCCTTATTAAGATTTGCAGTCCAAATGCTGGAGAGTCTTCTTAATGGCAAGTGCAGACTGTAACCTCAGCTCATTTGCCAAATTTTGCCAGCTTGAACTTTACACACTGGTAAGCATTTCTCTTTCTTTTTCTTTTAGGCTGACATCTTATTTCCTTTTTCTTTATTTTTTAACTTTTGTTCTGAAATTATTACAGTGATTTTTGTATTTCAAGGAATTGATAAGAGCCTGGTACATATTAGATACTCACTAAATGAATCATCAAAGAAATGAGATCACCCATCAGGACTGACCTACAAGGTCATGTTGTTCATGGTCAAGGGGTGGCATAAAATATGGCTTTGAAGGTTCCAAAGCCCTCTGTGCATTTGTGGTAAAGTAAGGTTTGGTAGTGGATGGGTATAATACAGGATTCTGCAGAATTTTGAGTACAGTGTAGCCAGGTATCACTCTATACTACATTCACTGACCACATTGGTCCTACCTGGTCATTATAGCAGCAGCAGCCGCAGGACGATGAGGTCATCAGGCGGGTCACAGTGGAACAGGTTGTATTCTCATTCCTTTACGCTTTACCCCCCTGCAAAAGCCTGGTCTGGAGGTGGGATGTGATCTGTGGTTTACCCAGGATCCTGGGCATGTACATATTCCTCTGGGCTAACCCAGCACCCAGCCTGGAGCCTAAGCATCCACTGCATTAATCAGACTTGCTGGAATGATCACATGGTTTTCTTGCTGCCTCCCCTGTTAGCTGCCGCTTGTCAGCAGCTGGCGGAGCTGGAGGCTGCAGGCCCCTGTCTGCAGAAAGCCTTTTACTTCAGAATACTGGGGCGGGGGAGAACCCCGCCTCTTTTTTCTGCACTTTGCAGCACCTGACTGACTAAATGGTTGTCCTCCGAACCAAAAAGGCTACCAGACAATCTAAGGAAATTGTCTCTGACTAGGTCATGTTCGCATTTGAAGAAATCAGGTATGTTCTGGGTGTTCCACATCAGTCTGCTGCTGGGTTTTTGTTCTCGCTAGGTTTTTGCTGTGTAATGACAGCTTAGGTTCTGGCTGGTTCTCACACAAAAAAGGGGTTCTTGTCTGCATTTGGTGGGTCTTTCCCAGCCGTGGGGGTCGGAGGCGCCGCGGTGGTGCAGGTCAGGGTGTTTGCTGCATGCACAAATGCAGCGTGCATAATTGTTTACTGGTGTGTAAAATTTGCCAAGGACCCCACCTTGTGCCTCATTTGAGCTTCTGTTGCAGGTGTAGAGTTATGCATACATAATAGCAACTGTTCATCCAGAATGAGTCTCTTGCTATCTTTTGTTTTTCTTCCTTTGTCAAACTCATGGAGTCGACTGCTCTCTTAAAAAATGCTAATCTTAGCAGTGAAGGTGAAAAATTCTGCAAGTCTGCCTGCTTAGTTGAGATCTGATTTTGGCTCTGCTCTTCCTCACCGATAGTAATCTCGTGGCTGGTAGTAATCTCGTGGCTGGCGGTTTTCTGGGAAGTGCCCTGATAATGTCCTGTTAAGAGGATCCTTTTTTGCTTTTGTAAGCCTTCCAGCTGCTGTAATTATTAATGCTCCAAACCGGAGTCTTTTGTGAATCTTACTCCCTCGTTTTCCTCCATCTCCTCTCCGGGAATCCGTGTCTGGGCGTGAATGTGGAAGGGTTGTTCCAGGAAAGACAGTTCCTAAGAAATGAAAATAACGGAGGAGGGATGGGAGGGCTGGCCAGTCATCCCTGCGCGTGTTTCCACGTCTTCGGAGTGCGTGGAAGCAAGTGTGTGTGTGTCTGTGTCTGACCTCGGGCCGCTTCTCGTTTCTCACACGGAATTTCCGTGTGTTTTAGAACCGAGCATAAGTACCGTATCGATGGGCAAAGATTGTGTGGGAACTTCAGTTCTGTCTCTTGCAGGCCCTTCTTGTTCCCTCCAAATGTTGCTGCAATGCATATTGCAACGATAGTAGAATCACCACTTTTCATTCTTTGTAAGAGGAAACCAGTGGCCTCTGAGTCAAAATCAAGGGACTAGATGAGAGAATCGCCAGAGTCCCTGGAAGAGAAGCCGGCTGCGCAGGTTGTCCCTGCCCTCGCCGTCAGCCGGGCTCTGGGCCCAGGGAGTTACCCTTTGTTTCAGAGTGTGTCCCTGCACCATTTCTAGAGCACTGGGCTTGTGAAGAGGACATTCTCTTCATGTGGCAACATGCTCCGGTGACATGGGGCCTGTGTCCTTACATGGGGGCCAGAACTTACTGCTTTATAATAGCCCCATTAATAACTAACAAGAATTTATTTAATGCTTGACATGTTACAATAGATCGGTCCTTAGAGAGTGAAACAGGAGTCCTGGGTTCTAATCCCAGTTTCAGAATTAGCTTCTCTGATCTGATGAGAGTTACAGAAGAGTTTTGTGAATTGTAGAAAGTAGTGTAACTGTAAGGTTCATAGTCTGTTGCTAGCATTCATTCCAGATGGAATAAGCCTTAGCTACTGCCTGGAACAGAGCTTGGAGCCTTTCCCTGCGTTTCCTAGTCAGGGAGGGGGGTGTGTCCACAAAGGCAACCCATGGTGGTGGTCTCCCAGCCCGCGGGCTGGGTCTGGTGAGGTGGGAAAGGTCTAGTTAAAGGCCACTGCACTGCCGGCCTGAGAAAGTGGGGCCCTCTATGGAAAGGAGGCCAGAAGGAGGAAGTCTGTGACCCCTGCCTAGGCTCCTGGCTGAACTGGCCCTGAAGCTCTTGGCCGGTGTGACGGCATTCTGTGACTGCAGCACAGTTCCAGGCAGATGGCTGTCTTCTTTCCTCGCAGGGGTCGCGTGCGCGGGGCCAGGTGATCTCAGCGGGGCAACACCGGCACTAGCGGAGAGCTTAGCTCTTCAGCTGAGGCCAAGGTGGCTCTCCGGCTCCGACTTGCAAGAGAGTCACATGCAGGAAGGCTCTGAAAACTTGGATTGCTGGGCCCCCTCCCAGAGGTTCAGGTCCAGTAAGGGGTCGGGGGTGGGGTTTAAAACCTGCAAGTCTAGTGTGTTCCCAGGTGATTCTGATGCTGCAGATCTGGGAACCAGACTCTGAGAACCACTGACTTGGGAGAAGCAGAGGGATTGTTGCTGAGATGGGAAGTGTCCCGAGGCAAAGGCGGAGTGGAGGTAGGAAGCAAACCCAGCTCCAGAGCAGCACACATGCAGGTGGACCAGCACCAGCATGGTCATGGGGAGGTGAGCTGGGCCACATCGGTCACAGCAGCCCCCTCCTCCTGCGAGGCTGTGAGGCGGTGGAGAGGATACCAGGGTGAGTGTGTTAGGGCTCTTACCTTGGCTTATATACCTGGTTCTGCCATGCACTGTCTCCTGATCTTTCTTTGCCTCAATTTTCCCAGCTGGAAAATGGGGATAGCAGTTCTTGCCAGGCAGATCTATAATGCTTTGAGAATTAAGTGAAGACGTGGACTTACTTGATAAATTACAGCACTCTCTCAACATGAACGTAAGGAGGAAAGGGCACTGGGTGTGACTCTGTGCTCTTAACCACACACGTTTATCGGCCTCCGTATACACACCCCAACCCCAAGAGCATGGGGCCACCTTCCTTTTTAAAAGGAAGACGGAGTTTGATACGGACTAGGTACGTGTTGTATACAGACTAATGTCCCCAAGAAGTTTTACGAGTCCTGTGTTTTCAGCTTTGTATCCTTCATGCCTAAACTGCTTGAAGTAAATCTTAGTAAGCAGTGCACGCGGTTCATTTTCAGGGGGATTTAACAAGGAAGGAAAAGCGCACAAGCCGTCTGTGGCTAGCGCGGTGCAGGCCTGACGTAGGCAGCCTGACACAGCCTGCTGGGGACGCTCGCTCAGAGGAGTACGTCAGAGAGCTGACGGCTGACCTCCTGAGAAAGAGGCGAAGTGTCCTCAGCACACCCCGGGTGCTGCAGTGCCGGGGAGCCCCAGCCCCCTTTCATAAGGCACCTCTGCGGGTGACCTCACTCCAGAACTTGCTGCTCTTGTAGTGCTTCACCGAGGCCTGGGGCCCCAGCCTGGAGAGTGGCAGACTCCCCAGAACTTCAGGGGTGGGGCCAGCATGTTCAAGCCCTTAGGGGATTCTGCCCTGCCCCTTGGCTACAAGTCTGTGTTGTTCTAACGCCTGGTGAGCTATCCTAGCTGGCTGTTGTGGTAGACACACTTCACTTGTGTTTCTGCCTTAAAAAATTTTTTTAAAACTTAGGCAAGAGGTGTACAGAACTAACAGTTTAAGTAAACATATTTACCTGTTACCGTCCACTGCAGAGACTGTCACGCGAGCACACTGGAGACAGCTTTGTGGGATGCCGGGGTTCTCCGCGCGCCTCGAGACCCGGAGCAGACACCACAGGCTCTTTCCATCCCCAAAAGGAAGAGTTTTAATGTAATTTTTGGCTTCATGATCCCTCAAGTGAGAATGGAACTGAAATTAGAAACCACTGTTTCTCAAAATTCCTGATACTTTTCCCTACTTATTTCCAGAAGGAATGTGGCATACCAACTCCAAGATCTAAAATCCACAGTTAGAATGCATCAATCACATACAAATGGGAAATTGCTACCTTGAATCTGTTTTGTTTCAATTATTGTATTTTTAAATGTTATGGATGGGTTGAGGTTCAAACTCTTATTAGCTCTGTTTTTATTACTTAAAATCTATATCTGGTTTTGAGAAATGTTGTACCTTTTCTTGCCCTTTGACTGGTGGAATATTGAAACAAGTTAAAGTGAGTGGTACCAGGGACCACCTGAAATTCACAGCCAGGTGAGCCCCTGGGTGTCAAGTGCCGGCCTCATCCCTCTCATTCCCCAGGGTCCTGTAAGGCCTTAAAGAACAGATATCTAGGTCTAGCGATGTTCCCACTGTGGTGTAGAAAGACGGCTTAGATCAAGAGGAGGTGGAAGCTGGGCTGGGCCTGAAGGGGAAGGCGCAGAACTTGATCACTGAATACCTACCATGTGTCAGACACTGCTAGTTGCTTTGCCCATGTCAACCTTAACCCACATAGCATCTTAGGAATGAAAGCAGAGGCTAAGGGACACGGACCAGCCCCGAATGTTTCCCTCTGCCCAGACCTACTCCAGGGGCACGTGGTTCGAGGAAGCGGGCGGAGGGTGGAGAGTGAAGGGGAGAGAAATAGAGCAGGCGACAGGGAAGGACAGGCAGATTTCATGGACTTGGCAGTTGTGCTTTGTGTTTGTCTGACAAGCTACAAGCAAAATGTTATTTTGGGAAACATAATTTAGCTGTTAGGATGGCAAAGCAGATATATTTAAAAGTACCAGTCTATCCTCCATTGTTAAATAAGTGGTAAGTATTATTCTTGACTATTACTCAAAGAGAGGAGTTGTTGGGGATTGGAGTCCAAAGGTTTAACCTCACTTCGTGTAGCGAGGTCAAATCAAAAACTTAAAAGCTGTGACCTTGGTAAGTCACTTTATTTCTCTAGGTTGTAGTTTCTTCACTTACAAGAAAGGGCTACCTTGAGGGTATAAGAAAGAAGTATATAAATTACAAAATTTTGCTGCATTGTTTGCATTTCTATTTTGGAATCAGTGGAAGCTTCATCAGATCAAGTTTAACCCATTCAGTCTTGTCCCCATTCCCCACAACCTTGTGCATGATAGCACAGCAGCCATCACGTGTGTTAGAAACAGCAGGCCCGATGAAAACCAAGAGGAAAGACTTCAGTGGGCTCAGCTAGAGGAGTGAGTCTGGGACAGGATAGAACCGCTGATGTGGACACCGGCAAGCAGTGTCCACAAACTCTCTTAAGAGGGGAGTGCGCGGACCCTTGCCTTGACAGGCTTTTGTTGGCTTTAATTTGCATATGAATACAGGGCCTGTATGGAGAGCTCATCAATCATTGTCAGGCAGTAATAATCAAATAGATAACATTCAGAGAACTCTGAGGGCTTATTTTGAGTCAGGGTCAAATAGTTAAAGGGCCAAAAAACGTGGGGGAAACAAACGCATTTCATGCTTGGACCCTTATCATTTAAATTGAGGGTATTAGCAAAGCAGGTTTCGCAGGATTTTATGCTTTCTTTCTTAGGCCTAATCACCTGGGGAACCTACCCTTTCTGGCACAGGGCCACGCCCTCCTCCAGCATTGTTTCAGGCTTAGGTTGAGCAGAGGAAGTAAGGCAGCCAAAAGATTAGGAGACTTCTTGACAGAATGAGGACTCAAGCTATGTCAAAGCTGAGGGGTGAGGGTCCATCACTCCCTTTCTCCATAGCCCCCCAAGTCTTTCCCTGAGGGCCCCTCATGACATGCCTGTCTTAGGTCGTCCCTCCCTTGAGGAATCTTACTCATCATTGGCTAACCTGTGGGGGCCAGGCAGGGTGAAGTAAAGTGGGCAAAGGCGGTGCTCCTGCCAGGGAGATAAGCTTTGTCTACTTAGTGGCTTAGGGTCCCAAGGTCTCTCACTCAGCCTTAGCCATGGGGGGCTACAGCTTCTGAAACCAGGTAGGGTGGTTCCCAACAAGCATCTGCATGACATTTGCTGGCCATTTAGGGTAGTTGCAGAGGTCCCGCCAACCGCATGGGTTCTGAAAACTCTGTGTGTGTCTTTTTGGAGGTGGGAGGACCTTTTTGCTGATAGCAAACCATTCATTTAAAAAAACATTTTCTGAAAGTCTTCTAAATATAAGCCATAGCAGAAAGTGCAAATACATGTAACCCTGAGCCCAGCCTTCAGGAATTTGCTCTCCTGAAAAGGAGCAATCCAACACTGAAAGTGTGGCCTGGGGTGGCCATGACCCTAGGAACACAGGAGAAGTGGTTCTGCTGAGTGGACAGGTACGGGGACTTTCCGGAGGACGTGAGTCTGGAGAAGCATAGGATTTGGGTGGATGAAAGTAAAGGGAAGGGCTTTGGGCAGGTACAGGGCCTGAGGCAGGGGAGCTGGGCTGAGAGGAGGAGAGACTTCTCTCATTTTCCTCTGCGTGACCACGTCTGCTTTGTCTTTTCCTCAGGGTTGGTGACTTCTCTCTGCCCTGAAGTGCACTGCTCTGGGAGGCAAACACTTTTCACCTTTAGGGACCATGTAGCAGTCTTGGGATGCGCTGCTAGATGCTTCACGCAGTGCTGGCACCTTCGACTTTCCGCTGGCCTTGTTACCTTGAGCATCTGGTTAGGCCCTTGGTGCTTTGGTTTGTCTTTCTGTAAAACAGGGGTGTTACCTACCCCCCAGAGCTACTGCGCCGATTTAAATGAGATTACTTACATAGAACATCTTGCAAGGTGCCTAGCACTTAGTAGATACTCAATAAATTAATTCCTTTAATTTTCCTCAAGCAGCAAAGCATTTAATTAGACTAATTAAATCCCGTTCTAATCTAATTGTGGATTGGAAGCTGCCTACAAGCCGGGAAGGAGGCCTGACACACTCTGGCCAGAGAACCTCTCCACTCTCCCCCACCCCGAGTGCTCAGACTCAGAACGCTGGAGGACAGTCCTTGGGTGATGGTCCTGTCTGTCGGAATTTTTATGACACAGTGAACCAGTCATGGTGTGACCAGTCAGCTGAGGGCTCAGGTCAGGGCTTGGTTGACAGGCAGGTTCACTGGTCTGAGAGATTCGATTCATTAAGTCCCTCGCAGCTGACGAGCTGGGGCTCCAGTGCTCTCTGTCTGATTGTGTTGACACAGCCGGAGCCCAGCACCCGGGCCGCCGTTTCCCCAGGGCCTGCGTAGTGGCGCATGGCCTGCAGTCATCTTGCGTGCCCCTCGGTGTCCTGGCTCTGTGTTTCCGGAGCCTGCCGTAGGACTTAGATGCCTGTTGAAGTGATGTGAACTGCATTGACAGTGGGATGGGGGGTACAAAGAGAAGTCCAAGGGAGAACTCGGTGGGGAGCCGCCTTCCAGCCAGAAGCAGCTATTGTAGAAATGATGGGATGCTTTCTGGGTGGTCCTGTTGGACATCAGGGGAAACCACAGAAGAGCTTCAACTTGGGGGTCCTATGGAGTGATTCTCAACTGGAAGGGCCCATCAGAATCCAAACACAGGTGCCCGGGCTGCTACTCGAACCTACGGAGTCCAAATACTCAGGGGTGGAGCCCAGGTTCGTGCACGTTTGCAGGCTCTGCTGATGATTCTGGTGCACACTTGCGGTTAGAGTTTGTGGGAAGAGTCTGAGCTTGGGAACCTGGAACATGGGGCCCCATGGTACGAGCTGTGTTATGGAAACCAGAAAAGCCGCGTTTGGGCTGCCTGTCACCACCAGACCCAGTAGGCAGAGACAGGGATTGAATCTCTGTGGGCACTGTATTCAGATGCACGGCAATCTGAGAAGATGGTGGGTTTGTCCCCTAACAGACTGTCTTACATTTCCTTTCAAGCCAGCCTTTTCTATAAGGGGCAAAATGTAGGTAAGGGATTTGGAATTCAGGAAAGAGGCCAATCAGATAAAAGCTGCAGTCTGGCAATTTCCCTAACATCCTTTCTTCTTCCGACTGTGAATTCCTTTATCTGTGTCCTGGGCACTGGATGGTCTCTCCCTGGAACACAGCTTCTCGGACCCCACCTTCATTGCTTATGGTCTCTTCTGGAGCACAAAGGCTGATCCCTTGTGGTCTCCTGGAGTCAGGTGGGCTGCACTACAGTTCCTGAAACAGTAGCTTTTCACATGCAATAGCTATTAGGCTTATTAACTATTACCTTAAACTAAAATTTTCCAACTCTTGAGTTCCCCTGTCATTACTTTAGATGAGTCACTTAACTTCACTGGGGCTTAGTTTGTCTATGGAAAACAGAAATAATATTTTATGTATGGAGATGTGGCTCAGAGGGAATAAGGTAATGGCCACGTGGGAGCTTTGGAAAGTCAAGAACAAGGGATGGATAATGAAAGGTGCCACCATGCATGCTTTTGCATCTGGGGGTGCCTCCTGAGAGAGATTGCGTCCAGGTGTGTTAAATGTGTGTGACTAGTGCAGCCTGAACATTTGGTTTGTAACTGAACTCACGCCAGTTGGTGGTCCTTTCTGGGTTTGGTAGCTGTGCAGCCAGTTGCCTGGCCGTCAGGAGTTTGTACTTGTTTACAAGCGAGAGGAATCGTTTCCACCCCAGTCGGCCAGTTCAGAGCCTGCCAAGCTGCCTGGATTGGTCTCGCTGTGCGTCTTTGAGGCTAGCCTGCCCTCCATCTTCATCAGCACAAGTGCAAAAGAGAAAAGACAACCCACATTCACTTTGGAGGCCCTGGAGAAAACGTGAAACTGCACCTCTTCATCTTTGAAGGTCACCTCAGGAAGATGGGCGTCCTTGCCAGGGCTCCCTCCTGGTACTCAGGCCTTGCGCTCCGTTCTTCCTTTTTCACTGTGTGCAGGAGACCCTTAGCTGTGTGTTAAGTCATGACAGAGCCTTCCTGGGGGAGAAGGGAGATGGGTGTAACTGTGGGTGGGGCTAGATGTGCTTTCATGAACCAGGCATCAAAAACTCTAGGATTTACTCAGTGATGACATTCCCTTTCCTGAAGAGGGTGCTTTCCCAGTCAGATGAGCCTCGGAGCACTTCCCAAGCCGGAGAGTGAAGACCCTGCCTTTGTTAGCCTCCACCTTGTTGAAGACTGAGGGAAGTAGAGACCCTAAGGTGGAGGGAGGAAGACACATTGTGCTATGGTTGACAAAATTATTGTCCTGCTCTTGGTTGGGACCCTCATGATAATCATCGGATCCCTGGGATGAATGAGCCCGAATTAGCTTGTCCTGCCCTGACTGACAAGTTCAATACCACTCGTTTCAAAGACGGGTGGGGAATGAGAGGACTGGCCCCTCTTCTTTGGGGATGGTCCTTTACCGAGTGGCCATATAAAGTTCTCCCCCTTGCCAGTCCTGCTCCTCAGTCTTCCGCCTCCCTGGCCTGTCTGCGCTCTGTCTGGAAGTTCAGGTCCAGGAATCTGCCCTCTGCCCCGCAGTTGATTTAGTCACCGGTTGCTCACACCACTGGGCTTCCCCGTCTCTAACACCGTGTGTTCCCCCCATGAAATCCTGTAAAGCCCAGCTCCGTGCACACTTCAGGAAACCTTTTCTGACTTCTGTGGCCCACGTACATTTCCCTTTTTTCTGGACGTCCATACAACACTCAAGGGATCTAGCACAATCTAATACTTAAATTTTCTGTCGTATTTTCCTTACTTGATTGAGGGTTATTTGAAGGTGAAAAAAAGGTTTGATACATTTCCATTCCATCTGTCACACTTGAACAGAACTGGATTCATCGTGGCTTCTCAGCACTTTTTATTCATTTTTATTAGCTTTTTTCCCCTTAACGTCCTGCCATATACCATTGTTACAGACCCTAGAAGGGGAACTGGCAGGAAAGAGGGCAGTTGCTGCCTTTTGGATGCCTGCTCATTTCCAAGCATGAGGCACGGCTGGGATTTTGGGAGAGACCGGGTCTGGGGAGCAGGACCTGCTTTTGCACGGGCAGAATTGGTCCAGGCAGTAGGTCAGGAGCCAGGCCAAAGGGCTACGTGGTAGATGTTCAAGGCCGTGGGATTTACTAAAGGGTTTGAGCTAGCAAAAGTGCATGTGAAGTTTAAAAATAAAAAGTCCTTCCGTGCTGAAATGCATTTAATTCTTCTAGATTCAAATACAAACAAGACACATGTGCCGGTGTACGCTGCTGGTTTTTGTGTTTCTGGATTTTAATGGAGTCACTCAGTTGGAAGATCAGGAACCATGTGTCTGCCATTCACTTTGTCGTACCCCAGCGTGGACTGCTGACACGGTTTATTTTGTGTTTTTCTGACATGTCCCTGGCAGCAAGAAATTTTCGGATGGTTGCAAAATGGTAAATTTCATTCAACAGTGAATGTGTTGTGTTTTTTATTTGTTTTGTTTGGGGGGTTTTTTTGCACCACTTATTCCCTCATCTGAGCCCATCTGTGATCGTGTGTGTGTGTTGAAAGGAATTTCTTGATGTCATTACTCTTGGTGTTTCCATGACGAGCCGTAAGTGGAGCTCTCTGTCAGGACTGCTCGGAGGAGAAAGGGCTGCAGTTTTACACCCCAGCGCAGTCCTCCCTGCGGGAGAGCACTGCCGTGTGCGGGGCCGTCCTTTACCTGCTTTAAGTCAGTCATTTGTTTGTCAGCACCTGGGCAGAGAGAGGGGTTTGAGACCATTCCAAGAAGTAAGACATTGTACAAAGATGAGAAATTTTTAAAAAGAGAGAGGCAGTCAAATAATTTTTAGCGTACCTGTTTGCTTGCTCTAACAGCATTGTTACTCCTAGGAAGCGGCTGTGTTTTGCCCGGCGGCCAGTTCAGAAGGGAGGGTTAAGGAGGGGAACTAGCCGTCCCTTCCACAGTGAAGGGGGTTTGCATGGGTCTGACCCCTCCCCCTACCTTGGGGTGGCACACGAGCCAGGCTGGACCCAGCCGAGACTCCGTTCCTGGGCCGTGGTGATCGGTTTAGGGGCAGGTCTGTCATCCAGGGGTCCTCCATGGGACTTGGGCTGGGGCTGCTAGGAAAGATGCCATTTTTTCTGGGAGCAGGAGCTGCGAGGATCTTGGGGCCCTGAGTCATTGGCAGCCTTCTGATAATGAAGCCCAGAGATGGGGGTGGAGGCCAGTGGCAGCCAAAGAACTAACTTCTCGTCGAATTGTTGAGCCTGGGCTTCAGTCAGCTCTGCTTCAGCCATGGGTATCCATGAGGGTTTTTTGTGGGGTTTTTTTGTACTATATGAACTAATAAATTCCATATTTTCCTGTTAAAATCTGTCACTTACAACCTAAATAATTCCAAATAATACAAAACCATGCAGGATAAATCAAAAGCAGACTAAAACTTGTATCATTCTTTTCCTTCCAGCGTGACCACACTAGTCATCCGCAAGCCGGTCAGACCACATTCGCAGAGTTGTGTTTCATCTAGGTGTTTACCAGAGTCCTGTGGTCAGGGCACTGTTTGGGTTGAATTGTGTCTCCCTCCGCCCTCCACCCCAATTCGTGTATTGAAGCCTGACCCCCAGTGCAACCTTATTTGGAGATGGGGGCCTTAGGAGGTAAGAGGTAATTAAGGTTAAATGAGGTGGTGAGGGTGGGGCCCGGAGCCAGTAGAGCTGGTGTCCTTATTAGGAGAGGAGGAGACACCAGGAGCTCAGAGAAAAGGCCATGAGTGAGGAGGACACGGCAAAAAGGTGGCCCTCTGTAAGCCAAGGGGTGGGCCTCAGGAGAAACCGAACCTGCTGGCGCCTTGATCTTGGCTTTCCAGCCTCCAGAACCGTGAGAGAGCAAACTTCTGTCCCTGAGCCCCTCAGTCAGGCACTTTGTTGGGGCAGCCTGAGCTGACGAATGCAGGCACATTTGGGGGGGTGGTGAGGGGCCTGAAGACCATGTGAGGGCCAGTCCGTGAAGAGCTTGCAGTGAGCTTTTAGGAGAAGAGGGAGCAGTGTTAGAACAAGAAAGCCCTCCGGGTGGCCCCTGGTTCAGGCCCCTGTCACTTGGACACCGCATTTACTTTTCACTTTCCCGAGGCAGATATGTCAGGGTCCCCTAAGGCATTTCCAGTGGGAAAGGGGGATAATATTTACTGAACACCCTCTGTTACCTTCTTTAATTCATTCAGGGTAGACCTTAGGGATGCAGCTGGGACCACTTCAGTCTGATTCAGCTATTACTCACCGAGAGCTCTATTTACAGTACATCATTTACCGTGGTTTTTGGACCATAACACGCACCTAGGTATTGGAGGAAGAAAATAGGGGAAAAATTTTGAAGCAAAAAATGTGCTAAAATATTTAGTAACATAACATAATATTTCACCAATGTAAATGTAAAGCTACATTTGGACTGTAAGACGTACCCCATTTTCCTCCCAAATTTGGGGGGTGTCTTATAGTTCAAAAAATAGGTTAATTAACACCACTCTCAGCAATTTAGAAATATACCTAGAGAGGGTCGGAACTTGGTCACGGTCCCCACAGTTAGCAGCAGAGCCGGGTCTAGAACACCAGTCTCCTGACTGCTGTTGAGGTGCTTCTGTTCCCTGGCCCTGGGAAGAGGGGAGGCTGGTGCAGAAATCAGTCCTGGGTGGGTACTGGGAGTGCTGGAGGTAGCCTGAGGGTCCTGGGTATCCCTTGAGAGAGCCGGATGCACTATGGTTTAATGAAGCACCTGTTAGCCATGCCCTGTAGAATTAGGAGGACAAAAGAAATGAAAGAAGTTGTGGCAAGTAAAGAGGATTGTTAAGCTCTCAAAGCAAATATGGCAGGTTTTAGACCAGCTGATCTTACCTTCCTGCCCTTTGTTTTTATGGTTTGCCACCTGCACCAAAGGGTTTACAGTCAGTCAGACACTTTCCCTGGGGCGTTAGAGACTAACCGGACAGGTTTCTCCATGGTACTAAGTTTTCATTACCTTCACTACACATGTGTTTCATTTGTTTGATCCATAAAATAACACCCCATAAATTTATAGTGCTATTACTACGGTAATAATATGTGAATATATAACGTGCAGTCACATGTGTTTAAAAATAGTGGCGTTGTTGTTGAATTAGTATATGATCATTCTTGATAATAAAGGTCCCCCTTCCATTTAACTTCAAGGCCAGGAAAGCCACTCATATTAAAGGAGGAAGTGATGTCTGATGGAGCAGAGGGGACAGAACTCCTGGGTGTACGATTAGGCTCCACTAAGCTGTGAGACGCAGGGTAAGTCCTTCACACCAGGCTTTTCATGCCCCCCTCTTAAACCACAGGAGGGTCTGGATAGCTAAATGACATAATGTATCTGAAAGCACTTTGTACGCCGTAAGTTTACATTACAAACATTAAAATAAACACTGAGGAAGGGATGAGCAGAGTGTGCTGCGGCACAAAGACCTGGGTTCCAGGTGGCTGCCACTTACTAGGTGGGTGGCCTGAGCCACTCTCCAAGTTTCCATCCTCTCATATGTGAAATGGAAATTATGGTAATAAATATGAAGAACCCAATGCACAGTAGGTGCTCAGTAAATGTCTTTTAAAAGAGATTGTTATTAGGCATATATCCTGGATGTGACATTTTTAACTGGGTATTGCCAAATGGGTTTCATCATGGACTTAGACCCCTGTAAACAAATTTGTCTGTCTTTGTGTATTTTCTCAGGTATTTTTGGAAAGTTTTTCTAATTTGTGTGTGAATAACAACACCTGACTTAGAAAATCCTCTGAAACCTTTGCTTTTGATTTGTAAAGAGAATGTTTCCCTTTTTTATTGATGTGTACTTGGCATGCAGTGCTATATTAGTTCATGTGTGTGGCGTTTATATGCATTGGGAAAGGATCCCACCTGTCTCCGTTCAGAGTTCGTGCGGTTGTTGGCTCTATTGCCCACACTGCGCAGTACATCCCTGTGACTTACTTACGTTACAGTCGGAAGTTGGTGCCTCTCGGCGCCTCTACCCATTTTGCACCCTTTCCAACTTCCCTCCCCCTCTCTCTGTAAGAAGGGAACATTTCTAAGGTGGGAGCTAATCCATCTCCGTTGATGGCGAACAGAGGGTGGTGGATAGTGGTGCCGCGTTCTCCAGGGCAGCTCTGCCCATAGAAACATGACGCAGTCACCTGCGTGGGCCATGTATGGAATTTAAATATCTAACAGTACTGTCAAGGAAAGTAAAAAGAACAGAAAAAAATTAATTTCAATGATGTATTTATTTAACCTACTATATCGAAAACATTATAATTTCTACATATAATCAATGTAGAATTACTAATAAGTTGCATTTGGTGACTTTCTTGCATCAAGTCTTTACAGCCTGTAAGACGTTTACACTGCCATCCCCCCTCTTCAGACCGGCCGCACTGCGGGCGCCCCTAGTCGCAGCGGCCAGGGCTGTGGTGTTGCCCGGTGCAGCCCCAGAGTCCCCGTGAACTGAGACCAGAGGGTTCACACGGAGACCTCTGTTGCATTGTGCGTTTAGCAAGCGGGCTTCAGCGTGCGGCCAATGGAACCCCCAGCTGTGTGCAGCCTTCCTGACTCTGTACCCGACTTGCGTTGGCATTGGAAGTTCCCATGCACCCCGAATTGCTCCCAGCTCCTGTGGTACTGACGGGCGAAGATGCCGCCCCCTTTGACCCCCGGTCCGTGGGCTCAGCGATCCGGGGCTTCAGTGGTAGTCCCTGGGGTCAGGGCAGTTCATGTGCTTTTTGTTGCGGGACAGTCTCCTTTTTCAGAGGTCAGGAGCACCTTTGAAAAGTTAATGGAAGTTATTCACGAAGTCCCCTGGAAAAACGCAACATGCTTGGCCACAACGTTGCAGTTTCAGGGGCTGTGTGGGTCCCTGAAGCCCATCTGTTGTGCCTCAGGTGTAGAATGGCAGGGGGTGGTGCGTGCCCATTTATGAGGGAAAAGGGGGGTGGGCTTCACAAACGAACCTGCCTGGATATTGCAAGGAATGGCTGGGAAAGAATATACCCGAAACTATTACTGTTACAGGAGTTAGGGAGCTCCCCCTCCTCGGTTCTTGTCTCAGCTCGCAAGAGATGAATGCAAGTGAGAGACAGCACACGCCGTGGAGCTGAGATAGCAGGTGTATCTACGGAACACACTGGAGTGCGGAGCTGCAGGCAGGCACTGCGTGCCCCGACTATCGGGGTTTAGGGGTCTCACACTGGTAGCCAGCTTCTGGGTTCCCCCCACCACCTCCCCTCTCCAGACCTTGGGATGAATGCACAGTTTCAAAGGCTTTGCTTCCCAGCTAGCGGAAACTCCACACAGAAGTCCAAGGGCTCCCCTCCTCCTGCACCATCACGGTCGTCCTTGTGATTCTGAGGACACCTGGCAACCTCACCCGCCCAGGCTCACAACTGCTGCATTGATGGGTGAGGCGCGCCTCCCTCCCTGCCTCGGTTTGCTCCCTCTCCTGCCTAACAGTACCAGGAATGGCCTCCGGAGGGAACTGAGAAAGGAGGGAGAGGCTTTATCTTTTTAAACATTTTAATTTTTCATGAGATACAGCATTTCCTGAGCATACAGATTTTGCTTAAACATGCACACATAACAACAGTGACACCAGCGCTTTGCTCCAGGATCCCGTGTTCAAACTGTCCAGAAAGCTTCCACTAAAGGCTGTGGGAAGAGAAACCTGGTTGAACACTCAGTGTGCCGGGCACTAGGGACAGGGCAACAGGGATGAAACACAGTGGCTCCCCTCCGAGAGTGCTCAGTGTGGACGGACGCCTAGATGGGCCATCGTGATTACAGTGTTATCCCAGCACACCTGGGGTGCGTGTGGTTCCCTAGCGTGTGGGCGCCACTGGGTGAGTCCCAGAAGCTTCCTGGAGAGACAAAGCCTCAACCGAGCCCTCTCCCATCGTGGGAGGCAAGAGAGTGGGTGGGCGGCCTTCCTTCCAGCCTCAGTGGACAGTGAGCGGGAGTTCGGGCCATGCTAGTGACAAGTCTGGGCACGGTGGCTTGCCCACAGAAGACGGGTCTTCTTCACAGAGTTTTATGTGGTACTTGACGTTGTTGGATTTGCATGTCAACCTTGATTACTCATTACTCGTGGAACTGATGATGTGGAAGACGGGTTTGAAGGAGCTATGCACAACTAGAGGCGAGGAGGCCGGTTAGGAAGCTGACCAATTAGCCCGGGGGAGAACTGCTGAGGTTTGATGTGGGTTATCAGTTCTTGGACACAGACAGTGAGGAATAGGAAGGAAATTCCCTATTGCCTGCCAAATACGTTGCGGTGGCATTAATTAAAATAGAAACTACTGGAGGAAAGCAAGGGGTGGAGACGATAAGAGGGTAACTGACCCCAGCCCGCGTTGAGTGCTTCCTAGGAGGGCGAGGTTGACAGACTTAAAGCAACCTGTGACTCTGAGTGAGAAAAGCTAGGGTCAGGGTCAGGGAAAAGGGGGAGACCACCCAGAAGCCATCTTGCCAGCCTGGGGGCAGGAGCCAGCAGGCTGAGGCTTGGAGATACCCAGGTGTCTCTCTTCTCTGTGTATTTGGACACTGAGGCCCACGGAGGACTCACTGGACAGCCAGGACCGTCGGCCTGAGCCTCGTGCCTCCTGGGCCCTGGTCCTCTCCTCTGCTGCAGAACGTGGCCTCCTGAGCTTCCGATTTTATGGGAAGTGCTGGTACCTGGGATTAGCCTGGCATTCTTGATGTTTGCAGGGTGCGTTTTCATTGACAGTCCCTATCCCAAATGCCAGGCTAGGAGAGGTGGTTTTGAAGCAAAAACAGCGTCTCCGCTTTGCACTTGCTTTCCAGTACACCCGTGGCCTCTGCATGAGTCCCATGGCAGCACCGGGACCGTCACCTCATCTTACTGGTAATGAAATGGGCCTGGGAGAGGGGTGAGAGATTGGCCTGGAGTCGCGCTGCTGCCAAAGGACAGAGCTGGGACTTGTCTCCTCCTCAAGTTTCAAGGTCAGGCCATCTCACGATAATGTATTGGGCTTCGCTGACTCCACCTGCCTCTATCCATTAGTCCTCCATTTACACATCAACAATTCATGCGGGTCGGGGCTGCAGAGATGACTAAAACGCAGCCCCGGCCCAACTTGGCGGCGTTGGTGGCGGAGCAGTCTCTGAACAGATTGCTGAAAGGTGTCCCCTTTGTCTGTGTACTGTAGAATCGTTACACATGGGCTGCCAGGGGACCCGGAGGAGGGAAGGGGGCAGAGACCCTGGCCAGGCAGGGTTTCCCAGAGGATGGACGTAAGTGCTGTGGTCAGTGCAGTGGGGTGTGCCCACCCCTCCACATTCCGCCTGCAGGTTCACAGGTATATCTGCCTGAATCTGATCAGGGACACATGGCCTGGCAGTAAACGCAGCTGGAAAAGGAGACGGAGGTTGAGTGGGAATGGAGCTAGCCACTGTGTTACTAGCCAGAGCCGAAACGCTTTGTGAGGAGCTGGAGTCTGTGAGCTGCTTGAGGGTCTGGCAAATGGAGAAGCCAGATCTAGTCACTGTCCAATAGGTGCCTCCACGGCCAACGGCTTTGAAAGCTACCACAGTGTGAGATGAGTGGACACCCCGAGGAGGCAGAGCTCGGTGGGTTTACCAGCTTGTTGTTCGTGTGCGAAGATTTGAGCGGTGTGTGTCAAAACAAACACATTTGTTCCTAGATTCTAGGCCAGGATGATGGTTTTTTTTTTTTTTTTTTAATCGTGAACTCTCTTATTAGCTTGATCCAGATTGATGAAGTTGAAGAGGAATTCAGTGGAAATTGGAGTGAGTCCCCCATGCCAGGCAGTGACTGCCAGATGGTGGCAGTCGTGTGGAGGACGTGCGGCCAGGGTTCCCTGCTAAAAAGATCCTGTCGCAGGTAAACTAGTGAGAAGGGCGGTTTAGGCACAGCTTTGGTTGGGCTTTGTGATGGGAAAAGTAACCGCTGCAAATGGTGCTGCTTCATAGTGACCCCTGGCCATGCGGTTTTCTGTAGACCCGTCCTCGACACTCAGGCGAGTTACACTTCCTTAGTTGGAACCACTGCTAGAAATCCCCGTGCACGAGGAAGTTGACACCGCCTCAGTGGCCCGAGTATTATTAGCAAAGCCAAGGGCATGCCCCACACCTCGCTGACAGGCTTCTCTGACGAGTGAGATGGTCTGCTTTTTAACAATCTTTCCCATTCATTTTTAATTTAATCTTCATCGACAGAGTAGAAACAAGGAACCTGAGACTCAGACCGCATGTTGGGAATGCTCAGGGGGCCCGCTCACCCAGTCCCTCGTGGTACGGATAAGGATGCGGGGGCCTCGAGGGAATTGGGTCGCTGAGATCTGACGGCAGGTGCAGTTGTCTCCTGACTCCCAGCTCAGCGCTCATTTCTCTGCACCCTGCCACGTCCACTCGGGACATGCGTGACATGCGTGACATGTGCCACGCAGCATACGTCTGCGTGATTCCTGCCAGGAGTGTTAGCTGGACAGAGGATTAAATCAGTCACCAGTAAAATTACTCGAAACAAACAGCATCCAGCAAACTTGGACAAAGATTTTTTTTTTTTTTAACAGGATTCAGTTTTGAGGTTTTTTGAAAACCAATTCATTAATAAAGTAATTACATTTTGTGTCAACCTAGACTAAGGAACTAAGCCATACCAGCTGCCTTCCTGGTAACGGTTTTTGTTGGCCACCCTTGAAGGGCGGGGTATCATGGGTTTCAGGAAAAGAGAATTGTAAATAGAATGGACTCTGTTTTTAGAGTGGCCGTTCTCGGCCTCAGCACTGTTGACATTTGTGGTGGGAGCATCCCTGGTCTTGCCCACCAGGGCAAGGGACCCCCCACAGTGAGCGCCATGCTTTCCAATACAATAGGGAAATGGTAAAATTAGCACCCATTTCACAGACTGCTCTGAGTGTGAAATCAAATAAGGAGAGTGAGATAGTTTCTAGAATCTACTACAGGCCTCCTCCTGCCTTAATACTCTGTTCACGCCCATCTTCACCGTCCCCTTTGCTCCTGCGCTCAATGACCGCTGCGCTTTCTGCCCGCACTGGCCCTCTGTGTTAGGTCTGATTTCTTCCTGAGTGCAGGGTCTGTTTTCTCAGCTCGATACCCAGGGTGTTCCGCATGGCGCGTGTCTTTTAACAGGTGCCCAGCCGGTGTTCCTTAAGGCAGTGAACCCTCATGTCGGTGCACTGGTTTGCACTTTGCAGAGCTCTTTCCCACCCTCCGTCTCCTTTGGTCCTCCCCAAAACTCCGTCTGCTAGAAAGGACTGGCCGTTATTTCTTCTCTTCGTAGGTGAGCACACATTAGAAAGGAAGAGGCGGGGCTGCGACCTCAGTCCTGACTTCCTTCTGTAGCGCCCCGTCCGTCCCTTCCCGCAGTGGGGTGGTGGGGCCTGGCAGTAGGCTGAAGTGTGAACATTTTTCTGCTTTGCACCACCCTGGGTATATTAACAAGACTGCCTCACTCGGTGGTGTCTGTTCTCCCTGCGTGTCTGTGTTTGTGGTTACTGAGTGGAATGAATCAGTGAATTCCTGGAACGCTCTGAGGCCAGTGTGGGCGCTCATGATCTTAACCAGTCTTGACAGCTTTCCCCTCCAGCTATATCCTGAATCTCACGAAAGTCAGTTTTACTTCCAGCCTAATTAGAGCAGTTGGTCACCTCAAAACAGCTCAGAGCAGTAGTAAAATCTTCAGAAGAAACCACTCTGATTGGATATGATTTTTTCCTCATCTTGTCATTGAAAAAAATAAGTATTAGAATTTCAAATTGCAGGGTTCCTTTCTCTTTAAAGGCCTCTGAGACAGTGCACATGCAAGACTGAAAACCCAGAGTCCGAAGGCCCAGGAGACAGTGTATATAGGAAGGAGGTGTTGGGTTCTTTGTTCCTGCGCAAGCACCGACAGTGCAGTGGAGGCCTGGGTCAAGCATCGGGGGCTTGGTTTCCAAACTCAGTTTGCGACCACTATTTTGAGACCTTGGGCAGATCTCTTTCTTTCACATGACCTCTGCTCTTCATGAGGCCTTTACACCCAAAGACAGAACCAAGTCAGAGTTGTGGGGCCATCTTTGACAACTGTGCAAAACCAGAGTCAAAGCAAATCATGAGACCCAGCGTCCTGCTGAAGCAGACAGTGCGTCACCCTTGCAGCCAGCTGGATGGTCTCTGCCCCACACCAAGACCGCTGTCCCTGTGGCTCCCCTCTGAAAGCAAGAGGCCCCTAGCGCAGAGCCTGGATCTCACCGCTGGACCTAATAGTCACCTCCCAGGGGCTCGCACAGAAGAAGGGTCCTTTCTTTCCAATGAGCTTCGTTTCACAGGCCCGGAGCCGGTGTTCACATTCTCCTTCATCTCCCAGGCTGGACAGCCCTGCTTTTCTCGGCCAGTCCTCATAGGTTATGATTCTCTTTGCCTCATCATCTTAGTCACCCTCTCAGAATGCATCCGGGTGGCCAGTCCCTGATATCAAAAAGTGATCTGAGGATTCCATGTGTGGTCTAGCCTGGACAGAGAATGGGTTACATACTCCACAACCTGCATCACAAAATAAACGGAACAGGTACACAGTCACTGCTTCTGATTCAAGTTCTGAGTTCTGATGCCGAGACATATATATATGACACCAACAAGTTTGCCTTATGATTTTTCAAGATGACTTATGGAGATGTTGGACACTTGGGTAAAAAGCACATGCAGATACATGGCATCATGAGGAATTAGAGAAATGCAGAGTAAAATTACAAGGAAAGATTACCATGCGCTTATTAGAATGGCCGAAGAAAGGCGATATTGACGATGCCAAGTGCTGGGGGCAGAGGGAGCAGCAGCAACCCCCTGCGTTGCTCATGGGAACAAAAATGCCACAGCCACTCTGGAAACAGTTGGTCAGTTTCTTACATGGTTAAACACATAACCAGTGGTCTCAATCCTGGATATTTACACTCTAGAAATGAAAACTTGCATGCACATAAAAACCTGTGCAGGTGTACGTTACTGTTGGGAGGGTTCTATTTATAATGCCCAGAAACAACTCAAATGTTCTTCAGCTTCACAGAGGAACCAGGTGTGGTACATCCATACAATGGAATACTACTCTGCCAAAAAAGAAACAAAGAATCTAATTACTTAATAAGCACAGCATCTTGACTGGATCTCAGAGGCAGTATGATAAGTGAGGCAAGCCACCTTAAAAGGTCACATCCTGTGTAATGTTGTTAGTGTGACATTCTACAGAAGAAAACTGAGCACAGACCAGTGGTGGCTGGGAGCGAGTGGCAGGGAGGGTTTGACCTCTGAGGGACGCTAGAGAGAGTTTGAGGGGGTGGGCTTCAGCTTCTGATTGTGGTGGTGGCTACACAGATTCCTCCAGGTGTTCATTTCATAGAACTGGAATCAAATCAAACCAGACCAAGCCAAAAGTTCTGAGAAACAAGCAATCCCTGTCTCTTTAAGAGTATTTTATTGCTTATGCTATTATAATTGTCCCAATTTTTCTCTCCCTTTTATCCCCCTCCTCCCTGTACCCCTCTCCTCACTCTCCAGCATTCCCCA
Organism: Anoura caudifer; assembly: GCA_004027475.1. NCBI lineage: Eukaryota > Metazoa > Chordata > Mammalia > Chiroptera > Phyllostomidae > Anoura > Anoura caudifer. The sequence goes on from PVKU01001289.1 coordinate 230,740, forward strand.
CCCCCACAGTTCATGTCCATGGGTTGTACATATAAATTCTTTGGCTTCTCCATTTCCCATACTATTTTTTTAATTATATGTTATTGATTATGCTATTACAGTTGTCCCATTTCTCCCCCATCATTCCCCTCCACCCTGCACACCCCCTCCCACCCACATTCCCCCCTTTAGTTCATGTCCATGTGTCATAAGTTCTTTAGCTTCTACTTTTCCCACACTGTTCTTGACCTCCCCTGTCTATTTTCTACCCACCATCTATGCTACTTATTCTCTGTACCTTTTCCCCCTCTCTCCTCCTCCCACTCCCCTGTTGCTAACCCTCCATGTGGTCTCCATTTCTGCGTTTCTGCTCCTATTCTAGCTGTTTGCTTCGTTTGCTCTTGTTTTAGGCGTGGTTGTTAATATCTGTGAGTTTGCTATCTTTTTACTGTCCTATTTTTTATCTTTTTCTTAGATAAGTCCCTTTAACATTTCATATAATAAGGGCTTGGTGATGAAGAACTCCTTTAACTTGACCTTATCTGAGAAGCACTTTATCTTCCCTTCCATTCTAAATGACAGCTTCGCTGGATAGAGCAATCTTGGATGTAGGTCCTTGGCTTTCATGATTTGGAATACTTCTTTCCAGCCCCTTCTTGCCTGTAAGGTCTCTTTTGAGAAATCAGCTGACAGTCTGATGGGAACTCCTTTGTAGGTGACTGTGCCCTTATCCCTTGCTGCTTCTAGAATTCTCTCCTTCATTTGAATCTTGGCTGATGTAATTTTGATGTGCCTTGGTGTGTTCCTCCTTGGGTCCACCTTCTTTGGGACTCTCTGAGCTTCCTGGACTTCCTGGAAGTCTATTTCCTTTGCCAGATTGGGGAAGTTCTCCTTTATTATTTGTTCCAATAAGTTTTCCACTTGTTGCTCTTCCTCTTCCCCTTCTGGCACCCCTATAATTCGGATGTTGGGACGTTTAAAGATGTCCTGGAGGTTCCTAAGCCTCTCATTTTTTTGAATTCTTGTTTCTTCACTCTTTTCTGATTGGATGTTTCTTTCTTCCTTCTGGTCCACTCCATTGATTTGGGTCCCATTTTTCCTCCCATCACTATTGGTTCCCTGTGCGTTTTTCTTCATTTCACTTATTGTAGCCTTCATTTGTTCATCTAATTTGTGACCAAAATCAACCAATTCTGTGAGCTTCCTAATCACCAGTGCTTTGAACTGTGCATCTGATAGGTTCGCTATCTCTTTGTAGCTTAGATGAATTAGCTCTAGGGCTTTGATCTGTTCTCCAGTTTGAGCATTTTTTGTTTTGGGTTTTTGTGTTTTTTGAGGTTTTTTTTTCATTGTTGTTTTTTTTGGTCTGGTTTCAGCTGTTATGTAGTGAGGGGCGGAGCCTTAGGTGTTCACCAAGGCGGGGCAACCCAGTCGCTGGGTTTTGACGCTGTGTGTGGGGGTGGGGTCCAAGAGGGAACAATGATGCTTGCTCCACTCTCTCTCAGATTCCAGTCCCTTCCGCCGCTTTCCCCAAGCAAATTGGGCCCTTCTGGTACTGATTTCCATGTGGGTGGGCTTGTGTACGTTCTAGGACCCTGTGGGTCTCTCCAACGAACTCTCCTGTGAGGCTGGGATTCTGTCCCGGCACCTCAACCCCGACAAGTGTTTTTAGTCGGTGTTTTTAGGCTTTATTTCCTGGCGCTGGGACCCTGCATTGCACAGTCTGTCGCGCGAAAGTGTGACCACAGTGTGACCACGGTCAGCCACCTTGTGTGCCTCACTGGGTCTGCTTGTTGCCTTCCCACGCTCGGTTACCGCTGCCTGCGTGCCTGGGGTGTGCCATCCACTGGCTGCCAACTCCGCCCCTTTTACTGGTCTGGGTGAATCGTTGTCGGACTTCTGTACAATTCAGTTTTTTATCTGTTCTGGTTGGGTTTTTCTTTTTTTGGTTCTATATTTTTGTTGTCCTTAATCTTGGTTGTGAGAAGAGGCACAGTGTGTCCACCTACGCCTCCGTCTTGGCTGGAAGTCCTCCCATGCTATTTTTAGCCACACCCTGACTATTTTGTGCCTACCTATTCTGATTCTTATTCCCTACACCTTTTCCCCCATTGTCCTCCTCTGCTTCCCCACTGATAGCCTTCCATTTCTGTGATTCTGTTCCTGTTCTAGTCGTTTGCTTAGTTTTTGTTTTTAACCCATTTAATAGGTCATTACTATTACATCAGCACAGCTGTATTCAAACTGGGACACATGTATTCCTGGGGGCACATCAAGACTTCCTGGGGCTACATTGGCAAGGCTGGCTTGAAGGGAGCCGGTCTCTGAGTTCCCGCCCCAGCACTGATCGGTCTGAAATATGCCTGTGCTGTGCAGGCCCCCTTCCCCACAACACCTTCCATGACTCCTCTTTCCTGGCGGCGTAGAGTCACGTTGCCCACCCTGTCCAAATCCTGTGAAGGTTCATTGCCTCGAGCGGTAATAACCTCATAGAGTAATACCTCCCACACGCAAAAGTTAGTGTGCCTGGAATTTTTATTCCAAGTTATAATACACTTTCCTAAAAAATGCTCACTGATTAATCTTGCTTATTCAAATGTAATTAAACCTTGGGGAGTAAGAAATTACTAGACTTTTGCTCCCCCCCAAATTTTTAACCATTTAAAAGAATCATTTTAATCATTTTACAGTGCAATTCAGCAGTGTCGCAGAATTGCTTGGTGTGTGATGGTTACATACAGGAGGTGGCTGAGGGTATAGACCTGAGGCTGGTTAGTTTGTAAGTAAAAGGTGGGCTCACCGACAAGTTTACTGTCTATAGGGTTAGTTAGCTCTGGGAGAGGCAGTCTCTTCCCAGCTCGGAAGGCCCCCCAAAGATGTCAAGGCATCAAAAAACACATAAAACATAATGGGGGGCAGGTGTAGGAAAAGGCAGTTTAGTAAGTATGGAAATCATTTTGGAAGGTGAAAATGTTTGAAACTGGATAATGGTGATGGCTGCACTGTGAACATGCCAAATACTGCCGAATTGCCGGTGTGGCCCCAGGAAGCCCCTTTTTTTTGGGGGGGGGAGGGGAAGGGAAGGAGGAAGAGAGAGACATCAATGTGTGGTTGCCCATCACATGCCCTCAGCTGGGGACCCCGGACCACAACCCAGGCATGTGCCCTGGCTGGGAATCAAACCGGCAACCCTTTGGTTCACAGGCCTGCACTCAGTCCACTGAGCTGCACCAGCCAGGGCACCCCAGGAAGTCTTAATGTGGCCTCAGGAAGAAATGTGTCCCAGTTCATGTGCAGCTGTGCTAATGTAATAGTAATGACCTCTTAAATGAGTTAAAAGCAATTCTGTGACACCAGCTGGGTGTACTACAATTTAATTCAATTTCAACACTATCTGGAGATCACATCAGATTCCACAGATTTAGGGCTCAGCCCCCTACAACTGACCGCTCCCCCTCCCCACCCTGCACTTCAGAGGCCAATCGCAAGTCCAGGTTGTTACCTGTGCTTCTGACCGACTAGCTGTACATCAGAGGTTAACATGACCCTTTCACTGGGTTTGATTAGTTTGCTAGAGTAGCTTACAGAACTCACTGGATTGCTTTCTTGCAGAGGGTATTGAAGGACACCAATGAATAGCCAGACGAAAAGATAGAAAAGGTGAGGTCTGGAAGTGTCCCAAGCACAGGAGTTTCTGTCCTCGTGTTTGGGGTGTGCCAGCCTCCCAGCATGGGGGATGCATTCTGGTTCACCGGCCGGGAAGCTCTCCACACCCCGCCCTTTGGGATCTTTTCGGGGCTTCATTATATAGGCATGAGTGAGTAAATCAGGGGCCATTGGTGACTGAGCTGAATCTCCAGCCCTTCTCTCCCATGAGGTTGAGGGTAGATGCTGGAGCTGAAAGTTCCAATTCTCTGAAAACCAGCACCCATCCTTAGATATTAAAAACACTGGGGTGGTTGAAGGGGGCTTGTTAGGAATGACAAAAGGCACCTATTCACTTTTATCACTCTGAAGTTATTTCAGGAAGTAAGGGCAAGAGAACAAATATAACAAGTTATGTTCACATTGCTCTTGTGCTTTGGAAATTCCAAGGGTTTTAGGAGCTGTGACCCAGAAACAGACAAAGACCAAATACATATTTTTTATTATATATTATAGGCTGCTTCGTTTGTTGTTTTCTTTTCAATCTTTCTTTTATAGTGCTTGCACTTGTCAGAGACATTATGATTTTCCCCCATGAATCCATCATTACCTCCTTGGAACACTCAGTCGCCTTGAGTAGCATGAGTTTGGTCAGGAGCGTCTTTGGGACGGAGGCTTCTTAGGGCAGAGCGCCCTGGTATTGCAGACTCAGCTCAACCATTTCTCTCCCTAAATGCTGGGATTTGAACCCAAGGCCATATATATATATATATACCCTCTCTGTGCCACTAGTAATTCACTTGAGTCCCAGTCTTTTTACACAGAATAGTTTAACATTCTGAACACTCACTGTGTACCACGAATGGTGTTGGTCGTGATTGGTTATAAAAGATGAGTAAAACGTGGTGGTGTCTACCTGAAGGACAATGGTCTGTGACAACTAAATTGAAAATGTTGTAAAATGCAGAAGTAACACAGCAGTAGGAATAATTTTCTCTATCTTGGGGTTTCAGTAAATACTTCATTGAAGAGGTGATGTGTATATCGGGTCTTGAAAGGCAAACCCAAGTTTGGCTGCCATCGGTCATGCAGCTTTTTGCTAGTAGGTTTTCATAATGCATCAGTGATGGTAACTAATTCTGTGTAGCCATTTCTCCCTCCCCTTTTTCTTCACTCCTAAGACACAAGGACATTCTCGTGAAAATTTTCCGTATGTGTTTCTCAACAGCCTTTTTATGCTCAAATATCCCACTAAGAAAGGAGAGAAGAGAGCTTAGTCTCTTCACAGAAAAGAAAACTAAGATCCACAAAAGTGAGATGAATTTCCCAAGACACACAGCAAGTCTTTTAAGTAGCTCTCCTAAGTTCAGTGTCTTTTAGTGTAACTCCCTGACTTATTTTCTACCATTCTGCTTTCCCTTGGGATCTAGACCCATGGAAAACACCTCTCAATTCAAGTCAGTATAGTTCTCTTTTATTGAGCATTTACTATGTTCAAGATATAGAGCCAAATGCCTTCCCATTTGATTTCCCATGTGAGATTTGGTACCCTTCCTTTTCACATTCATTTATATGTTCATTCAAGCAATCAACAGGTACCCTGTATCAACTGTACAGTATAGTAGGTGCTGAGCTCAATTGATAGTAACACATTATAAGGTACCACCTTAAACGGGACATTTCTTAACTATCTCACTAAATTGCTCTTTAAGTGTCAGTAGCTCCTACCCTATTTTTCCAACAGTTTCTATTTCCCGGCAACTGATTTAGGAATTGGTGCTGTACCTACAGTCCATAGTTATTACTGTAGCCGGTCCTTCCATTGAACAGATACAGAACCCAGGGTTCGGAGTGGGGAAGGGAATGCCTAGGGACATAAAAGGGCATGGCCTAGAGTCCGTATCTGGTAACGCCTTGGCCAGAAGTCTTTCCACATTCCTTGCTTTTTCTCATAACGCTACTCAAGTGCCTTATGAAAGCTAGTGACAGAGTTAAAAGAATGCCCCCCCAAAGTTCACTCTTACCCGTTTCCCACTTATGAAACCACAAAAAGGCAGTAGTGACATGGGTGGAGGACAGAGGACATGTGGGATGAAAGTGAAAGGCACATTCTCACAGTGAGGATGTTTATACTCAGAGTAACATCTTCAGGAAATCCTCAGAAAATGAAAAAGAATGCCGTTTGGCACTTTAATAATCACACACTACCGCTTTTGGCCGTGACAGACCACTGGTAACGCACTTGCTCTGCTGCCAACAAAACTGTGAAAGTGAAAAGAATATGCAGGGCACCTCGATATACGAAAGGCACTGAAACTCACACAAACTCACACAAAATACTAAATTGTTGCTGTTCCAGGCCTTGAACAGGCAGCACAGGACTCCAAGCCTTGAGTAAAGAAACACACATGGTAAGCCCCACAATGGCTCTGGGTTTCTGCAGGAAACAGACGTTTAGAAAAGATGAAGAGTGCCGGAAAGGATAAATATATGGCTACATGTAAGATAATTTTTATAATTTAATGCATACTTGTGTACATGTACATATGATCATTTAAAACAAAATTATGTGACGTTGGCCCTGGCTGGTGTAGCTCAGTGGATAGAGCACAGGCCTGCAAAGCAAAGGGTCACCAGTTAAATCCCCAGTCAGGGCACATGCCTGGGTTGCAGGCCAGGTCCCCAGTAGGGGCGTGAGTGAGAAGCAACCACACACTAATGTTTCTCTCCCTCCCTTCCCTTCTCTAAAAACAAATAAATACAATCTTTAAAAGAAGAAAAAGTATATGACATTGTATTGTGAACATGTAATACACATGACTACTATACCATAAAGGATGGGAGTGGATTTATGCAGTTGTAAAGTTTTTACATTTTATGTGAAGTGGTACAATATTATTTCTAAGTATGCCATACAAAGTTAAGAATGCATATTGTAATACCTAGAAAGACCTCTAAAAAATAATATAAAGATATATGGCTAAAAAGCCCATAGTGAAATTAAACTAGAATTCTAAAAGGTATTAATTCACTCAGAAGAATGTAAAAAAGGAGGAAACCAAAAACAAATGAGACAGGAAACAAATAGCAAAATGGTAGACTAACAGCCAACCGTATCGATAAATTAAATGTAAATGGATTAAATACTCCAGTTAAACAACAGAGATTCTCAGACTGAATGAAAATGCAAGGCTAACTGCAAGAGACACTCTGTAAGTGCAAAGATGCAAGTGAGTTGAGGGTAAAAGGGTGTGTGGTAGGCAGTGATGCTGCCTCCCCACCTGATCCCCAGAACCTGTGGGTGTGTTATCTCACATGACGAAAGGGACTTTGCAGATGTGATTCAAGTTATCCCTGCTTATCCTTGAGTTCAGTCTAATCACGTGAGTCCTTAAAAGTGGAGAATCTAAAAGAGAAATGAAAATGGTAACTGAAATAATTGCTGTTACTTAGCTTGATTGCAATGACTATTTCACATTGTATACATATATTAAAACATCAAGTCATACCCTTAAATATACATTTTTTGACACACCTCAATAGAGATGAAAAAAATAAAAGTAAAAAGTAATTAGAATATGGCCGTGAATGCAGACGAGAGTGGAGCACCTCTCCTGGCTACGGTCTGAAATAGAGGTCAGGTGCGCACGAAGTCGCAGGGCTGCTGCACCCCTGGCCTTGAAGATGGGGGAGGGGCCCGAGCCAGGGGTGCAGGTGGCCTCCAGAAGCTGGAAAGGGCAAGGAAATTATTCTCTGGAGCCTCCAGAGGGAAACGTGGCGCCCCCAACACCTGAGATCTGTGTCAGACTTCTGACCTACTGTTATCTTGAAAAACTAAGGTTATCGATTTGAGTTGTTACAAGCTATAAGTTTGTGGTGACTTGTTACAGCAGCAATGGAAAGCCAGTACAAGATGGGAGAAGAACACTAGGCAAACAGCATAAAAAAGCTCACGTGGCTTCATTAAAGCCAGCTTAAAGGCGGAGAGTGCCCCCACTAATAGAGAGGGACGTTTCACACTGGTGGAAGGGACAGTTCATCAGGAAGAGACCGTAGTCATAGAGATATATGTACCTAACAAGAGCTTCCAAATACGTGACATTAAAGTGGACAGAATTAAAGAAACAAACAGACAAATCCACAGTTGGAGATCTTTTTAAACCTTTCTCTCAGCAGTGGATGAACAATTAGACAAAAACAAATCAACCACAACAAGCCAGCAAGAGTGCAGAAGCTCTGAATGGCACTTGCTTGGCCTAACTGAAGTTTTTAGGGCACCGCACCCAATTTCAGAAAGCACGTACTTTCCATTCTTGTTGAATGGTACGTTCAGCGAGATAGACTCATGCTTAGCCATGATACAGGTCTCCATAAATTTTAAAGGACTGAGATCATACCAGGAAAAACAAAAGAAGAAACTGTACTGTGTTCTTTGACCACAGCAAAATTAAATTAAAAATAAATAATAGTAACAGATGTAGGAAAACACCAAATGTTTAGGAATTAAACAAAATCTAAATAATCTATGGATAAAAGAAGAAATCACAAGGAAAAACAAAATACTTTCAAGTAAAAGAAGATGAAAACCATAATACGTCAAAATTTGTGGTCTGCACCTTAGGCAGTGCTGAAAAGGAAATGTCTCTCCTTGAAAGCCCTTTGAGATACATTTTCAACATTCAAAGGTCTTTCAGTTCTTCGGTTAGGACTGGTCTTCCTTTTGTGCTGTGCTCTGTTCGGATGTTTTTTCTTCTGTCAGTAGCAACATTTTGATGCATTAGTTCGCTCACATGTCAGCTCTTCCCCTCTCAGCAGAAGCCATTTTAGAACAGCTACTGCATGCTTTCCAGTGTTTCATCTCAGTGTCTAGCGCAGCGTGTGACTCTGGGTTCTCAGGAAATTGTGAGTAAAAGTCAGCGAGCGAATGGGTCTTGTCCTTACGAAGACCCGGTGGAGCCCCATTTTACACTTGAGGAAACTGAAGCCCCAGGGCCACTTACTGAACCAGTGACAAAGCCAGGCTGCCAGTGTTCCTCAAACATGCCCCTTTCAGCCGTGAGTTGCTAGCTAAAACATCATCATGTAGCCTTCTCTGCAAGATGGGTGAGGATGCTGCTGGGGTCTTGGAGCTTTTCACGAAGGCCTTCAGGAGGCCGTGGCGCTGACCCCACCTGCTGTGACCGATGGGAAAGCCCAGGCCTGGACCCGTCAAATGGCTCTGCCAGAGACGGGCTGTGAGGCCTACAGGAGGCCGCACTGCAGCCTGGTCCCACTGCGGCCTCTGCCCTCACCCTCACGGGAAGTGCTTGGAGGCCTGAGGTCACGGCCCTGGGGGGATTCGGGCCCTGCAGTGGCTCTTGGCTGCCCATGCTGGTGGGGCTGTGCCCTGGGAGCCTCTTGTTTCTCCATTTTCTACCTAGGTTTCAGTTTCCAGCTTGGGTTTGTTTCCCCTTTGTCTCTGGTTCAGCTTCCTTTTCCTGTTTGGTTTTAAGTAGAGTCTAAAAAGCAAGTTGCTGCCTCCTGAGGGTCTGTGGTCCTCGGATCAGCGTGCCTGGTGCAAGTACAGGACTCATCTCTCCAGGTTCCCTGTGCTAAAGCCTTTCAGCCATGGCCATGCTGTGAGTACCGGGACCAAAAAGGGGACAGAGGGATGTCAAAGGAAACCTAGAATCATAACGGTGTAGAGCCAAAGAGGCCATAGAAATCACCCAGATCCCCTGTTGTACAACAGAGAGGTCAGGGACCAGAGCAGAGGGCGAAGGACCTGCCCAAGGTCACACAGGGGGGTACTGACAGCCCGCTCACTCTGCACCTGCCGGTCTGGCCATTACCCAGGCCCATGTCTCCTGCTGCTTATGACCTTTACTGGCTTCTGTGTCGAAAGCACTCTGAAGTCAAAGGTCTGCCTCAGACTGTAGAGGGGGCTCTGATCTAGCTAAGGGGGTCGTGGCTGGGCTCCTGTGCTATGGGTGGGTCCTGGATCTTCTCTCCAGAACAGCCCACAGACATTCAGGTTGTTTTATCTGAATACTGAGCAGACAGGGAGGAGCTAAGGTTCCTTTTTTCTCGGAAGCTTCGTGGACTGGGATAACAGAGTCCTGACCGCAGCCCGGGAGACTGGGGCTGACAGGGCCATCAGTCGCTGGGACTGGTGCTGTTCAGCACACGTAGCAGCAGCTGGTCCGAGTCCATCTGCACGTCTAGCTGTGCGTGGTCTTCCCAAAGGTGAGGTTACATTTGACCTGACGGTCCCCTGCCCTATGAGTTCATGAAAGATGGTGGTGATAGGACAGAGTTTTACCTTCTGGGATTTGGGGCATTTACTGGATTAACTCATTACAGCTCTGTATCTCAGCATAAAATTGTAATTTTTTGCCTTAAAAAGTACTTCATAATGTCCTAAGTGCAGTTTTTTCCAATTTTCCAATTTGGTTCTTTTAACCCTGTTGGGTAGGTGAGAAAAGTGCTATCATTCTGGTTTTGGGGATGAGGAAGCCCAGCCTGTACCCTTGCTCAAGGTCACATGGCTACTTGAGGAAGGACTGGAATTAGAACCAACCAGAATGGCCTCACCCAGGGTTTTTTCCAGGACACTGCAGAGCTCTCTAGAAGCATTGTGCAGTGAGTTATTAAAATTGACAGGAAGCAGAACTGGCCTGATGCTCCTGGTCAGCCAAAGGGGGACTCTGGAGGGGATTGGGGTGCAGAGCTCTCAGCCAGGCTGTCCGATTGCTTCTCCACCCCAAGTCTGACAGGGCCGGGGACATATGCTGGCCAGTTTTTTGTCATTTTAATAATTTGCCTTTAGCTTTAAAGAATGTGTGGGTGCAGCTGTGGAGAACAGAAAACTTCCCATTTCAAAGGCATGCTAACTTCCAGGGTGGGTAGGGACCAAGTCACTTTGGGTTGTTAAGTGTCAGCTACTGACTGCAGAGAACAGGGTCAGAAGTCAATGGGGAGGAAGCAGCACGATTTTTTTTTTTTAAGGTCTTTTTAAGTTGTATTGTAGAAATCTGAGAGGTTTCCATCTTGAGAGGACCTCAGATACCATCCACAGTAGATGATCTAGGCTAGGCATCTTACCCTCCACTTTAACCAAATTAACTGTTATCTTTTTAAAGTACTCCTCAATACTTCTCTGAGGGACAAACGTTGCATTGTTCTTAGTGATGAAACCACTAGCTAGTCCATCTGTGAGGTACATAGGTCAGGAGATTGAGGCCCAGAGTGGGGCAAGACAGCACTGTAAATGAATTAATGGCCCCACCAAGCCAAAGCCCTGGTTTTCTGTGCCCCTCCCCGACGCGGGGCTGACTGCACTCTCAGCCCAGCAGCAGGGGGACCCCCACACGGCAGCTAGAAACACTTGACACTTTTGTTTTTCCTCCTGCGGACAGAATGGGATGTGATGTCTAGATCCTCAGTCACTGGGGTGCCTGTGCTGGGGACACAAAGGGCCCCCACACGTCACAGCGTGCCTCCTCAGACGCAGCCCGGGCCATGCACCAGCCAGGCACCAGCCAGGCACCATTTTCTGAGCACTGTGTACAGGCACTGGGGTTCCCTCGAGCACACAGCGCTGGCCGGCATGTGCCCACGGACGTTGCTGCATCCGCTCTGAAGGTAGCCAGCGTTGCTTTCATTGTCCCATTTCACAGAGGCAGAAACCAAGGCAAGGAAGGAAGGAGTAACTGGATGGGCAGCAGCCTCGGGCGCTCTCCTGACTGCAGGGGCATTGCTCCTGTGCCCTCGCACTCAGGGCCAGAGCGGGCCTCTGTTCAGCAGTCCAGCGGGGAAGGCAGAGCTCTCAGAAATGGGGAGCACGGATGCAGGAGCCACCCGGTGCAGACAGTAGTAAGTGTAGACAGGCAGAGTAACAAGACTGGAAAAGCTGGGGCTGTCAGGAAAGACTTCAAGGAGAGGATGGGATCTCAGGGAAACTGAAGGATAGGATGATTTTTAAAAGGAACCAAGTGAGCATCCCAGTCAGTGTCACCCAGGGGCTGCTGTAGGTGACAGGGATACAGAGGTGAACAAGACAGGAGGTCTTGTCCTGAAAGAGTAGTGGGGGCAGATGGGGAGGGGGAACAGTCAAGCAACCAGAAATAGAAACAAAACAAAATCAGCGCGGCAGAGAATGGCTGGGCCACTGCGTGGCCAGGGTTCATTATGTTTTTAGAAGTTAGGCTTAGCTCTGGCCTCTTGCGGAAACTTGTCCCATTTTGCAGAGTCAGGGTTAGAATCAAGCCTCGCGATCTCAGTTGTCTGCAGTCTCTGATCTCACACTGCTGAGACTCTGCCCTGACACTGCTGGTCCCAGGAGACACAAAGAGACCTCCCTTCTCTGGCCTCCTGTAGCACCCGTGCATCTGTCAGTCGCACCTCCCCTCGCTGCCTAGAGCTCTTCCAGGGCAGGACGCAGTGCTTCTCACTTCTCTCTGTCCCTGAGCCGAGTGACTGCTCCGCGCTCACTCAGATGTCCGTTGGACGCAGCGAAATAGCCATGCTGATAAACAGGGATGCTCACTGGGGCTCGGCTGGGGCTTGTTTTCAGGCTGTTAATCACCCTCAGAGAGGGGCCGCCCCAGTCCTTGGCCCGGCCAGCTCTTCTCAGCTGTCCCAAGGCTGTGTTGAAACCCTTTCCACTCCCACAAGTGGTCAAAGCCACAGACCCTGGGGACAGAGTCATATGCTGGAATTGGTAATAGTAGCCCTCATGTCCACATGGCCTATCAGATGGCTCCCCAAGGACAGGGCTGTATTGGAGGCCTTGGAAGAAAGTGTGGGAAGTGACAGGAGACAAGGTCAGTCTGAGACTCTCAGACTCTCCCAACAGTTGGTGGAGGGTTTTTACCAGATACCAGTAGACCTCCCAGAGAGGTGGGGACCAGCTGTCCAAGCATCCGGGACAGTGGCAGCCCAGCGGAGAAAAGGCACACGTCTTGATTGTGATGCAGCAGTTCGGTCCCCCCATCCAACCCTCCCAACCAACCTGGATGGAAGAAAAGAGTCCGGGTTTACCACTGAATTTATTCCTCATTTACCAAGAGCCTTTCTTTCACTCTAATGCTCACAGAAACAGGCAGATGGGCTTAGACGCCACCGTGTGGTTTCCGCTTGCTGTTGTGTGCAGATCTGACTCCTTCACTGTCTTCGTTGTTTGATGCAGCAGTTCTTGAAACGTGGTCAGGGGTCTACAAGTCATAACTGTTTATAATGATACTGAGACAGTATTCACCCTTTTCGCTCTTATCTCATGAGTGCACCCTGGAACTTTCCAGAGGCCACATGCATATCCTGACATTGCCACTGTGGCAAATAATGAAATGTATGCTTGTGTTGTTAAAAATCTTCAGCTTTAATTTCAAATGCGGTAAACATGGACAGATGTCACGGACACAAACCGGAGCTTTTGGTGCCCTCATTTTTAGGGTGCACAGCGACCCTCAGACGTTCTGCACACGGCTGCTGTGAGCGCTCAGTGATGGGCCTGCGCTGCCAAAAGCATGTTCTTGAGGTTGGCTCCCACGGCGGGGGGTGGGGAGGGCTCCGGGGCCTGGGAAGAGGATGTAGGGCCTTCTGTTGCACTAAACCACACTATGAGGCAACATCAGATGTCCCAGACGGAGTGGTGGCATCAGCGGGACCTTCTCACAGGCAGAAGATACTTCCGAATAAACATCTAAGTTTAGAGCATGGCACCAACCCTATCTCAAGCCTCTTGCCACTAAGCGGGGAGCGGGGATCACCCTGTGGGTGATTCACAAGCTTCTCCCCACCTAGTGCTGAGTAGAGATGTGCCTTCCACTGCAGAGACCTGGCAAGCGCACCCTTACCCCGCCCTGCCTCTCCAAGGGAAGGCGGCTAGCTAGCGCTAGGTGCTGCCTGACGGGGTGTGACACAGGAAGTCCCCGCTGCCACGTGTGTCGGTTCCCCCTGCGTACTCTGAATTCAGTCACAGGAGACAGCCCAAAGTGGGGAGAGCCTGCAAGGTGATTGGCCTAAACTCACCACACACAAAATTCAGTGTCAACCACAAAGAAAAAAGTGGCTCAACATTCTGGCTTTAGATAAAGTAAGCAGATAACCCAAAAGTAATGTGTGAGTGGATCCTGGATCCACAACAATTAAAACATTTTAGGGAAAATTGGGTAAATTATTAATTTTCTTAGGTGCAATGTTGGAATTTAAGTTACATATTAGAATGTCATTATTTTAAAGAACATAGACTGAACACCTTAGGCATGAAGTATGATATCTGCAACTTTCAAATGGTTCTGAAAAAAGTGACATTAAAAGCAATGTCACATGCAGTAAAAATTCTTCACGAAGTGCAGCGGAAAACCCCATTGCACAGCGGGAAGTAAGACCTGTAATCTAGGCCCTTCGTGTATTAGCCTAGGACATTGGGAGACCTACCCCTCTCCAGGCCTGTTTCCTCCATCCAAAAAAAATTACTTCCAAATAGGCCCCAGCTCTGACAAGACCATGACTCCAGTCTCTGTTTCTGTCACTAGATTGGGACCTGATGATGACATCCATGGTGTAGGTCTTTACGTTCCCTGGGACCGAGCCTGGAGGAGGGGGTGGGGGGGTGCTGGGGGATGGCCGGGGGCGCTGCTCTCTCCTCCCTGAGCCTTTGCCGGAAATGGCCCCCTCCCTCGGGCAGGATGCAGCATGCCCTTCCCTGTACGCGTAGCACCTGGCACATCTGCAGGCCCTGCCCTCGGCAGGGACCACCTCTTTTATTCAAGAGGTTAGGTTTTGTGAGAGTGCTGGGCACGGGAATATATTTGGTATGTAGTTGGTACTCGGTAAATGGAATATTGTCTTGGTTTATTTTTAAACAAATGTAGGAAGAGTGAGAAAACAGGAGTGGCCAGATCTCAGGTGAGTCGTGGTCTCTCCTGACCCCAAAGAATTCTTGAAAGCTGAGAAATATGACACCTGGCAAAATTAGGCAAACTCAAAAGCAAGTGTTTATTCAAACACAGTGATTGTGGAGAGTCCCCTGGGTTGCAGTTACTGGGGCTTCAGAGATGAACAATACTTTAACACAAACCCCAAAACGCTGGCTCGTGCAGGAGAGAAAGCCAGCGGGCCTTCGATACGCTGGCGGGCACAGTGATGGCATGAAGAGAAGTTAGGCAGCCTTTTCAGCGGGGGTGGAAACCTGTCCCAGGAGGTGGCACACATGTGAGGAGAGGCCCGAGGGGAGTCCGTGGGCCGAGCAGGGCGGAGTCCTGGCCGGGAGATGCCGCTCCGGTGGACGGGACGCTGCAGCCCTGGCATGACCGCTCCGCGAGTGGGCTCCGGACACGCTCCAGACGGACTCCACCTGAAGGCTCCCCTCGCGCAGATTTGCTGTGACTGAGCCAGCGCTTCGCTGGCTCACGATGGCAGCCTGCGTGCCAGCCATGGGCAGTTAACTGCACTCTGTGCTCTCGGTCTTGTTCAAACTCCAGCGGACTTCAAAACTGGTCAGGAAAGGTCGTCCCTCGTAGACAGCCGGGCGCTGCCTTCCCTGGGGCCTCGTGGGCAGCAGATGGCAGGCCTGGCAGAGCCTGGACTCTGATCCAGTGCTCCCTTCCCTTCCCCCACTGTCCCCATAGCTGACGGTATGTCTCCTTTGCCTCTGGTCCCTGTCCCCTAGGGGAACGGTTGTCAGACAGGGGCAAGGACCGAGCAGGTGCTGTCACAAGAGCGAACAGGAAAGGGTTGAGAGGGAGCTAAGTGAACAAGATCAAGGGCAGGCCTTGTCGCCAGGAGTGGAGTGGGCGAGGGCGCCTGAGCCCTGTGACCTGGGACCTGGGGCGATGGCGTGACGGGCTGAGGAAGCTTGTGAGTGGAGGGGACGCTGAGGGGGTGAGGCCTCCAGAGAAAGGAGGAAGGCGGGGTCCCGGCCAGTGGGGTCTCCCTGCCTGGGCGACTGGATGAGCCACTTAACGTGAAGTGGGGGAGAGGTAGCCCCTACCTCACAATGGTGGTTTTGAGCAAAGGGGAGGACCAGGCCGCTGCTCCCGGCGTTGGTCCTGGAGGTGAGCGCGAGCTCGCCCCGCACTGGGGCCCCCGACAGCGTTCCAGAGCCCGCGCCCTCGGTGCTGGCTGCTCCAATTCTAGCCTGCTTTTCGAGTTCACTTTCGCGGTTTGTGTGTTGAAAGTAAACAAGTCAGGGCTTCACAGACTGCATGGGAGTCTGGCTGTTTCGCTTGGCTTTGAGGACATTTATTTATAGTCGCTTCTCTGGCCTCCCACTGTTCCCTCTCTCGCACACTCATTCTCTCAGCAGCTGCCAGGCCGTGCCTGTAAGGGTGGCAGTAAGCGCCGCACCCAGGAGGGTACAGAGCGGGGCCTGATGGTCAGGCCTGGGCCTGCCCTCGGGAGGCTCACGGTCTCAGAAGAAGACGAGCTCTGAATAGCTACCGTGGAGGCTGGGGAGTGACCAGAGGCACACGGGGCCTTGGCGTGGGGCCCCGGGCAGAGACACACTCCAGTTAGGCGCACGGACAATGCCAGCTGGATACTGGGCACCTTCGTGTAGAAAAATACTTAAGTTTCATTAGCTTGTTTTACAAGTGAGAATTCCTCCCGCCAAACCCTGTATTTTTTTCTACAATAGCAATATCATGTCCCCTTTTTGTAACTTTTTCCTGCTAGATTGTAATGTCCTTAAGGGCAGAGATACGTCACATTCATTCCCAGAGCCTAGCGTAGTGCTTTCCTCTTGGTAGTTGTTAAGTGAATGACAGTGGAAAGACATGTTTTCTGAAGGCAGGGACACTTGACCCGAGCTTTGCCGACGGTGAGATGCAAACCTATGGACACCGGCAGGAGAGAGTACATTAGGCAAAGGAAACATCTTTGATTAGCTGAGTAACACCAGAATGTCATTGTAATTGGCCCACATGTCAGGAGGATGATTTTGCTGGCAGGCCCGGCCCTGGTACCGGGCTGCTGGTTGGGCTATGTAGACAGACCACCCCTCCTCCCTGACCTGCACCTGGTGGCACGTGGACAGCGTCAGTTCCGGGATAGCAAGGATGGGGGTTCCCTGGGGACCAGCAAAGACTCTGCCCTGTTGTTTCAGAACTCCAGAGATAAACAGGTGGGTGAGGAACTGTGGTCTTAGCCCTCGATCGTCCTGCGGGGGAGCCTGTCTTGGAGAAGTGGCTCTTGTCCTTGTGGTGCTCATGCCCAGCAGAGGGACCTAAAGTAGGTGGATATTGCAGTGTCCTGTGAAAGCCGTTGAGGTGCTAAGGCAGAGGGTGTGCTTACATGGCTCAGAGGACTGTCAGACTCAGCCTGAGCTTCAAGGGGGTCTTTCCAGAGGAGGATATGTATCTTCAGTCTCTAGGATGAGGGGGAATTACTGGCAGGCTAGGCTGGAAAAGCATCCCATGCAGAGAGAACAGTATGCGCTAGAGCTAAGAGGCCATAGAGAGTAGGGCCTGTTGGGGACCCATGAGTATTTTCCCTGGACTCTGCCTGGGGTTGTGGGTCAACTACGGACAGGTGAGGGAGGACCAGATTGCCAACGGCCACCCTTGCCTGCCAAGGAGCTGTAACAGTCATGACACCTTCTTCCGTGCTATGGCCTGCCAGGTAGCACCCTGAGCCTTTTCATTCGCCCCACAGCCCCGTGAAGAAGATACGGATAGAGAAGGAAAGATTAGATACAAATCAAGAACCTGAGGAGCAGAGAAGTGAACTGATTTGTCTGCGGTCATGTAGCTAGTAAGTGGCAGAGCTCTCAGTGAGACGAAAGGTGCCATCAAATTTGCATTGTCTAAAGGTCTTCTGGTGACGAGAGTCAAAGATGAGCTGGGGGCCGTGAGACTTGAACCCAGCGGCAGGAAGAACATCCAGAAGCCGAGTGTGGAGGTCTGGATGAGAAATGGCAGGGCTAGGGCAGGGCAGCTAGGAGGGAGAGAAAGGAGCCCACCGAGTGCTCTCTAGGGCGTGGCCAGTTGACAGTTAGCCATAGAGGGTGAGGCAGAGAGAGGTGGCTTTCTGGTGGCAGACTGGGGAGACGGGGTAGGGAACGGTGAAAAGAGCGCTTTCTGGCTCTGGCACGTTGAGTTGTGAGGTCTCTGGGGTACATCCAGGTGGAAGCTTCCCACCGTTGGAGGTGGGGTTCCACAGCTTAGGGGGAAGGTCACGATCAGAGTCATCCCCGTGGGATTCAACAGTACATTGGTGGTCGCGTGAACTGCCCCACGGCTGAAAGAGTCCATGGAAAGATTTGAAAGTTAGTGTTTCTCAAGTTTACTTCATGGACCATTTACACCAGAATCAGCAGAAATGTGTGTTAAAACACAGAGACCCAGGCCTCACCTGAGACTGACTGAATTAGAATCTCCCAAAGAGGGGGCTGAGGGTTTGCTTACCTGATCCTCACAGTGCAGACAGTTTCAGGGCCACGGGCAGAGGGTGCAGAGAGAAGGGAGTCTGAGTAGCTCCTCTTGGGGGACACAAAGATTTAAGGTGGTTTCAAAGTGTGTTTTGGAGCAAAGACTCGTTGAGGACATGGTCAAATCCCACTTGAGAAAAAGCTTGTATGCTCACTTGTATAAATAACTTCCAGGGATTCTTAACACTCTTTAAGCCTTTCCATGGGCCCCAAGTTCAGAAGCCCCCGATGCAGTCAGTGAGCCGACCAAAACCTGTGAAGGAAGCTGAAAGGAATCACCAGAGAGATAAATGGAGAACCAGCAGGGTAGCAAAGACTGGGAGTCCAGTAGGAGAGATTTGCGAAAATGAGGAACTAGGCGGCAGTATTGGGTTCAATAAGAGAGATCGAGTGATTTGAGAACCGAAAAGCACCCACTGGAATCGGGAAGTGGCAAGTCGGTGATCTGGTCTGGAACTAAGTGTATATTAGGGACAGAAGCCAGGCGCCAGCGGGGACCTGGAGAGTAAGTGAGTGGTGAGGAAGTGGAGGAAGCAAGTGTGCAGGCAGCCAGTGGGGGAAAGGGACAGCTGGGGTCGGGAGTGGGGGACAGCTCACAGTGGCAGCTCACACTCAGAGGGTATTTATGGGATGCTTAACCCTGTGGCAGTTAACCTGGTGGTGAGGGATGGAGGAGCTCCCAGCAGGGTGACACTCATACCCTAGTTAGCTGGGGACTACCCTGGATTTGCCGCCAGATGTCCTAGCTCCCAGGAAGTCCCTCCATCCCAGGCAGACCCGGGGTCCCGGTCTTGCTGGGAGACAGGACCAGACAGAGTGGTGGGTTGTTCCATCTGACGGGAGCCACGAGTCAGGGCATGGGGCAGAGAAGGACGAGGGCCAGCGCTGGGGAGAGACCGTGAGGCATCCATCCAGTCGGGCACAGGCGGTGAACACAGGGCCCTGGAGCCAGTCTGGCCCTGCACCTTGTTTCTACCTGGCGGCAGCGCCGAGCTTCTTGCCCCTGGTTAAGGAGTAGTTACATTTATACAGTCCTAAAATCACATTCGGCCCTTTGAAGGCAACCACGAGGCTGATGTGGCCCCCAGTGAAAGTGAGTTTGACACCCCCGCAGTAGGGGATCCAGGCAACAAAGAATGTGGCTCTCGGGCTGGCCCTCCAGAGGAGCAGAGGAGGGCAGTCTGCATCCCCTGCACTTCCCCGAGCAGCCTGCCCGCCTCTCCCCGCAGGCCTGGACCAGGCGGAGCCAAGATGCCCCTTTGGAGGCAGCAGCCGCCTCCCTTTGCACAGTAGGCCCACCCTGAGAGTTGCGGTTTCCTGACTGTCTGATCCCAGGCCGTCTAAGGCAGAGAATGCTGATGGTAATCTGTAACAGATGCGTTTGTTTGGCAGCTGCTCTCTGGGAGAATAGATGGAGTAGGGTTTTGAAAGGCATGTCCCCATGGGCACACAGTCATAAGCGTACTTCACAGTTATAGAGTCATTTCTTCAGCAGCCAGTCGTTAGGGTCTACAATATATGAGGCCTGGGTTTGCCAGAGGAAAACGAGTCCCTGCCTTCCAGGAGCTCACAGTCTGGTGGGGCAGATGGCACACGTGCAGGCACTGAGAAGCAGGGCACACCGGTGAGGTCTTTGAGGAGAGTAGAAGTGAGCACGGGCTGGCGGAGCCCCTGTCTTCTCTTACAGGCCTGGGGGCACTTTCCCAAGCCCAGCCCCGGTGCATGTTTTCCAGCAGCCTCTGTGATTAGCCCCGCTCCTCTCTGCCTGCTTTTGGCTTTACCCGCTTCTGCCCTGACTTACGAACCTGCACTCTCTTCTTCCAGTTTTTGTAGTGTGTGCCTGGAGAAGCCCGAAAGGTGTTTGTAGGGTGGAAGGGATTCCAAGATGACTGTACACAGGAAAGAGTGTCTGTGTCAGCCTGTGACACATTCAGAGGCTCCTTCCACGTCATACAAGGACTTGGGGAGCCAGAGACAGACGCCGGTGGGGCCTGGCACCTATGCTTTTCCAGAAGGGTTAGGCCAGGCAAGAGACTCAGACTGACTTTCCACAGATGAGGAAACTGCTCAGCAGCCTGTTAGGCCCCTGGGTGCAGGGAGTGGGGGGGGCATCCATCCATCTGGCAGTTTCCCACCAGGAGAACATACCGAACAGAGAATATTGACCAGTTTTCCCCCACTTATCATCTGGTGGTTTTGGTCGTATCATGAGAATCAGCTCTAGCTTTTCCTGGAAGCGCCCCGTGGTCCTGGTCTTCCGAGCCAGGCGGGCAGGAGCACTGAGGCCGCATCCGCACAGGCACACGTGGTGGGGGGCCTCCTGTGGGGAGGACGCGGGAGTAGACTTCCTAAGGTTAGTAAAGGAGTTTTGTACGTTCATTTTTCTTAAAAAAAAAAATAGTCATTCAAAAATAGTGTTTTTAAAAATAAAATACTTGTGTATCAAACTTCCTTTCCTCAAATGACACATGATTCGGACAGATGACGCTTCCGCAGCCTTTGGATGTGTGCGCGACCCCGTTTGCGCCTTATCCAGGCAAACGCACTGAGAAGACAGCTGACTACCCAGAGCTGAGTGGCAGCGTCGAAGCTGGATGACAGTCAAGATTTTATTAAAAGCAAAACCAAGCCCCAAAGGGATAAGAAGCAAGACAAGTCTGAAGTAGAGTAAGCGCGTTTTCCTGCGCTAAGGTTTTGTTGGGGGCCACGAAACTAGCAGGGGCAGATGAGCACTGTTCGCACGGGCTGAAAAGAAAAACAAAGCAGGCTTTTGGTTAACCGCAACATCGGTTTGAACCTAAAGTGTTAAAAACAACGGCAGAAAAAGGAACCTGTGGCTGTAATTGCACTAAGGAGAATAGTTACTGGTGTTTGAGTATCTGCTAGGGGCAAGCACCCCTAAAAGGTGTGTGGGGGTGCCAGGTGCCCCAGGTCACGTGCGGTCCTCCGCGCAGCACCTGGCCCTGCCTCCCGCCTCCGCGGCCGCTCCCCCACCCCCAGGATCCCACATCCCCTTCCTGAATTCGCCTGCGTTGAAAGCTCTTCAGCTCTAGGCACTCAGCATTTTCTTCAGAAAGCCTCCCCTGGCGCCCCCCCCCCCCCCCCCCCCCCCCCGGGCCGAGTGAGGTGTGCAGTCATCGGCCTCGTTTCCGAGCAGCTGTGAGCGCGCTGAGGGCAGTGACTGAGACAGACCCTCACCTCTGCATCCCTAAATGGTTTTCGCTTACTGGCATCTGCGTTTATCAGACTGAGATGTGATGACTGTATCCAGTCATGGGATCCAGACACTAAGAAAATGTGACAAATCGGGACTCACTAGAGGAGAAGGATGGAGGGCAAGGGGGCTCACAGCTTTGTCGTGTGCATAAGGGATGGAAGGACCGAGGTGTCCCTTCAGTAGTTGTGCACTGGGCTATCACCAGCTGTCCAAACACCTCAGTGACTCCGGAGGGCAGGGAGTGGGATGTCACAGAACAGGAGGGATTGCCTAACGACTGGACCCTTTCACAGCAAAGCGCGCTGCTTTGGAGGGGAGTAAGCTCTCCTCGCTGGCGGCTGTCATTCGGGGCTGCGGTGTGCACTTAGGGCTGCTTGGAAGGCACGGAGGGTTGGACCTGAGAGTGGATTAGGCCGTCTCAGGGGTTCTCTTCGGCTCTGAGATTCTACTGTGAGCATTCATCAGGCACCTGTTCTGTGCCAGGTTCTAGGGTCATAGCAGAGAATGCGGCAGGCATGCCACTGCCCTTGGGGAACCTGCACTATAGCAAGGTGTGTCGCCTTGGGTCTTCCAAGAAGCAGACACCAAGACCCCACAGGCTTCAGTGGGGGGTGGAGGGAGCAGGAGCTTGCGCAGGGCGGGCTTCAGGCCAGGGTGCAGGTCTGACGTCTGTGAACGACGAGAGGGCAGGAAGAAGGACTGAGCAGGGAGCATCTCAGACCACAGCACACAGGCTGCCGAGGAGGCTGAGCCAGGGTTTCGCCATCGAAGAATCCTGTGTCGGACAGGAGTGGCCGGCCCTGGTGACCCTGCCCTGTCCAGTCATTGGCAGAGAGCGACCTGAAGAAGGCTAGCCTCTGTGCAGATGTGGTGGCCATCCAGAGACGTGGCAGCTGGGACCATAGGCCACCTCTGCTCCATTACAGACTCTCTTACAGATCCTAAAGGCCCACTTCCGTGCCCACCACCCAGGGATTCAAGAAGCAGTGCCCTGTCACACAGCACCTTCCTGGGCTTCTCTGGTCACAGGCCAGCAAGGGCTAGAGCTGGGGCTTCAGCTCAGAGGCCTCTGACTTTAATCCCAGGCTGTATCACAGGCTCTTTCCCAGCCCAGGACAGTGTCTGGAGCACACACCTGCCTGCCCAGCATCACTTCAAAGCTAAGTGTGTCGGTGGCAATAGGTGACACAGCTTAGCCCGGAGCTTGATCTCTGGCCAGTTTGTATTGGAATGAAACTGATTTAAACCAAGGTCTGTTTGATTCTGGGTAGTTTAATTTCTACCAGACTTCATGAGGACAGGGCCCAAAAGACTTTTAGCAAGGAGGACAACTCTCCTAAGCATATTCTCTTAAAAGACATGTGGTTTCAGCCTCCAAAAGGCAGAGAAAGCAAAGTGTTGATTTCTTTTTCTCTCCATGCCAGTAATAATAGTATGGCTCTCTTCTGAGAAGACCCACGTCTCTTTTGCTCATCACTGATTTCCCCTTAAGTATATAGTGAACTATGGAAAAAACAGCACATCACAATTGCACCCAAAAAAATCCATGATGATTTACTTCCGATACATCTGTCCACAGACAGAGCCCTCAGCACAAGGCTTGGGGCACCTGATGACAAGTGTGCCCCAGACTCCGAAAGCCCAGAGCAGAGCTGGGGGTCAGAAGCTAGTCTGAGGCCCAGTGTAGGCTCCCCAAGTGGGTGTGATCCCCAGCGCTGGCTCGTGAAGTCACTGCCCGACAACTGTGGAATGTGCAGAGGGATTTGTGGAAAGTGGAGTGAGGGGAGACGTGTAGAAAGGCTCATATGTGCACTGGCCCCTGCGTTATGGTTGATGATCTGTATACTGGACCCTTCACCATCCAAGCCTCCGGGGAGCAGAGCCGAGTCCCAAGGTGCTCAGCCTCTGGAACACCTAGGCACTGACTGCGTCAGCCGAGTTGAGGTTTCTAAGTTACTGAGGGCCCATCTCCTAAAAGCCACTGATTTGCCACCCAGTACCCACTGGGACTGGGCAACGGGACCTTTTTAGAATATTTTGTTTCCCTGACTTAAATATGGTAAGGTGAGCATAGTGTGACTCTGCTGACAGCTTGGTCTGTTGTTATGACAGTCCATTGCGGTGCACACTTTTACTTCCGCTAAATTAAATGTAACCTTTGTTTCTAACTCTGGTTGCTGTGTTTGTGTGGCCTCGCTCTCTGATGACAGTCACTGCTTGCTGTTGTCGGCGTGGCTGCCTCTGACAACCATGTCTTACCGTTTTAGTTGGGGGGTGCGGACGTGCTGAAGACTGAGACAGTACGCGTTCTGGACAGCTAGGCTTCTGCGTAAGTGAGGAAGCTGGTGGGCTCCTCCCCTGATCTTTGTGGTGACTGTGCTCTCTCCAGGGGCTTCTTGTGCCTTTTCCCTGGTTTTCTGTCACACTCAAGCAGAGGAAGTAGGTTTTTAGTAAATGTCTTCAGCAAAGTAGGGAGCAGCCGTCTATTTATTTGGATTTGTATGGCTCTGTTCTATAGAAGAACACCTGATGTTTTACTGTCTGTGTAGCTCGTATGAGGGCACCCTCTCATCGTATCATAAATTGAGCATTTTGTTGGATGTTGTGAAGAATATTGTCTATGTCTTGTGCCCTAGAATCATACAGAACTGGTTGGAAATCCCGAATTTAATTACTGAATGCCTGTGTGAATTCGCATAAATCGTTCCAAGTCTCCGAGCCACTGTTTTCCACCTACAGAGCAGGGCGGTCGGTAGTGGCTGCGGCCTCCATTGTGAGGCTTCGGTGCTTTAAGGCGCTGCCTTATGTAACACGGTGCCTGCAATATGGTAGACGACTGGCTGGTCCTAACTGTGATTCCTTCCACATTCAAGCACCTTTTCCCCTAAAAGGAAAGCTGTATTTTCCAAGCCATCAAAAATTTTGTCACAGAGCCCTGGCTGGTGTGGCTCAGCAGATTGAGCACCAGCCTGCAAACCAAAGGGTTGCTGGTTCAATTACCAGTCAGGGCACATGCCTGGGTGTGAGCCAGGTTCCCAGTGGGGGCACTTGAGAGGCAACCGCACATTGATGTTTCTCTCCCTCTCTTCTCCTCCCTTCCCCTCTGTCTTAAAAAAAAAAAGAAAAGAAAAATTGGCACAGAAAACTCTGCTTCCGTGGTCTTTGGAGAGTGAAAACTCATCACCTCACAGCAGCCCTTCCACAGACAATCAGAAGCTCTGGCACTTAGAAAGTTTCTTTGCGTCAAAGAGCAACTGGCCTCTGATTTCAGAAAAGGGCAAAGCTGGCTTCCAGCCCTTGTGCCTGTTGCTGACACTTGAGTTTTCTCTTGCTCTGCAGCGAACAGAGTATCTGCCAAGCCCGGGCTTCCGTGATGGTCTACGATGACACCAGCAAGAAATGGGGGCCAATCAAACCTGGCCAGCAGGGGTTCAGCCGGGTCAACATCTACCACAACACTGCCAACAGCACCTTCAGAGTCGTCGGAGTCAAGCTGCAGGATCAGCAGGTGAGTGCCAGTGTCACAGGTGACACCCCCAAGCCTGCACCCCACATAGACGTGCACAGACACACACAGACATGTCGTGAAAAGAGGTAAACAAAAATGTCGAGATTCGAAGTCAGAAGATCTGGGTTCAAATTCTGACGCCAGCCCTGGCCCTGGGTAGTTTGGTTGGGTGGTGTATCATCCCTATACCACAAGGTCGAAGGTTTGATCCCTAGTCAGGGCACACTCAAGAATCAACCAAATAAATGCATAAATAAGTGGAACAACAAATTGATCTCTTTCTCTCTAATCAGTAAATAAAAAAAGTTTTCTATTTGCTTCTAATTTAATTTTAATTCACATTTTTTTAATTTAATCTTTATTATGTTTTTTCATTACCATTTAGTCTCCTAAGAAAAGGTTTTTAAATTCTGATTCCATGTTCTCATACAGCAAGGTACAAGGCCTTGACCGAACTGTCTTTTCTGAACATCATTTTTCACATACACACAGCAAGCCACACTCTGCGTACCTCACTGTGTTACTGTCATGTTAGAATAAACAATAGATGTGAGACAGGTTTGAAAGAACATATTGTACAAATACGTTAGTTTTGTTTTATGCCTACATATCCATAAGCAACATGACAATGAAGAGTTTTGGTTTATCAACCCCCTCAGTGTTACTTTGGAAGGAATATCAAAATGGTTTGAAGGATCCAGGAGCATTTCTGTCTCTAGTAGAACGTCCTGGGCAAATGAGATGAGATAGCTTGTGAGTGCCCCTGGTAAGCACCTCCGCTCAGACGGGGCTCAGACCGCCTGCGTCAGGAATAGTCGTGTGCACGGAACTCAGACAGTAGTCTGATGTGATGTGCACCGAAACAGCGGTGTGGGGGAAGGGCTGTGCGGCCTGACCACAGCGACCTAGGTTCGTACTTCACTGCTCTCCCTCCAGGTCTTTTCATAGAGATTGACAAGGATGTTTTTAGCAGTGAAATCAACAGATCTATAGTTTCAGCATTTGTGGAGAACTCTACCTAAATAGCAACTCTGACATCCCTTGTTGGTCAAGCTGTGGCTAAGTTGAGCAGCAGGTTAGCTGCTCTTTGCAAGAATCCACATGTTAGCAATTAGAAAAAAGAGAACAGAAACTTAAGACTCTATTTTTAGTGGGTTGGTAGTTGAATGTGTTTCTGCTTTGGCCAAATTAAGTTTCAGATTCTTGTGGCTAAAAGAGACACCCCCACTTCAAGGCCCCTGATTAAAGGTAGTCTGTCTAACCTGGAACTCTTGGTACCTTTCACAGGCATCTTTTTCCCTTGTTGATGAGCCTTC
Organism: Anoura caudifer; assembly: GCA_004027475.1. Taxonomy (NCBI): domain Eukaryota; kingdom Metazoa; phylum Chordata; class Mammalia; order Chiroptera; family Phyllostomidae; genus Anoura; species Anoura caudifer. The sequence goes on from PVKU01001289.1 coordinate 256,815, forward strand.
CTGATAGGAAGGTTTCTCTAAAAACCTTCTAGAAGCTCTTTCCTGTTCTTCCAATTCATTGGTTCTAGCTCTGCCTTTTCAAGGTACTTGGCACCATACGCTGAGGGATATGTAGCACCCTTAGTCCCAATTATGGTGACAACCAAAACGTCTTGCCCACTTGTATAACACCCATGGGTGGGGGCTGGCACAGTATGCCACCCTGGGACCCCATGCCTTTGACGTAGGTCCATTACCTAGTGCAGTTTCTGAATCATAGTGGGTGCTCCCTAAGTGCTTGCTTTTATGATGACCAGTTTTCCATTCCCTTCATGCCTCTTGGTGGCCCTCCAGGGGCCACTGGGAAGATTGCACAGTGTGCTGGAAAGGGCACAGGACTGGAAAACAGGGTTCCTGGGAACCAGCATGCATCCTGTTCTCAGGAGCCTCCTGCCGAGGAAGGCACATGTGGGGGCTAGTTGGGGAAGAGAACTTCCCCCATGCAGGGAGGCTCTGGCAGGAGTCTTCCGTGATCTCCTGGGCAAATTCAGAGATGCTGTATTGACCCTAACTTGCAGCTCTGGAGTCTGACAGAGGAGTTACTAACACTGCCTTCCACTGGAATTGCATGTTCAAGACACAGGTTCTCAGGGTATGGTGAGACTCTCCCTGAATGGATGGAGCGTGTTTGCAGGGACATAAAAGAGATTCTTAGTCAACCAAGGCATTAGTGGAATTGGCAGGAAACCTAGTTCATAATAACTTTTATGGACCTCAGGAGAAAAGACTAATTTTCACAGGTCTGTTTCACAGTCAGTATGGTTTACAGGGTCGGACATCTTGAGGGAGACAGAGATTCCTGGTTTTATAGCCAAATAGGGATATCTTTCATGCTTAATCTCTTCATATTGTATGGAGTGCTTTTCGTGTCTAAGTAACCCCGTGGGGATAACGGTGCAAGAATTATCCCCAAGCTGTAGTAACTGTAGTTGTTTTTAGTTATTTTATTTAGTTATTTTTATTTAATTGTAGTCATTTTTAATGCTTATTTTCCCTTTAGCCTGTATGTTCTGAATCTGTCTGTCTGTCACCTTACTCAGAGTTCTGTTCACTTTTGTCCTTTTACTGCAGGCAGAAGAGCTACTTAAGTACTTCTTGAATTCCGGTCTTGTGGCAGTAAATTCCCTCAGCTTTCGTTTGTGTGGGAGAGTCTTTATTCCTCCTTCGCATGTAAAGGGTCACGGTGCTGGGTATCGCGTTCTTGACTGGTGGTTTCTCTCTTTCGATATTTTTAGTATTTCACTGCACTCTCTCCCGGCCTGTAGGATTTCTACTGAGAAATCTGACAATAATGTGACGGAGTTTCCTTTGGAGGTTACTGTCCTTTTTTCCGTGGCTGCCTTGAGAATTCTTTCTTTATCATTAACTTTAGACAATTTATAATGTGTTGTCTTGGAGAAGGTCCTTTTGTGTTAAGATAATTAGGTGTTCTGTTAGCATCTCATATTTATTTAAATATCCAGTTCCTTCCCTAGGTTTGGGAAGTTCTCAAGTATTGCTTTGAATAGGCGCTCTGTCCCCATCTATGTCTCTTCTCCCTCTGGGGCACCCCCGTGCCATGTGGCCTTTCCTAATGGGGTCAGATCATTCTCATGGAGTTCTTTCATTTTTTAACTCAGTTCTCTCTCTGTTCCACCTGAACCATTTCTAGATCTTCATCTGCGAGCTCATGAGCTTTCTTTTCCATCTGGACTGCTCTGTTTCCAGTGCTCTCCAGCGCATTCCTCATCTCATGTATTGAGTTCTTCAGTTCCAGAATTTCTGTTTGGTTCTTTTTTTTATAGTTTCCATCTCTTTGGTAAAGTACTCCTTTTCATTAACTTTATTCCTGAGCTCATTGAACTGCCTTTCTGAGTTTTCTCATACCTCATTGAGTTTCTTCATTACTGCAATCTTGAACTCTCTGTCATTTACACCTCAACCTTCCATGACTTTGAGATTGTTTTCTGGGGACTTGTCATTTTCTGTACATTTGAGATGGTGTACTCTTCTTGTTTAGATACCATTTTAATCTTAACAGCTCAGTACATTACTAGAGGTCTTTCTTGTATTTTCCAATAGATGGTGCTATAGAGCAAATTTTTGTTTTCCCTTACCCCGCTACTTGGCCTCCCGGGTCACCGTGGCCAGGCTGTTGGTATTGTGGAAATTGACTCCTGGGTGACCAAGGTGGTGAGTGCCCCCCTACACCCGGGCTCCCTCAGTCTTGGGGCACCACCATCATGGCGGGTGTGGGTGGGGGAGCCAGGTTCTCGAGCAGCAGCACTGGCCCCTACTCTTAATGGGCCGATGGCCCCAGGAACTGCTACTCCTGGGTCGGGAAGAGGGAGCTGGCCTCAGGGCACCGCCGTTGCTTCTGCCCCTCTTAACTTCCGTTGGGCGCGGTGTGGGAGCTGCACCCTGACTCCTCCACTGCCCCTGCCCTTCCTTCTGTCCCGCATCCCCCGCATGCTCCCATACGTCCGCCTTCAGATGCACCGATGCGTGGGTCCCTCAGGTGCGTTTGTGTGTTGAGCAGATGAACCTTTATTGGATTATAAATGTCCAACTTGTAAATTTAAGGAGAGATACAATGCGTTCTTCTCACTCCTTCATGATGCTGATGTCAACGGGGAGTGTAAGTTGATAGAGCCTCTCTGAAAAATGATTAGACAGACCTTCCCAAAACTCAGTACACTCCTGCATCATATGCGAAAATATTCATACTTTTATTCGTAATAGCCAACACCTGGAAACTACACAAATGTCTGTTGACAGGAAAATGGATTGGTTGTTTGCAGTAAATTGAAAGATGGAATGTTATGTAACTAGCAATCTAAACAAATTAAGGACTTATAAATGCAATGACATGGACGAATCACATAGACATTATGTTGAGTGAAAGGAACAAGAGTGCATACTATAAGAATCCATTTCTATGCAGTGCAGGAATAGGCAGGATCTGCCTTTTGACCCAGTGATCCCACTTCTGGGAGTATGTCCGAAGGAGACTGAAACACTAATTGGAAAGAACTTAAGCACCCCTGTGTTCATTGCAGCATTATTTATAGTTGCTAAGATATGGAAACAGCCCAAGTGTCCATCAGTAGATGAGTGGATAAAACAGCTATGGGACGTTTGCACAATACAATACTACTCAGCCATGAAAAAGAAAAAGTTTACCCTTTGCCTCAGCATGGATGGACCTGGAAAGCGTGATGCTAAGTGAAATAGGCTAGTCAGAGAGAGACAAATACCATGTGATCTCACTCATATGTGGAATCTAAAGAACAAACTGAACTAAGAAACAAATAGAGACAGTCCCATAGAGAGCAGGATGACAGCTAAGGGCTGGAGGGTAAGGGGTGGAAGGATTGAGCAAAAAGGAAAAAGACTCATGGACATGGACAACAGTGTGGTAATTATGGGGCTGGGTAGGGGACTAAATGGTAATGGGGAAAATTCTTTTAAAAAACTAAAAAAAATAGGCAAAAGTAACTGATGGTAATGGTAGTCAGAAACACAGTCATCTCTGGGGAGGCGTGTTGGAGAGAGGTATTTAATGAAACGGACCTACTCCCCCAAGTGGACTTGCAGTGATGCACACGTTCTAAGCAGAGTAAACAAAGCAGAGCAAACAGAGCAAACAATGAGTAAATAGAGAGATTTTAACTGTTAGCCTGTTCTGTTCACTGGATTCCCCCGCTCTCTCTTCACTGTAGCCCAGACCCACCTTCCACTTGGGTAGGGCATGGAAGAAAGCTACTCCGGATAGAATCCGTATTGCTGTCCTCTGGCCTTACTTCACCCGACAGCACAGCGGCATGCAGCAGTAAATGAGGGCAGTCATCAGAATCACCGTCGCAGGGTCCCAGCCCGCTAGCGGGGTGTCTTGGCCACGTCCCTTTGCATCTCTGCATCCCTTCCTGACCGAGGTGCACAGTGGACAGTTACCTGCAACTTCAGATCACAAACCCTTGAGCTGCAAAGCCAGGGAGCTCTGAGAAACCATCTTGCACCTCTTCTGAAGCAAAGCTCTTGCCATCGAGTCACAGAGAGCCCACCATCCAGACTCCGTGTGCGGGCTTCCATCATGGGGACTTCCTGTTTCTCGTTGACACTCCCTCACAGCCGGCTGCGCGCCAGCCGCTGAGTTAGGTGCTCTCACGTGCAGAACATGGCCCTCACGACATGCTGAACCACAGGGGCCGCACCACAGCATGTCCATTGTTCCCCATGTGACAGATAAGAAAACCCATGGCTAAGTTCCATGATCTTAGATCATGTGACTCTCAGCAGGGGGGACAGGGAGGGCTGCAAAATAATAGCTCCAGGCCCCCACGCTCTCAGTGAGCCCCACTTGCTAAATAATTCTGTTACATGCCTGAAGGAGCGAAGTGCAGAGGCCTGGCCGGCCTGGCATGGGGTCCCGCCCGCTTGTGAGTGCCTGGATGTCTGGGTGCTGTCTGGTCTGCTCAGCGGCTCTCCCTGCTGGGCCTGGCATTCATCCTGCAGTCCATTGATACTTCTTGATTAATAATAAAGATATTAATAATGCTGTGTATTGGTACGGTACATTTTAACTTTTCCAAGTGATCCTTTTAACTAATAACCCATTTATTGATGCATTTCAAGTACTGCACACTATGCAGAGGGTTCGGAGAGGCATAAATGCTGATTGGAAAAGACTGGTCCTTAAGGATCTTTGTGTCTGGAAGTCTAGATAAGGCATGTATCACAATGTGGCCTTTGCAGTAATCCCACGAGGGCAGTAGAGCCAGGATTGTCAACCGCATTTTGTAAGTGGAGAAGCTGAGCCCCAGAGAAGGGCAGGGACCACCTTGGGCGACATAGCTGGGAGGCAGGGCCAGGACCAGGACCCAAGCAACCTGGCTCCCAGCTCAGGTCTCTCATCTGGAGATTGTGACTACACAGCATTACAGTGGCATGAAGCAGCCCGATTTCCACCCCTCAGTGTTCGGAAGATCGTGTTGAAAAGCTGCCTGGACACGCTGTCCCCTGGTGACCCCACCCATCTGCCTGTCCTGTGGTCGCCCCAGGGAAGCTCCCTCCAGCTCACTTACCTTTTATTTATTTAGATGTATTTCTCTTTCTTTTCCCTCCAGGTTGTGATCAATTACTCAATCGTGAAAGGGCTGAAGTACAATCAGGCGACACCAACCTTCCACCAGTGGCGAGACGCCCGACAGGTCTACGGCTTGAACTTTGCCAGTAAGGAGGAGGCGACCACGTTCTCCAACGCCATGCTGTTTGCCCTGAACATCATGAATTCCCAGGAAGGAGGTAAGCAGGGCCCCGCGCAGGCTGTGCCGAGCTCCTCTCCCATCCTCCCCCGACCCCCACGGCTCTGGCTCTCGGGGTGCCCTCTCCCCATGACTGCGCTGAGCTGCTGTTCTGTGGGAGCGCACAGAAGCTGCTGCCCGACTCTTAAGCTTAAAGAGAGATTAACGGTTTGCAGGAAGACAGGAGGACACTGGCATCGCTTTCCATTTGTGAGCTACGGGTTTGCTCTGCCGTGTTCCTACAGCCATCTGTCCAGGTGTACCCTGGTTTACGTCGGCCACCCTGCTGCCACGTCCCAGAGCACACACGTGGCAGGAATGGGAGGGGGTGAGCGGCAGTGTATTCTTGAACTCAATTATTTACATGCCCAACGAACTTCTGCATATTTACCGAGTGTAAGAACCCGGCAGGCAGACTACACGGAAGTGCACAGATGAGTCCTTCCCCTCAAGGCACTTCGTATTTTGGAGTAGACAGATTCCTGACCTCCCAATTACAGTGTCCTGTGACAAGTGCTCTAAAAAGTGTGAGCGTAGCCCTTAGGCTCACTGCCCATCTGGGCTGCCAGGGGAGGCTTCGATGGGTGGTGACATTTGAAGGGTGAAGAGGTCACTAGGCAGAGGTGAGAGCGGGCCTGAGGCGGAAGGAACCGCACATAAAAACACCCGGCCATGAAGCGCGGCGTGCGCTGGGAAAACAGCACTGCAGTGCTCCTGAGGGCCTGGGTCCGCGGACAGAAGGGGCTGGAGGGGAACCGGGAGGCAGTGGGGGCTCGCAGTGAAAGGCCCCAAAGACCTGGAAGGCTTGGGTGTGCTTGATGCTTGGTGCAGATGGGGGTGGGGCAGGTTGCTAGCAAAAGTGCCTAAGCAGGTCAGTTGAAGCAATGAGCAGAAATGCGTGTAGTTGTTATTGGAAATTTGCAGCGTTAGCTCCAAGGGAGGTCTGGGGCTTTCGAGGGCGTGCGTGGCAGCCGAGGATCCGGTCCTGCCCTGGGCTGCATGCAGAGCTGACCTCCGTCCCACTGCTGGGCTCCAGGCCTGGTTCTGTAAGGCGCCCACGGACACGTGACTTCATGTTTCTGTGCGTTATTTCCTTATCTCCAAAAGGGGAGGGGTTATTTTTACGTCTTAGCTGGAATGTGACCTGACTTACATTGATCCCCTCTGTTAGTGTTGTGTCATTACTGTCACTGCTATTGCTGCTGCCACAGTTGGGGTGTGGGAAGTGGGAAGACGTAGTACTCAGGACCTGGACAGAGGTGGCTTTTGGACATCCAGTGTCCTGATATACTGCAGCCGTGGGCCCCTGTTTAAACCGAAGAGGAATTTTTTTTTAATAAAGAACATGCTTTGAGTGTGCTTCCCGTAGGTCGTGCACAGAACAGGTGCGTACAGAGTGCTTTCCCACAGTGGCACGGCTCCCGGGTGTGTGGATTTTCTGCTGTGAACTTGGGACGTGCGGAGAGAAGCCTCTCTACCACGGCATGTGGCATGGCCAGCGCGGGGCTTGAAACATTGTGGGCGCCAAGTAAATGTTCATGAAGCATGTTTCACCCAAGAGCCTTGAACTTGGCGGTAATGTGAGCTGAGCTAAAGTCCCGATCTGAGCTGCCTCACCTGCCCCCGGATGTGGGAGTTAGGCTTTATTTTTCTGTACCCATGGGTATGTTGTGGGGCAGAAAACAAAAGCGTTTTCATTGAATCAGACCGCTGACTCTTTCAAAGCCACCGCTTAAATTAAAAATACAACTAGTTACTTGATTAAATTCACCATAGAATCTCAAAGAAATCCACTGATTCACCTCGTTTTCATAGAAGAAAGCTGTGACCCACCTGTCATGAGGAGGTAACTTAGCAGTGTCAGGCAGCAACTCAGACTCAGAACCCAGACCTGGGCTGAACGGTGTCTTTGTTGGGGCCGGGGTAGGGTCACAATGTGAGAGTGGCCTGATTGCAAACCAGGGCCAGGAGCAGCGATTGCCCGTCTGGGTTTGATGGCCGTGGCCTGATCTGCTTGTGCAGGCGAGCTTCGGTGGAGGGAACCCCTGAGCCCACTACGGATTATGTTTTTTCCTCACCTGAGGCATAACCTGCCAGCAGCAGGTGCACACATCTGAGAAGTACAGCTGGAGGGGCTGTGACATGTATGTGCACCAGGTCCCCCCCGCCAGGACAGCCAGGGTGTCACGTCTGAGACAACAGAGTGGCTTTGCCAGTGTTTGGACTTCACTGCTTGTGCGCCGCATGCGGTGTGCACACCTGCGCCTGGCTGCTTCCCCTCGATGCTGTCCCCCTGCAGGTTCCCGTCACTGCAGCGTACAACTCCGTGGTGCAGCTGCGCCGCGCTGACCCAGCCTTCCCGCTGTCGGTGGTGCAGCCTTTCGTGCTCAGGCCAGTGCCGGCAGCCTCTGCCCCACCTGTCTATCGCCTCACTGCCAGCTGATTGTAATGCTCCCTGTTAAATCCCCCCATCGGGAAGTTGCCCCCTTCCCTCCCTCCCTCAGCGGGAGGCAGGTTGCTATAGCGATGAAAGCATTTGTTTGAGCGCAGCTAGATCTCATATTAAGTCTCTGCTCTGCCACCCGTGGCCTTGGGATAGTGAACTTCCTGGAGTTGTTAGGAAGATTAGATCTGAAATGTTAATAGAGCACTTGGCGTACAGTGCCTGGTATGTCATAAGAACATATATAACATTGGTTCTTTCCCTCCTGGTCTTGTTAAATGTGGTTATCTTCTGTGAGTTTCCTTGTCCTTGTGTGTGTAGTGTGGTCCTAAGTCACTCTTACAAAAGGGAGAGGATTCCAGGGCCCAGCGCGGCATCTGGTACCCCAGCTCACCCATGACTCCCTCGCCTCTGCCAGGTCTGCAGGGGCTCGCGCCTTCGGGTCATGCTCTTTTCTAAGCTCAGTGTCCCCGAGGGTTGGGCCTTGCTTAGCATTGCCCCGTCTCCACCCCGTGTGTGGGCAGACACTGGTGTGGCTGCCTGCAGTCTGCAAACCTTGGAGACGTGAGACGCCCAGGTACAAACCTGAACGCCGCTCGGACCGCCCCAGATGCCGAGGACTTCGTGCCAAACGGTGTCCCCATCCCCCTCTCTTCTTACCTGAGTCTCGCCGCAGCCCTGGAGGTGAGTCCCAGATAATGTCACTAGGTTAGGAGGCCAGGCTCAGAGAGGAAAGTGAGCCCGGTAATTCCACAGCCAAAGAATTAGCAGAAATTAAACCCAGAAACCACTCACTCACGCAGGTTGCGTGGTCTGCGTGCTGACGACAGGTGGAGGCCTTGACTTGCGTTCGTCTCTGTTCCTTCCTGCCTCTCACCCTCGTGAAGCCGCTGTCGAGCCAGGATTCTGACATATTCTGTGAGAGGGTGGGCACAGCAGAGCAATGTCTTTGCTGCCTAACTTCTACGTGGAATAGGCAGGCCTTTGACCCTTGAGAGATCCGGTGTTCTGACATTGTCCCCAGGGCCATGGCTAGGAGCAGGTGAGATCCTGTGAAGGCACTGGAGCAGCGGGATGCGTCTCACCTCTGAAGGGCCCTAGCATGCGCAGGAGGCAGGCTCCCTCGTCAGCCATGGTTGCTGAGTGAGGCAGTCCTTGTTTGTTACTGAAAAACAGCAAATACGGGCAAGCAACCAGAAGTACCTCTATCTACTCCCACAACCCAGAGATTACCAGTAGCCCTGTACCCTTCCACACGTTGTAGGGTCTGCATGTGAAGGAGTGTTTCTGGCCCCCGTCTCTGCATGCTGTCTTCTCACCTGCCTGTCTCACTAGCACTGCGGCGTGGGTGTATTTCCACGTCGAGGAGGTCGGATCGGCCCACCGTGGAAGTGGCCAGAGCATTGCATTGAGTGCCGTGGGACGAGGCAGTGTAATTGAACCAGTCGTCTGCTTTTAACCTTGTAGGTCATCCGTATTTTTCACTCTCACATTCACGTAACGGAGGGAGTGCTCTCTCGTATGTTCTTGTATTTGTGTGTGCGCTTCATAGTGTGCAAGTTCGTCTTGACACATTTGTCCAGTTACTCTTGGGCATGTTTCTGAGTCAAACAATGTAGACATTTTTAGAGTTTCCACGTATCTTGCCCAAATGCCCTCCGGAAGTGCTGTGCTGGTTTACACCCTGTCCAGTGCTCAGGACAGTCCCCGTCTGCTCCCGCCTTCCCCAGCACGAAGGTGAGCACTGTACCTAGTCAGCCTTAGTAAATGCGGAGAAGGGAAGACGCATCATTTTAATCTGCATTTCTGTGTACTGGTACGGGTGAGCGTTTTCCATGCATTAAGTGGCCGTCTCGTTTCCCCATTATTTTCAGCAGTAGCTTTAATTGAGTGCAGTGCAGCACAGGGGCACACAGACTTCTCGCACCTTCGGTGACCCCTGAGTAATTCATTCCCTGCTCCCAAAGTACGTGCATCCCCTACTGACAAAGGGATCTTGTGGTTCCCTTGGCAAACGCATGGAGGCAGTCTGGTACCATGTGCTGTGTTTCAGGCTCAGTGATGGATGATAAATGCACCTCCCTCCCGCCCCCAGCTGCTAGCAAGTGGCATCTACAATGTCTGCTTGCCCTCCGGGGTCTTTGCCAGGCAGGAGGCCTGTAGCAGCCCTTTCCATGTACTGTGGGTGAGCCGCGCATGCGCGGTGGGAAAAGGCCTTGATGGCGGGGAGTTGGCCCACCTGATTCTGGGCATGGCCACACCAGCAACCACATGTGCCTGGGGAAGTCACTGCCCCTTTCTGGGCCTCGGGTTCTTCATCAATAAGATGGGTGGTATGTCTGCCTCAGAATGAGCGTACCAGTAGATGGTGGGGTAAGGAAGGCTTTTGAGGTGCACAGTGCACCGTGGTACGAGGGGCTGTGATGGTGACTAGCAGTGGCGGCTTAGCCATGTCCCATGCAATGGCCGCACATGCCTCCCCTGCCACAGTCTGAAATCTCTGGGCGGCTCGGCCCTGTGGGCGTTCACTCGAGTGTATGGGAAGAACCTGGCCTGGAAGTCGGGGGGCTGGTTCATGGCCGGGTCAGCCACCACCGCGCACGCTGTTTCAGGCCTGTTTCAGCTCTGGTAGGCGTGGGGCTGGCCTGGGCGAGCAGTCCTCAGCAGGGACGGCAGGGTGGGGAGGGGGGTCTGCATGCTGCACGGGCGCAAGGCTCGCTCCCCGTGTCCCCCCGGCACATGGAGGTGAAAGACTGAATTATCTGAGCCAGAGCTGAATTCTGTTTTAAAAAAAGCTTCCCCTGCCTTTTTTTTTTTTTTTTACTAGTTTTAATACTTGCTGAGTTTCTAGGATTACAGCTACCATGTACTTCAAAAGAAAATTGTGTTTCGGTTTGTTTGTAACTCTACTAGAATTGTTTTCTGTTTTGGGAGCATTGTCACCTGTGAGGTTTGTCATTGTCCACCCGACTCCCTTTGTCAAATCGCTTGTAGCACCAGCGCTCCCTGGGAGGAGGTGTGAGCCTCGGACTGTACCTCCTGGTGTCGGAGCCGGGACGTGAGTGGCGTGTGTGTTATTACAGATCGCTTATATCTCCTGCGTAGTGCGCTGGGGCGTTCTTTCTCATTTATGTACGTAGGTTATGTAATCCATGAAGTTCACGTCTGGTTACTACAGGGAACATTCCAAATGTTTGTCATGAAAAGGGGCCATTCTGCAGGGACAGACGGGAAGGTCTGCAACAGTCAGACTTGTCCCTTCCGGCATCGCATCTGAGGTCTCATTTGAGTGTCCCTTGACCGTGCCATGTCGATACACGGTGTCTGCCCCTCTCGGCGGAGAACACTGAACCCCAGAGGGGATCCTGGGCGTGGCCTGGCCCGGGAGGGAAGCTGGGGCAAGAACACAGTTCCTCTTCCATCCAGACCCAAAGAGGCACACAGTGTGGCAGGCAGGACACTGCCCTCCTCCCTGTCCCCTCTGCCTCCAGGCCTCACTTCTGACACCAGGTTTCCCAAGGTTAAGGGCTCAGTTTTCAGCCTTCCCCTCCCACCCCCATCTCCCACCCGCCTACTTCAGATGTCATCACAGATCCAGGTTGTCACCTGTGCCTCTGACCCACAGGCTACAAATCAGAGGTTCGTATGACCCCTTCCTGGGGCTCAGTTAATCCACTAGAGCAGTTCACAGAACTCAGGAAGACACTTTACTTACAAGATCACTGTTTTATTATAAAGGGTACAACTCAGGGACAACCAGGTGGACGAGACACCTGGGGCCAGGTGTGGGGGCAGGGGCGTGAGCATATGTGCCTGCTGGGTGCTCCGTGCTCCACACGTGGCACCGACTTCTACTCCACCACTTATAACGCATGTGACTTGGAGCAGATCCCCCTCTCTGCAAAAGGGAGTGCCGGAGGGCTGCCTGGCACAGTGCCCTTGAGAGGCACCTTGTAGCTGTAGGGGTCTTGCTTCCTCAGGATGCCCCCTCCCTGCCCCACACCTTGTCCACGTGCCCGGCCCTCCCCTGTGAAATTGCTGTGAGCCTCAGAAGCTTCCCACGGCAGCGTAGGGTCTTCTCCGTTGTTCCAGAGCGCGGGGCCCTGGTGGTGCCTGGAGTGAGGCCCCGAGCTGATGGGATCCAGCCACCTGGTGGGAGAGAATTCCTGAGAAAATCTTTGTTCAAAGCCTCTGCTGGGTGGCCCAGGTGGGGGTGGGGAGTGGGGGCTGGGCAAGGGGACTTAGGTGTCAAGAAACAGCATGTACATTTTTCAGATGACAAAACTGAGACCCAGTGAGGGGAGGTACCCGCATCGGGTTCCATAGCAAGTTGGGCAGAGCCAGGGCCTGCAGCTCAGGTTTCTCCCCCTGTCCCAGGTGATCAAGTTTGACAGACTCATTCCTTCCTAAGAAGTGTCCCTGGGGCCTAGGGCCACCATGGGACTTCAGGAAGAGTGAGGAGGGACAAGAAAGGCGATATTGGGGAGGGCCAGAGAGGGCTTGCTTTGGTCCGTTTTTCCCCGTTGGGTTCTCTCTGCTGAGACCCAGTCAGGCCCTCCCAGTGGGTGGAGCAGCCTGCCCTTGCCGGGAAGCTTCTGTGTTCTCACCTCAGGAGCCATGGCATTCTTCAGCTCTCTCTCTCCTACGGCCTCCCCATCCTTACTGTCGGCTCAGGGCAGAGTGGGGCCACCCCAGACCAAAGCAGGGTTCCTGCCTCAGCTCCCACTAAGACCTCAAGAAACTCTTTTCCGATCAGAAGATCCGGCAAGCCCCAGCTTGTCACAAAGTCATAGGTACTCCCAGGGGTGACCAGGAGGGACAAGGGCAGCTGGCCAAGCTTCTTGCTCTGACTGAGGCTGAACATGTCGGGGAGAGTGTGCAGAAGGCCCGAGAGCCCCTCCATGGCAAGGATTGGGCCTTCTGCTTGGACCCCCGGGGCCGGGGCCCATGCACCTGTCTAGTGGGCCCAAGGTACCCGGGGCTGGAGGGGGGAGGGGTGCTGGAGTACATGCGTCTCAGCACTTGGGCTTCTGTGACAGGACTGGCCGCTGGGACAGTGGCATGAAGTTCATTCACAGGCGAGAAGGCAGGAGCCACCCAGCTGCTGCAGATAGGCTGTCTGACCTTGGGCAGGACTCTTTCTCCAAGCCTTGGTTTCCTGTCCGTAAAATGAGGTTGTGCGTGGACAGCAAGGTGGGGTGCTGACGGCAGGAGGCCAGAATGCCTCGTGCACGCACCAAGCTCGGTGCGGGCGTGTGCATGCCCCTCAAAGGCCGCGGGCGCAAGGCGAGGGGTGCGAGCCTCAGAATGGTAGCGCCGGCGGTGGAAGGCTGGGCACAGCTGCAGCAGAAGCGCTACAGTCAAAGACGTCTTTGTCTCCGGTTTTGGGGTGTAATGCAGTGAATTTCAAAGTGGTCATTTTGAGCAGTTCCAAGGGTCCACACCCTAATGCGACCAGAACAGTTTCACTTTTTTATACCCACTGGGACTCTGGAAAAAAGGGGGAAAACCTGGTAGTGCAGTGGACACCCACGTTGGGTGAAGGGAAGCACATGGTGAAGGGCTCCTTCTCATCGGCCTCCCAGAACATGCCGGCGTGGCTGCTTCCCGCTGGCTGCCTTGCAGCGACACCGCTGGTGTGTTTCAGACACGGCTCTCCCGGTGCTGAGTGTTCTCCCTGCTTTCCCAGGGTCCATGAGCTTAGCCGACACCCAGGGACAGTCCGCACATGCATGGGAATGAGCCAGGCAGGGCCCTGGACAGACAGCCATTTCCTCACCTTGCCCCTCATAGGGGCTTAGAGTCGGGGCCGAATTCTGCTTCTCATAAGCCTTTCTGTTGAAAATTACCTTTTTCTCCTAAAGAAAAAGAAATCCCAGGCCGTCCGACTCACCTGAGATACAGGAAGTAGGCCCAGCACCGCCCACCTGAAAGCAGGAGGAGGCTGCTCCTGGTGCCAGCCCTACCCCAGTGTCCTCCTTCCACTGCTAACTGCCCTCTGGTGGCCGCTTCCTGAGCGCCTGGCCAGCTGCTGCTGGCGCAGCCTCTGCTCAGAGATTCGCCCCAGGAGCAGGCAGGCCCTCATTCGCCTTCTGGCAAGTTACAGGGCCCCGTGGCCAGTTATCAGAGTGCCCCGGCCCGCCATTCCCTCTCACTTCCCCCAACACTTTGACACAGTGAGGCCTTTCCAGCCGCATGACAGCATCCCCTTTCCCCTGGGCCCCACGGGGCTTTATTTGTGCCCCCTTCCTGACAGTGACCACCACTGGGCGCGTCCTGTTGTCCCAGCGTGTGAATCCAGTCACGTTGGGAAATCAGACAAGGTCCTGTTTGTCACGGGACCCTCAAAAACCAGCCCTCTGTCTAGGCTGTGAGCTCTTGCTGCATCCACATCAGGTGGGCGAGCAAACCAAGACCCCAACGGCTTGCCGGTCATGGGACTCTGAGCCCAGGCCCCAGCCCCACCCTGGGGTTGTGCCACCTCAATCCTATATACTCACTGTCTCCCCTCCGAGCGTCGGAGCAGGACCCTAACTGGTCAGCCTCTCTGCCCCTTCTTTAACTTCCTCCCTGCTGGCACTTCTCATGTGACCTTTCTAAAGACCCAAGGTCATCTCAGTAAGGCTCTTTGTGGCCTGGCTCCTGCTCATTTCAGTTCTTCCCTGCTTTGTGTCACACCACACCAGCCTGGGCTGTGCCCCCCTGCCGGGCACCCTGCCCATCTGCCGCTGACCTGCCCTCGCTCTGCACCCTGCCGTCCCACTGGGTTGCAGCTCGTGGTTTGCTTTCTAGACTGTGAGCCCTTCGAGGGCAGGCGCCCTGCAGAAGGGCTGTCTCGTCCCAGGTGTTGGGTGAGCATGGGGCTCGCCAGTTCGCTGTCTGTTTTCTGCGTTCACAAGCCTGGCGCTTCCTGCCATCACAGCACCCTCTGCAGACCCAGACGACGTCCCTGCACCAGCACTACTCGCAAGCCTGTGGAACTGGGCGCAAGGTGAGGGGTGCTATCTGTGATTGAGGGACATGGCAAATAGAACTGTCTCACACAGAAATCGCACCCGTCACCTTGGCCCGCCTCGCACCGCCCCTAACAAAGGAGCACGCCTGCCCCAGCCAGCGGCCCTGGGATCTCGGCCCTGCAGCTGCTGGGTCTCTGAGGTGCTTGCACATTGGACGTGGACTCAGGCCTCGGTTCGAGTCCAGCTTGTGCCAAGGGCGTGTGCGCCTTGGGACAAGCCACTTCACCGTTCTGAGACTGTTCCTACCTCACAGGGTTGTTGTGAGGAATGCATGAGATGGTGTTTGTGGAAATTCTTTGTTACCTGTAAATTGCTATAACTATTTGAAGTAGCTTTGTAAAAAATATTTGAAAAGTCAACCGTATCAACTCCTGGGGTGATGCCAGCAGCCCATGTGTTGGGACACTGGGTGGCCGGGCTGCTTGGGCTTGACCCAGGCCTGCAGGACCGAGCGCAGGTGGGGAGGGTGGCATGGTCAGGAGAGTTCTGGTGGCACAAGCAGGTCTTGGTGGTTTGGTGGTCCCAGGAGAGGGTCTCCCTCTACACGTTGGTGGGACTTTGTATCTCTCCGGGGGGCCCCTGATTGCAGAACATCCTGCTGCTACCATGGTCTTCTGTTAAAGAGCTGCTGGTGCGTTTGCACCTCACACCCTGGAGAAGAAGGACCCCCTCCTCCCACTGGCCCCAGGTTGTCTCCCTGGCAGTAGTGGGGAGATGTCCTGGAGGCCTTTGGTTTCTCATGTGTTGGCCTGGCACCACCCCAACCAGGGCTTGGCGCAGCAGGTGGTCCTTACAGAGTGGGGCCTGCCCGGTGTGCCTCGGCCTGGCCATGGTGGCTGGGCCTGGTAAGCAGCCTGTGGGCACCTGTGGGCACAGGTGACTGACTCAGCCTCCAGGGGCAGATGACAGGGTGCCCGGCCTGTCCCCCAGACTGTCCCATGTGGCAGCTCTGGAACCCCGAGCAAGCCATCTCACCACCCTGTGCCTTAGTTTCCTCATCTTTAAGGGGGACTTAATAATTGCCTACAGTGATGTGAGGCTGAGATGATAAAACAAATGGGAACGTGATTTCTGAGCTGTCAGCACCATGAAAAATCAGGTTGTGCCCTGGCCAGGTGGCTCAGTTGGTTGGAGCGTCGTACTGTACACCAAAAGATAGTGGGTTCAATCCCTGGTCAGCATACATACCTAGGTTGCTGGTTTGATCCCTGGTTGGGGTGGGTGTGGGAGGCAATTGATCAATGTTTCTCTCCCACATTGATGTTTTGCCCTCTTTCTCTATCTCTCCCTTCCTCTGTCTAAAAAAATCAATAAACGTATCCTCAGATGAGTATTAAAAAAAGAAAGAAAGAAATCAGGCTGTTGCTGGAGCACGCAGGCCCAAGACACTGTCCTTGGATCTCGCTCCTCCATATGGCCAGAGTCATGACTGGTGTGGGAAGAAGCAGTGACCTCCCCCCGCCAGAGGCTGATCTCATGCTCCTTAAGAAAAGAACCAGGTCACTTGTTGTGCGTGCCCCCACCTTCCCACATGTTGTTTCGCTTGGACCCCATCTCTTTGGGTGTTCACAGCATCCTCCTGAAACTGAGGGAGACATTAGGAATTGTGTCCCCACCTGAAGGATAAAGAGCAAGGGCTCGTAGCAGTAAGTGACTTGCCCAAGGCCACACCAGAGAGTCTCCTAATTCCAAGTCCAGTCTCTGCCCATTGGACCTGCAGAAGGGCTGTCACGTCCTAGGCGACAGGCCTCTCAGAGAGACCTGGTCAGCTCATGCCTCCCAGCTTTGTAACCTAGCTCGGTCATGGGTTGGCTGTTACAGGCGTTTAACCTGGGCCGTCTTTATAGTACCTACACCTTCCAAAGTCAAAAATTCCTTAGCATCTGTTTTCTTTTTTCTCACCTAGCATATATAATATCTTTCCTAAGGAAGGGTAATTTCATGGGTCAGCATTCCACCACGTTTAGCTCACACATGGTAAGAGCCAGCTCAAATGTCTTAGTCAGTAAACACCCTAGGAACTCAGACACCCAAGCACTGAACTTGGGCTCCAACTTGCTTTTCCAGAGTGGGTGGGTGTGAGCATTTGAGGGCCTGTCCCCGCCTGCTTGTCTGCCGCCAGCCTTTTTATCCATTTACTCATTCAACAAATGACCAGGTTTTCACCATAGCCACCTACTTGATTTGCCTGCTTCTACGCTCAGCCTGGGATCATCTGTGCTCCACATACAAGCAGATCTTCCCAAGTCTAGCTCAGCCCTTGCCCAAGGCTCCTCAGAGCCTTCCCGTCTTACTCAGAATCAAATGCAGATCCTCACTGAGGCCTACAGGGACCTCCCGGGCCCTGGCTGCTTCCTGACCGTGACCTCTGCACTCTCAGCCTCACCCACTCACTTCCAGTCACACCGGCCTCCTTACTGTTTCCCCAAACAGGCCATGCGTGCTCCTGACACTAGCCTTCACACCCAGGGTCCCTTCCGCCCAGAATGTTCTTTCCTCTGCTCCTGCATCACCTACTCAGAGAGGTCACACCCACATACCTGCCACCTCACTTCTCTTCCCTGCTGGGCCTTCTTCCATGGCCCCTCTCTAGAACCCAAGTCCAGGGAGCAATTTGTCCTCAGCTCTGTCCCCGGTGCCTCGCTCAGTGACAGCTGGGAGTGAGTGAATGCGCAGACACTGTCTGAGCATCCACTCGGAGCCAGGCACCTGCACACGAAGACGTGGTTCCTGCAGTCACGGAGCTCAGCGGGCGGAGAAGAGAGCGAGCGTGGCAAGTGCTGTGACGAGGGAGCACAGGGCCTGTGGAGCCTGGAGAGCAGGCCTGGCACACACGGCTACTGGGAAGGCCTCTGGCCTGGGCGTGCCCAGCCTGGGTCTTAAAGGACGGGTACAGGTTTGCCAGTTCGAGAAGTCAGGAATGGTGCGTGGACACACAGCTGCACACCCAGGCACAGAGAGCTTGCGGAACCTGGTGCCGTTCCCAGGGCACTGTCCCTCCTGGGGGGTGGGTGAGGCTTGAGGAGCAGGCAGGGCCAGGTATCAAGGGTGGCCTTTGAGTATAATATTCTAGGGCCTAGACTTTCCCCTGGACCTGTGAGGAAGGAGCCCTCAAGACCCCAGGCCTTCACAGCCTGCATCCCTGCCCTGGCACCCCGGCTCCTGCTGGCACTTGAAGGGAGGGGCCCAGCAGAGCCTCAGGCTCGGCCTCCCCGCTCAGGCTCTGTGCTACAGCCATGACTTCTTCCTAAATGGCGTCAGTGGCGGCTTGCTCATTGCACTGGCCTGTGGCTTTCTGAGGACCCCTGTGCATTGGCGGGCACCCCTGCCTGCCCCCACTTCAGAGAAACATGGTGCCCTGTTGGGGTGGCAGAGCCCTGGCTGACACAGCTTAGCCACCCATCAGAGGGGTGGCTCGTGCCTCGAGACTCCGTTTGCTGACATACCCCACGGGGTGATGATAACAGCTCATCAGGTTGGTTTGAGAAGTAGACCCGGAGCCATGGAAGCGTACGTGCAGGGTAATTCTCTCATGCTCGCAGCCCAGCAGGGGCAGCAAACAAGCACCTTCCGGCCCTAGTAAACGGCAGGGCTCGGAGGAGGAGCCTTCTCTGGGCAGGTGGCAGGCCTCAGAGGACAGCAGGGCTGCTGCTGGACAGAGATATGTGCCGCGTCACAGGCGGAGGGGCCGCCAGAGGAAGGCGGGGAAGGAGCGAACATTTCGGGAAGATGCAGGTGACCGACCTCCTGGAGGGCAGCAGGGCTGGGCCAGAGCCGCTGGAGGCCTGGCTCAGAGAGTGTCCGTGCGCCTCAGAGGTCAGCCAGGAGACTGCCTGCCTTGCATCTGCCTGGTGGGTGATGAGGGCCAAGAGACCCCCAGTCTCCACAGCCCTTGGAAGTCTGTTGTAAGAACCCGTGCAGATTTTATTTTCTACTCTACCACTATTTCCCTATTTTGAGTTATTGACCAGCAGAACTAATGCCCTGGAAGAGTGGTCAGCATTCTGCCTGTTTCCCCACATTCCCCCAGAGCATGCCAAGCCGTTGGTGTCCACCTCTGGGCTGGAAGGGCCATCCCAGCGTAGAGGGGAGGGCAGCCCTCTGCAGCAGGGGCAGGGGTGGCCAGCACCATTGCAGGCTGAGCTCAGACATCTGGTCTGGGCATAGCTTTCCTGCACTGCTTCCCTCCTGTGGAGTGAAAAACTGGGAATAAGTACTTGTTGAGGAAACAAATACATTTAATTAGCAAATTAATAGACTCGTGGTGTGAAAGAGGGCCTATGGGTCCTCTCAGCCAAGACCTGGGTCTCATAGATGGAGAAGCTGGCTCGGGAAGTTGGACTCTGGCGGAACTGGGGTCAGATCCAGCTCTCTGCCTGGCTGCAGTGGCACTTGTCTCTCTGGCTCCCTTTTGCAAACCCTGATGTTGAAATGTCTTTCCTCCCCTCCTGGAGCATCCAGCAGCTAGAGGGCGGACGGGCAGCTCAGGCCGGGGTCCAAGCGCTGCTGGGTGTGGGCACTGCCCACCTGGGAGGGTAGGAGGTCTGTGGACCCCAGCCAACACGGCTCCTCTGGTTGGAAGCAGAACATTAACTCCAGGACCTGCTGAGCCCTTGCCCTATGCTTGGTTGCAAGTTCACCTTCAGCTTCTCCCTAACGACACTGGTCTTTGAAGCAGAAGTGGTCCGTTGCTGGCAGGCAGGTCTTGAACTGGATTTCTGACCACTGGGTGCTGCTCCTGAGGCCTCTCCTTTGGGCAGATCTCACAACATGACCCATTGTAGAGTGACCTCTGAAGAGACAGAGGAAGCTCTCCGTGACAGCGTGGGGTTGGAGGCTGCAAGATCCGGTTCTGGTTCTGACTCCATCACTCACTACTTTGATGCAGGCAAGTCTGTAATCTCTCTGGGTGTCCGTGGCCCAGTGAGTAATGGTAACACCACTCCTAGCCCCTTCGTGGGATGGGTTATAAGAATTTAATAGCCCTGGCTGGTGTGGCTCAGTGGACTGAGCACCATCCTGCAAACCAAAAGATCACCAGTTCTACTCCGGTTCGATTCCCAGTCATGGGACACGCCTGGGTTGCAGGCCAGGTTCCCAGTGGGGGCGTGTGAGAGGGAACCAATCAGTGTATCTCTCATGCATCAATGTTCCTCTCCCTCTCTTTCTCCCTCCCCTCTCGCTAAAAATAAATAACTAAAATCTGTTTTTTAAAAAGAATGTAATAGATACACATATGAGATGCTAATCACTCAGAACTACCTAACAAGGAAAGAAACCGGCATTGTTGGGTTGCGCTGCATCCAGCTCTAGGCTGATACAAACATGTCATTGATCCACATGCCAAGGCAAGTGGTGCTTTTGCTAATTTTTCAGCCAGGAAAACAGAGGTAAAGAGATTCAATAACCTGCCTGAGGTCAAAGAGTAAATGACGGAGCCAGGACTCGGTTTAGCTCTACGTGGCTTCAAGTCCCTGTACTCAGAACAGCGCCTGGAGCCTGGTGAGCAGTCGGTAAACGGGGCTGCTGCCACTGGCCCCTGCTGCTTCCTCTCTAGTTCAGCACCTCGGGTCAGGGGGTGGATCAAGTCCCGAAGATGGAAAGTGACTAGCTGCTCAAGGTCCCAGAGCCCACCAGAAATGATACATTAAATGTCTGGGGAAGGTTTGGACCAGCGGAAGGCAGTCACATGAGCCCAAGTCAGAGAGAAGAGGTGCCAGCCTTCCTGCAGGTGCCCATACTAGGCAGTGGGGGGAGGGGGAGGGCAGATGCCTTTGAAGTCCAGTGTCATACCTTACCATTCCTGCATAGTTTGCATATTTGGTTTTAGTCCAAGGAATTGAAGAGGAAGCAGTCGGTATCCATGAGGGTAGACTGTAAGGGAGATGGTGCCTGACCCACGTAGGTCCCCTGTAGGGGGTCTGGGCCAGGCGAGTCGGGCTTTCCCAGGGGAACCAGAAGGAACCCCAAGTTTCCTGGCTGGGGAACAGCATGGAGGAGCTGGGCTTTCTGATATTGTGTGTGAACCCATGTGCTCACGGACACGAGCCTGGGCAGAGACCAACTCAAGCTGTTGGGAAGCCTCCCCAGGAGAGAGCACACGTCTAGCACCCAGGCAGAGAAGGTGACCTGAGAGGTGATTTGCGGAAGGGGCAGCATTTCCTGGGGACAGGTAGAGGGTGGTGAGCAGAAGCCACAGTTGGGCTGGGAAGCTGGTATTGCTTTTGTGAGAAGGTGCTGGTTGGGGTTTCCCACATGGAGAGTTGGAGGCGATGCTGAATCGGGCGTGTCCCGCAGATGTTCTCCGCACGCTCTACACCAGGCCCTGAGCAGGGTGCTGAAGTCCAGAGAGGGTTGAGGTGTGGGCTTCGCTCTCACAGAGTTTGCCAGGGAGTGCTCCATAGGCACAGAGGCCTAGGTGCCTCCAGCGGGCCCTGTGGGTTTGCCAGTTAGGGAAGGGCAGATGAGCTTCCCACAGAAGGAACGGCCCCTGTGCCCACACATGTGACAGTAAGGCTTGCGGCTGGTGGAAGGATCGATCACCTGCGGCCTTGGAGCTGGTAGGGCTGGTAAAGGAACAGTACAAGACTAGCAGTGACAGGTTAAGAGAGCAGCAGGCATGAGGGTGAGGAAAGGAGACCGAGGAACTGCCGGCAGGGACACCTGGATAGAGGAGTGGGCGGCGGAGTTGAGCAGCGCCCCGGGTTCTTCCCTTGGCCCGTCACCTGTTCCCTTCTGGCTCCGTGCCCGCGCTATCTCATCCCATCGCCCACAGGGGACAAGAGGAGAGCCATGGCAGGAGGTTTCCCCCGGCAGACCCTCCCCTGGGGCCCCCGGCACTCGCTGGGATCGGGTAGACGAGAGAGTTCTGATAGGTTAGCTGGGAAGCCGCATTAAAGATTGAAGCGTGAAGCCCATCTGACGGCCGCCGTGGATCGGTTTCCCACTGCAGGAGCCAGGCGGCTGAGGAAGGAGAGGTAAGTGGCCAGGATGCAAGGAGCGCGCCTCCCGGACTGCGCCCGGGGGCCCACCCGTAATGGTCAGCAGGGAGTGGGCCTTCCACTGCTTCTGCTTCTGCCACTGCGACTGCACCGTGCTTTGCAGAGTGAACTGTAGGTGACGGGGCTCCGCCCTCTCCTTCCTGCTCCTCAGGGCCTCTCCTTCTGCCGCCGGGGTGGGGGTGGGGGCGGGGGTGGGAGCGTAAGCTCTGGGTCCTGGGGCCCAGTACCAGCCACTGACCCATCAGAGGGCTGGGCTGCTGCTTGCACTCAGGCCTTGCAGGAGTGGCGGGCAGAAGCAGCAGCATGCGGACTGGGCATCGGGACATGTAGGCTCTTGTCCCGGCAACACCGGTCACTTGAGACGCTTGTGGTCTTATGCAAGTCACTCATCCTGAGCCTCAGTTTCCCTGGCTATAAGATAGGTCTGATAGGTCCTGCCCTGGATAGTTCAGCAGATTACTCACAAAAATGGTGTGAAGGAGCTTTGTCACAAAGGTGTGACAGATTTTTATTGCACTTTATTCTGAGATTCTTTTTAAGGTTTGTTGCATGTCCTGAAATGAGCATATGAGGAAAGGGAGAAGAGCTGTTTCACTGGGGAAATCACTGGCCTGAGGACCACAGCCTGGGTGGTTGACCCGCCAGGGAGGAGGGTCCCTTGCAGAGTTGTGGCAGGTGGTACATGAGCTGGCTCTGCTGGTCTGAGTTCAACAAACAGCCTCACTTATCAGCCCACTGTGGGTCTGCCTTCATTAGTAAGGACTGGGCATAGAGGGCCCTAGAGACTTCCCCTGGGGCCACTTTAAGCAAGCACCTCAACTGGTGTTAAACTTGGGAAGCAGCCGGAGTTTGGTGCTGCTGAGCCGAGCTTGGAAGGTGGGGCCGAAGCACTGCCCCGGCTTCCTGGGGGGAGGCAGCTGCCTGGCACAGTGTGCCAGGGTGGACGGAGCCCTGGGCTGGGAGACATCGTCCTGGGCACTGGTCCCAGTACTGCCACCAATCAATTCCTGTGTGGCCTTGGCAAGGTGACTCTGAAGTGTTAGGCCTGGATCACAGGTTCTATCCCCACATGGACACTTGCTTGACAGCAGGAACCTTGAAACGAGAGAGGAAAGCATGCTAGGGACTTGGCCTAGGAAGGCTGCCCCCATGTCAAGGTGTCATTCCAAGTCAATTCAAAATGGAGGGACCTTATGGAGAAAGATGGAAAGCCGGAAAGATGGCAGAGGGGGGAGGGGAGCTCAGAGGGGCTTGGGACTCTGCCAGCCCAGACCAGGTGGCTGTCGTTTGCTGGCCAGAAATCCCATCGAGCCTCACTGAGCGGGTGCTGGATCCTTTGTCTCTGGAACTCCTGGGGGCTCAGGTTCCATCCTTTCAGGAGGCTAACTTGAAACCTACCCTGTCCCTCTGTCCCAGAGGGGCCAGGGCTGGTGTCTCAGAGCCTCATGAATGTTGATGGGCAGGCAGGAGGATGGCCTTTCTCAGGAGCAGGTGTCCGCAATGGCTCGGCTTATCTGCCCACCTCAGGCTACACCCCGCACCAGCCAGACTCCCAGGGATGGAGTCGCAGAGGAGGGCTCGTCCCCTCTGCGGGGCTCTTTGCCATCCGTGTCTTTATAACAACGTGTAATGCATCCTTCTTTTGCCTAATTTGGAAGTTGAAAAAGAGGGAAATAATCCCACAATCCGGAGATGGCCACTGTGTCCACCCTGCAGTGTCTCCTTCTGTCCCTTCATACTGGAGGTTTACGACTCAATGGCCTTGGCTCCATCCTTCTCACTTTACTGGAAACTGAGGCCCAGAGAGGGGTTCCCCATGACACCTAACTATTTGTGGCAGAACTCCAACGAAAACCTGGTCTCCCAGCTCGCAGTTAACCGTGCAGGGATTGGTACAAACCGGAACAGTCCAGAAGAGACCAGGCAGGAATGGGGGCGACTGGGAACGGGAGGAGGGGCAGAGTGAGGACTGGGTCTGTCTTCCCTGGCAAGGACTGGAGGGAGCACGAGCACGGTTCTCTGTCCAGCGGCCACCAGGCCACCACCACTTGGAAACCAACTGCCTGTCAGGTCCTGACAGGGACCGTTGGGAGCAGTGCTGGGGGGATGGAGTTCAGCCCCGTGGGAGGAAGGCACTGGCAGCGACCTGCGCTGCCCTGGGACCCTCCGTGGTTGGGTCCCATCACACGTAACAGCCCTGAGAGCCCAGAAGGCCCTTCCTCCTGGGACAGGGGTAGTTCACACACACTGCACCTGGGCTCCCTGCGGATGGGGCACCGAGGCAGGAATAGGCAGGGTGGCAGCAGGCAGGCAGACCTATGTTCTCACTTTCCAGAGGCCCATGGGTGCTGAGAGGCTGCCGTGTGGGCGGGGCTCCTGCCAAGAAAAGGGCGCCAGTCCAGCCCAGAGTGGAACGGGACAGTTAAGTGTGATCTTCCAAGTGTCCCCCGTACATTTACTCACCATACAAAGCGGGGCACGGCACGACCACAGAAGGCGACTCTGGAAGTCAGCACACAGCTGCGTGTGGAGCCGAGCGTTGTCCTTTGCCAGGGACCACGTCGGAAACAGAATGTCGTGTGACAGTGGCTGGGTCAGCAGCCCCTTAGGCTTGTCCATGGCCTCCAGTCCACAGTGGGCCCCTGCTGTGGGACAGGGGATTCTCCCTCCGTCGTCTTCTCTCTGACCAAGCAAGAACTTGGAGGATCCCTTCTAAGCCTTGTGTTTCTGTGGCTCGTTCCTTAGGTTTTATTTTTTTCATGGAGCTGGTTCGGCCTCCTTCGTTCTGTCACCTGTGCTTTGTTCTCACAAGTCCTCTCTACCTTTGCCAGCTCAGTCCAATGAAAGACACCAAATGTCTGCTGTGAGCCAGGCCTTCCACATGGAGCATGGCCAGAGAGGTGGCCTCTGTCCCTGGAAGCTCACGCTCTCCCAGAGAAGACATGGCCTCACGTCCCTGTAATGTGGTTAGAAAGCCAAGTGGTGAGGAGATGAGACTGTGGAGTTGGGCCTGGAAGACGTGGCAGGTGAAGGAGGTACAGGGTGGATTAAGCAGCCCAGGCAGACAAAGCTGGGAAGCAGGCATGTGCTCAGGCTCAGCGAGCAAATGCAGAAGGTCTGTGCGGAGGGGGGTCCAGGAGAAGTGGCCGCAGGTGGACCACGATCTTGCTCCCTGGAGCTTGGACCGAACCTGTAAGGTGTTTCTGGCGCTCATAGGCTGCGATGTCAGGGTGGAAGACTGGGAGAGAGCGGACCCAGAGGCTCCAGGGTAGACTGAGGCACCCATTCAGCAGGGAGATGCCGAGGCGGCCACATGGGGATGGAGGGTTCTGTTGGGACCTCAGGCACAGCAGCAGTGAGGCTGTGTAACTAACAAGATGGGGGCAGGGCTGGGTCCCACCCCCCACCCCCCACTGTCTCCCTCACCTGGATCCTGGAGGGGGGTGTGACTGGAGGTGACTCGGTGACATGAGAGAACTGCAAGGCCTCCACCTTGAATGCTGGTTGCACCACACTGGGTGCAAATAGCTGGACGCCAGGACAGACGGCAGTGACAGCCAGGCACCCAGTGCCCCGCCCTGAGGTTTTCTCCCTGCAGAAGCCCCTGCAAATGACAGCACCAGCAGTTTCCCAAGGGCTCCTACACAGTTCGGGGGGCGGGGTCCTCCTCCCGGCCCTCCACCCTGTGTCTGCCAGGGGGCCGGCCGGGCCCCTGAGGGGAATGGGCCCGGAAGGCAACAGGGATCTCTACTGCAGACACCCAGGGGTCCCTGGACAGAACCCTCCCCAGGCCTCAGCTCCCACCTCTAAACCAGAAAGAGGGACTATACCTTCTAGTGTTAGGGACCCTTGTAGCTCAAAACAGACTAACATTTCTGAGTTAAGAGTGGATGGAAGGCCTTATGCAACCAAGCGTTGTCCCCTCCCTCTGTCCTAGAGTCCACTTGTCTAATTTTAAAATACGTCTCCAGTGCAGGAGCCACAGCCCCCGAGACCGT
This sequence comes from Anoura caudifer, assembly GCA_004027475.1. Taxonomy (NCBI): domain Eukaryota; kingdom Metazoa; phylum Chordata; class Mammalia; order Chiroptera; family Phyllostomidae; genus Anoura; species Anoura caudifer. The sequence continues at coordinate 282,594 of PVKU01001289.1, forward strand.
GAGGGCTCCTGTCAAACACCGTCCCCTGTCCCCCACCAAGGGACCAGGCCAGCAGAGGGGTTGGGAGGGATCCAGCTCAGCAGGCAGAAGAGGGGCTCGAGCTCAAGACAGCCCCAGACCACTGTGCGGGCAGCTGGCTTCTGGCTGGGGTCCTGACAAAGGGGTGGGAAGCAGCTCCAGTGACCGGGCCAGTCCAGCAGATGCAGACGCCTTTGAGCAGCTCAGATTGCCTGGGCATCATAAGACCTCAGTCCTAGGGTGGGGTCTGGCCAGGGGAAAGGTAGGCTCCAGGCCTCAGACCAGGTGCAGGACAAGGGCCCAGAGCCTGGAAGAAGGGCAGGCTGCAGACTCGGGCCGTGGGCTCAGCGCCAGAGGCCCAGTCTGAGAACGAGGAAGGAGTCCAGTTTGATCTGGAGCCCCAAGCCTGGGCCACAGAGTGCAGGGCTGGGACGCCTCACTCCCTCCTGCCTAGGCTGGGGGGTGTGGGTCGGGGTTGAGGGACACCTGTGCGCTGTGCGGACACCAGGCAGGGGCTGCACACCACCTGCGGGGCAGCCCCTTGTGCTTGTGGGCTGGCGACGGTCAAGCCTGCCCCCTTCTTCCTTCGTCCTCCTCCAGGCCGGGCTCAGTCCAGCCCCACGGTGCGATGGACTGTAAGGAAGAAAGGCGCTTTGCAAGTGGTTTGGGTGTGGCTCAGCTGCTTGCCGTCTGTGAGGCCCTCAGTGAGCCCCTTCTTTCTAGGCTGTTTGCTCACCTCTTACAAGTCCTTATGGGCACTGTCTTGTAGGGCTGTAAGAATTAAAATCAGTTGAAAAGTGCATAATTATATGTTATTAAATAAATAAAACCCAAAAAAGCGTTTAGAGACAGGGAAGGAAAACTAACGTTTATCGCCCGCCTCCTGGGTGCCAGACCACCACCCAGACATTGCGCCAGTCACCTCTGTAGAGAGTCTGAAGCATCTCTCCTGCCACCCCCTGAGAGCAGCAGGAGGCCTTGAGCCAGGAGCAGGCCAGGCGGGGCCACCCAGCCCTGGCCCACTGCCTGCTGCCGGGGCCTCCATCCCAGAGCCGAGAAAGCGGCAAACTGTGGCTGAAGCAGTGGGTGCCGGGGCCCAGGGCAGCAGGGTCTGAAACTGCTGAATCTGGAAGCGGCTTTCCAGCCTGTAAAAGGCTGCCAAGCAGAGAAAAGGACTCAGCCCACAGCGGGTCACACCTGGTGGAGGAAATGGGGCCTTCATGGGTGGGTGGGTATGGCGCCGTCGTGCGAAAGCCCACAGTCACGTGGGGTGGCAGCTTCCATCGCTGGGCCTGCACTGGGAGCACCTGTCTGGGCAGCGCGCGGGATTCCTGTGCTGGGCAGGAGTTCAGCCCGGGCTCAGAGGGTCTGCTTGAGCTTCGAGCTCTTGTCACCTTCGTCCCTCCCCTGCGCCCCTGGCCCAAGCACAGCCCGCTCACCCCTCAGCTGGTGGGTTTTGTTGTGGGCTGATGTTGCTGTCACCTCATCCTGGAGGAGACAAAGCACCCAGTCAGTGAGGCGGGAGGGCAGCTTGAGCCCCACCCCCATCACGAGACTGCAGCTCCCTGGTGACCCCTGAGCTCACCAAGAGAAGGAACAATCAGCTCTTTCTCGGGTTGGTGCAAAAGCCTGGCCTTTCTTACAAATGCGGCACAGCACCAGCCCTGCGTGAACTCGGGTGCGTGCGCAGGCCTCCCATGTGGGGCCCGGGACAAGGATGTGGCCCCGGAGGTTGCGTGCTGCCCGCCTCCGCCCACTGGCCCCCACCCCCAGCTGCAGACCCACAGGTGCAGACAGAGGGTGGAGGGTCACAGACAGTGGCTCAGGCAGCCCAGGGGCTGGACCTGCTCAAAGGTTGGGGAAAATGGGTCTACAGGGTTTGGTAGTTCTAAGACCACTGGTGACTTTAGGTACAACGGTTTCGCGGAATGTGGAGAGGCCAGATGTTAGAGGGCTGCGGGGACAGTGGCAAGGGAGGGAGAAACAGCAGCAAGTATAGTTTGAGAGGGGTCAGGAGCTGAAAGGGACGATTCGAACCATGTGAAAGTGGGGTCCCGTGTACTGGCTCCAAGGGGAGAGGGATGACTGCGAGGACGAGGGGCGGCGTGTGGCTCAGGTGTGAGAACCAGTGTGAAAAGGCCAAGGACTTCCTGTGTGGGACCGACCAGGAGAGCAGAGACAGGTGCTTGATTCCAGGTGTGTTTGCCAGGCCTTTCTCCTCTACTAACCAGCGTGCCTCTCTGCTTCTCTGCCCCACAGGTCCCTCCACCCAGCGTCAGGTGCAGAATGGCCCCTCTCCTGATGAGATGGACATCCAGAGAAGGTAACCGCCCACCCAGCAGGGCCCGCCTGCTGGCCGGGGCGCCATTCAGCAAGCAGAGGGCGTCCCTGCAGTAACTAGGACCAGGCCTCCCAGAGGATCCCACCGGGACAGGGGAACAGGCCTGACCAGAAAGGAAGAGGGAGCAAGTTCGTTGCTGCCTTGCCCGAGTCTGTGGTTTCCCAGAGAGGGCACCTTGCCTTCTTCCGGTCCTGCAGCCCTCGAAACAAGCCTGGCAATGTCCTGCGTGCTGGTCACTCTCAGTGAACACACCCCTCCCACACGTATGAGGAGGCAGTTTTCACGAGGCAGAAGGCTGCAGTGTCAGCCAGGGCTGCCCAGGACTGTCTGACTGAGGCCCTGGCCTGGGCACCATCCTGTGCCGTCTCCTCTCACTCGGTCTGAAGGCATCTCCCCCCCGGAGGCCTCGGGCAGGTGCCACAGCCTCTCCGGAGAACCTCAGCCCCCTGCCCACTCACCCCCCAGTAAAGTTAATGCAGCGGAGGCCGTAGAGCGCTGGGTGAGCTGGACTGCACCAATGTCCTCGTGGGGCCAGCCTGTGGAGGAGGTAGCTCCCGGGGAATATGGGCCCTAGGACAACCCCCGACCTTCCGAGCTGCTCCTACAAGGTTAGAACTGGCAGGAAGGGCCAGTACTATCGTCCTGAGGTGACAGAATAGGTCTCGACAGCCAAGGAGAGAGTGGCCTCCCAGGTCCTTTTGCCGGGAAAGGCAGGGCCAGGGCTTAAACCTGGGCTGCCCTCACCCCGCAGGGCTCTGCCTCTCCGTGAGGCCTTGCATCCAGCCCCGGGGCACTGTGCTGAGGAGGTGGGCCTGGCCCTGCTCCCTTCGTTTAGTTTCTGGGGATGGAGTGACTCAGGGCTGCGAGGCCCCTCGGGAATTCTGTGCTCCAGTCTCCCCCTTGGGCGGGGGAGTGAGGGACCGGCGAGCGCCTCTGGCTGACAGCGTCCTCAGGGGCCTAGGCCGGTCCCTAGGCCTTAGGTGCCCCATTTGAATTGGACAGGTTTTTGTTTTGTTTTGTTTTATTGTTGTTTTCAGGATAGTGCTATTACCCATCCTTTTTTTGTCTGTTTTTGATTGAAGTTCACATTCAGTGTTTTACAAAGCAGCCCCCCGATATTCCCAGCACCCGCCCGGCAGTGCGGTACCACGTGCTGTGGACTGCGGCCCTGTGCTGTGATCTCCCCTCACCTTTTTCCCAGCCCCGTAGCACACCCTCCCCCCCCCAGCCTTCTGTCAGGTCTGCGGATCCGTGAGCCTGTTTCCATTGTGCTTGCTCATTTACTTTGTTCTTCGGCTTCCACGTGTAAGTGCAGTCCTACGGTGCTCGTCTTCCTGCCCGACTTGTTTCCCTGAGCACAGGGCCCCCCAGGCCATCCATGCTGTGAAGATGGGGTGTTAGTCCTTGCTCTGCTTGTCTCAAGCAGAGAGAGCAAGGTGGGAAAGTATGCTTCCCAGAGAGATTCCTTTGCACTATTCCTTTGCACTAACGCCCATATTTACCGATTCCCGGGCCTGTCTTCTAGCCTCAGGCATATAGCAGCTTCCAAAGGGCTTTATACCTCTGCCTCATTGCAGCGCTCACACTGACCCTCAGGGCTTGTGCTTACTGGTGCTGTCTCTCTGGGAACCTGCCAAAGCTCAAAGGGTGGAGGACTTGCCCAGCGTAGCCATCGGTCAGAGGCAGAGCCAGGACTGGTGCCTGGCCTGGCCCAGCTCAGCGCTCCGCCAGGTCCTATGAGTGAGCCCTGCCAGGCTGATAATGCGTGCACAGGGCCATGTGGGCTTAGACAGACCCTTCCGTTGCTCTCTCAGAACTGGTTAACACCATGCTGTATTATCTTAACCCACAACCCAAGTCCAAACTGTGGGAGGCCACTGGCCACAGACTATTAAGTCCAGCGTTGCCAGCAGTCAACTGTCTGCAGGCTGGAGTGCCCCTGGAGGTCAGTTTGTGAACTGCAGGAGGCACGCCACAGAGCAGGGGCCCGGCTGTGACTTCATCAGAGGGAGGCCCAGGGAGGGAGAGATGACTGACGGAGGGTCACACAGTGAGCTAGTGGCCCCAGGCACAGGAACCTTCTCGTTTTCACGCAAACAGTATCATAAGTTCACACCTGCTTTTTAAATATTCCCAAATATCTTCATCTCGCTGAGGCTCCTAACTATGGATCCTGCTGGGGCGATTGGTATTTTGGGTAAATGTTTCAGCAGTTTGGATGGAGAGGCTAAAGCAGTGCTGCTGGGAGATTTTCAAGCATCTTCGATGCCAGAGGGCCTTGCTCATTATTTTTTAGGTACCAGGCATCAATCTTAGAAAAACTCCATGACACAGGTGTAATTATGCTTATTTTATGGAGAAGGATCTGAGGCCCGGGAAAGGGAAAGGCTTCCCCGTGATCACAAAGCCAGCAATCCCAGAATGGGAGCCAGAAAGCTCCCTGCCTCTGAGTGGGCTCCGCAGTAAACTGCAGGTCCCGTCTGACCACCCCCTCGGGTGGGCGTGGCTGGACAAGGTGCACGTGTTTTCCCTGCCCCCACCGAGCAGCCGCTACGTGCAGGACCCGGAGCCAGGCAGCAGAGAGGGCTGCCTCGCTGTGCACAGGGCGAGGGCTCGGGGCCCACAGCCTTCCGCCCTCCTTGCCACGCAGATACCATGGCTTGCCTCCGCACACCCCCCCGCTGGGCCAGGGCGGGTGTCCGAGTGCCCCACCTGGCTGTGACAGCGGGCATTAGGGGAGGCTCCCCACCAGCGAGACCCACTGCCACCCCAGTCTGCTTGGTTCCCAGAGCCCCTCCTGCTCTGGCATCTCCGTCCCAGATTCTGCAGATGTGTTTACGGGTCAGTGTCTTCACACAACCGGCCTTCCAAAGCCCCCTGAAGCCACTCTGCCGCAAGGAACTCGGGGGTGGGTCCCACAGAGGCACACACAGCCTGCACTGCCACCTCCCGGACGGCCCTGGTAGCGGAGGCCGGCCCTGCGGCGAGATCTGTGCTGAAAGGAATGAGTGTGCGCTGCCAAGTGTCCACTCCTCCTGACAGCCTGCAGAGCCTGGAAGGTGTTCCAGGAACTTTGCCAGGTGCATCAGGAGCAGGAGATGTGGGGTCGGGTCAGCCAAGGCCACAGGCCAAAGTAGTCATCAGTCAGAGGCCGAAGCCAGGGGCTCTCCAACCTAGGGGAAAGCTGGGTCAGTCAGCCACGTGGTTGGCTCCCTGATTAGGGGTGTCCCCTATTTGGGGACCTGGAACCAGTCGTGTGTCCCGCCTCTGTTAAGTGGAGGCAGCAAGCTCGGGGTGCTCACTGTGAGCCCTCTAGTCCAGGGCGTCAGTGGGGAAGAGCCGGTGAAACCCGACCCTGCGGCCTGCGTTCTTTGGACACTGAGCACAGAGAAGTCACACCTGCCCCGCCCTTGTTGCTTTTCAGACAAGTGATGGAGCAGCAGCACCAGCAGCAGCGCCAGGAGTCTCTAGAGAGAAGAACCTCAGCCACAGGTGAGGGGCAGCTCCCGCACCTAGGTGGTACCAGGGGCATGCTGGGCCCTCTTTGAAGAGTTGCCGGTCACATAGGTCTCAAGGTGTGACAGTCACACTCAGTGAGAGTAGGGAAATGAGAGAACAGGGCAGAGGGTGGGGAGTAGCTCCATTCGGCCAGCCCCTCCCCACCAGCCTCTGGTGCTGCGACACTGAGGGGAGACAGGGATGGGAGACTTCCCAGCACTCAGCGTTGCTTCCTCACATAAGCCCCTGTCAGCCCTGCCACCCACAGTTACCTGCCATAGTCCCCAGAGGCCAAGGGTCACTCACAGTTGCATCTCAGGCACCCACATCTGCTGATGCCTAGGATGGGACAAGGTAATGAGAAGGAGAAAAAGACAGTTTGTACCACCAGAGATCTGCCTCTCCCACTGGAAACCCACGAGAGCAGGACAAAGTCAGCTGAGCTCAGGACTGTGAGGCAGGTATGTGGCAGTGTGGGTCCAGCCAGGCCCCCGAATGCTGGGGAGACAGGAAGCGGCGTAGGGAGTGACAGGAGCAGGGCCAGGCTCACCCCAAGGGGGACGGAAGAGGCAGCCTGAGTTGTTCCGCACCCCTCAGAGAAACGGGCTGCCCCCGTCCCTCCCCTCTCCCAGGGAAGCGCAGCTGGAGCCTGGGAGCTGACCAAGCCCCTCTGTTGTGTTTCAGGACCCACCCTCCCACCGGGGCACCCCTCATCTGCAGCCAGCGCCCCCCTCTCCTGTAGTGGGCCTCCGCCCCCGCCCCCGCCCCCTGTCCCACCACCACCGGCAGGAGCCACGCCCCCTCCACCACCCCCATTGCCAGCTGGAGGAGCCCAGGGCACCAGCCACGACGAGAGCTCCGTGTCGGGACTGGCCGCTGCCCTGGCTGGGGCCAAGCTGAGAAGGGTCCAACGGGTAAGTGTCCTTGCGAACAGGCGGGATGGGCTGGAGGACCAGTTCCCAACCGTCTAACTGCCAAGTGGACAGCACCGTCCCTCTCCCAGACCCCAAGCAAAGCACCGCCCTGCACAGCCTGGACACCCCTCGGTCCACCGCGCTGAGTGCGAAGCTTGTGGGGCGGCACCGTGTGAGCCACGCGGGCATTCAGTTACAGAAAGCGCTGCTGGCCCTCAGGGCGGCCTTCACAAGCGGGGCGGGAACAGTCCCCCTTTGCAGATGAGGAGGCTGGGGCCCAGGAGTCTGACTGGCGTGTTCATGGCAGCTTGTCAGCACAGTGTGGACTCAGGCTAAGTCTCACTTCCCACGCCCTTCCACCTGCATCCGGGAGGTGGGGCTTGGGGAGTGAGGCCGAGGGGCTGTGGCTCTCGCACGTCTGGTAGAGTTTGGCTTCCTTCCCAAGAACTGTCTCCTCCCCACTCTGGGTCACACCGGGCCTGTCAAGACTTCTAGCTCTGCACCCTCGACCCTGGGGCGTGTCTGCTGTGTGACCCACAGGGCCCAGTCCCTCTCCGGCTGTATCACCGCTGGGGTTGGGAAATGCTGGCCTTGATGGCCCCCGAGGCCTCTTCCAGCCCTGCAGTCGTGGGAGCTGCACGTCCACACACACGTCCCCGTCGTCCCCTCAAGTGACGTCCTGCACAGAGAGCAGACTGAAATGCTGCGTCCTCGCCCCTTAGCCAGAAGATGCGTCTGGAGGCTCCAGTCCCAGCGGGACCTCCAAGTCTGACACGAACCGGGCGAGCAGTGGGGGCGGAGGCGGCGGCCTCATGGAGGAAATGAACAAACTGCTGGCAAAGAGGTGGGTGTTCGGCTTCCCCAGACTCGGCCTCCTGTCAGGAAGCTCCTGTCCCTCACCCTTGAATGCAGGTCCTTGTCTGTGCCCAGGACACATTGTCACCTGGGTTCAACAGTGCAATGACGGTTTCATTTTTCCCTCCTCGTGGGGTCAGCAGGAGGCATCAGGCCAAAGAGTCCTGTGAACTCTAAACCCCACCTCTCCATGTAACAACTATTGAAGCATCTCTCCAGTACAGCCAGGTCTGAGCAGAGAGGACTTGGGTGACAGTTTCGGAGACAGATGCAGAAGGAAAGAGAAGTAGACCCTGTCCTCGGGGTCTTGGCGTGGACAAGACGGGGCCCAGAGCTTGAGGGGCTTGGAGCATGCCGCCCGAGTGCAGGACCAGGGGTCGCTATGGAGGACACAGGAAGCAGGGTGGGAAGTGGCCAGAGCCAGAGGACATTGCCCTTAGGAAGTGGAAGACCAGTCCCATGCATGTCATGTTGGGCCCCGGTGCCTGTCATCCCCTTCTCTGTCCACACCAGGCCATCAGCCTGTCATTGTGGCTGTTGGTTGTTCCCCAGATGAAATCCGAGCAGGTGGGGACATCACACAGCTCCTCCAGGAAGGGTTACAAATCTTGATTTTACTTGTAAATACGGCATGGTGTCGGGGTGAGCTGATAGGTCACTGACACTGTGGCTCACCTGGGCACCAGAGGGCCCAGAAGCAGGCCTGCCCCGTCAGGATGCCCCCTGTGGCCCAAGGAGAGCCAGGGCAGGGCCTTGCTCCAGCGATGACCCCTCCTGCCTGCTGTCCCCTCTGGGCTTCTCCCTCTGCCCTCCAGTCGTCACGCCCTGAGTGTGAGCGCGCTGTGTGCCCAGGGTTCTTCTTGTCCTCCCTCACCTCCTTAAGTCTTTACCTGTGCATAGCTCTGTGAGAATGAGGGGGGACCAGCCACCCCGACAAGCTGGTAGCTAGCTGGTCTGACACTTCCCTGCAGGGCCAGAGCCAGCATTTCCTGCCTGTGCTCTCCACACTCACAGAGGGGGACCCACAGCACAGGGCTTCCCGAGGAGCCCCCAGCTGGGCCTGACATACAGAGGGAACCGCAAGCGGGGACAGGCAGTGCCTGGAGGTGTGCAGGGTGGCTATGGCTGCATGTCATGCGGGGAGAGAACCAGGACACCCTCAGAGAAGAGGTTTCCCACATGCTAGGCCGCTAAGGGCTGAGGTGGGAGAGGGGAGCACCCCTGTGCAGAAAGAAGAGCTACGGCGTGGTGGGCAGGGCAAGTGCCTGGGGTGGCTGAGACAGCGCCCTCCTGCAAGCATCTTGGTCTCCGAGAAGTATACAAGGCCCCCTAGGAAAACATTGGTGTTCTTCAAGAAGAAAATACTTGCGCTTTTCCCAAGTCCAAAACCAACATGGTAAGAATAACAGCTTGGCCTAGATAGCCTAGACCAAAGGGAAAGGAAGTCCCCAAGAACAGGAAGAGACCGCATTTGCCAGGAGTCAGCGAGCTGCCCAGATGCCGGCTCGCCCTCCGGAGAACAAACACGCTTTGCACCACTCAGCAGGGATCCCCGGGGCTGCTCTTTGAAGTGCACGCTGGCTCTGGTGAGGGACGCTGGGTGGGGCCCACTGCTTGTGTGCAGGTGCTGGCAGCCTCTGGCCTTTCCCTGTGAGCCCTGCCCCCTGCAGTGGAGGCAGAAATCCGGGTGGGGGTCGTGCAGAGGGCCTCCGTGTGCTCCGCACCCCCTCAAGTGCTTAGGCCCTGAAGCTTCGCAGGGCTGGGTGGCCGGGCCGGCTTTGGGCAGCAGCGGAATGTCACAGGGCAGCTCGGCCGCAGGCGGGCCAGTGAGGGTGCTGCTGTCGCCCAGGAAGCAGTGATGGCAGTTGGCACTGGTTGTCCAGAGTGAGATGGGGAAAGACAAGTTCTAAGTCACGAGGAGGGAGAAACGACCGGCCTTAGCCCTGTGGGGGATGCAGAGGTGCGGGAGGGGTGATAAATAGGCAGGTGGGCCTGCGATTCCCGAGATGAGGACGCTGACGCAGGAATCCCTGTGTGGATGAGGAGCCTGTAGTGTGGGTCCTGTCACCCCCTGGTGACAGCTGGCCGGCGAGCCCTCCCCACTCATCAGACCAGTGTCCTTGTTGATGGGCCACTCAGGCCACCAGTTCTGACAGTTACGTGTGCTGGCGGCTTCACAGAGTGGAGGCGCCCCAAAGGCCTGACTTGGAGGATCGCAAGGGTCTGCGTGTGTAGACTTGGGAGTTAGCCACAGAAGGTGACCACTGAGGAAACAAACCGCAGCGAGTCTTCTAGGACGTGGAAAGAGCCCACACACGTGGGAAGTGGGTAGACCGCCCGGAGGGCATCAGTGGGGGTCTGGGCTGGGGTAATACAGAAAAGGCCCTTCCTCCCTCCCACGAGGTGGTCTGCTCACCCAGGCAGGTCGCCTGCACTCAGAAAGTCCCCACCGCCCTGACCGTGACAGGCCGCAGCCCAGAAGGCCCCACTCCCGATCCCGGGTGGCCAGGCCTTGAGCAGCCTGGAGGACAGCCCCACCCAGGCGAACTAGCACCCAAGGACCCAGACGCTGCCAGCCCACTTCAGGCCCTCAAGTGCTACAAATAGATGGCAGTGTCCTCAGGCCCCGTCCTGTCTGGCCTGGACACTCCCTGGGCATTGCCACAGACCAGATGGGTGCTCGGACAAACTGTCTCCCTCGCGCAGTGCAGGGCTCCCATCCCCACCACGGCGCTCTCTGCCGACCAAGCTGTGTCCCAAATGGGGCATCCGGAGAGGTACGAAACCTTCAGGAGCTGATTGTGTCTTCTTCCCCATGCATTAGGAGAAAAGCAGCCTCCCAGACAGACAAGCCGGCTGATAAAAAAGAAGATGAAAGCCAAACGGTGAGCCAGCGTCCCAGCAGTGTGCATGGACCAGGCAGGCTCTCCGGCCCCAGGCCAGGCCTTTGGGGCATTGGGGTGCATTGGGTTTAGACATAAATGGGATGGCTACTTTACCAGGTGACTTGTAGGAGGGATGGGGGACAGGGGACCATAGGAGGGATAGAGGGCAGGGGACAGGAGGAAAGGCGACAGGAGGGGCCGTGGAGCTTTCATGTCTGCCCCACAGCACAGGGCCGCAGGCCTCCGCTCCCTGAGAGTCTAGATGTGCTCTGCTTGGAGCTGCAAGGCAAAGTCGGAGGAGCAGGATCAGCCCTGGGCCCTGAGGGAAAAGCCTGGGGCCTGGGAGCAGGGAGGGGCCGGGCAGACAGATCCCGGCCTCCTGGGCCAGCTGCTGGAAGACCAGGGTGGTTTTTATCTTCCAGTTACTTCTGAAAGACTCCTTGAGTCCACTGACCGCAGCAGGAGCTGGGCAGAGGAACCAAGACTCTGGCCCTGTCCTCCCTGGGTGACCGGAGCCTAGTCTGGCCACACAGGCTCGAAGCATCCGCTTCCACTTGGGTGCCTCGTTCGCTTTCCCGAGGAAAGCAGCCTCCTACTAAAACAGCTCAGTTGAGACCTGAACTCCATACAAATGGCGTACAGGCGACAACTGAGGGGCGGAAGGAGGCAGGAGAGATGCGGACAGATGTGACCCCTGGGCTCCAGCCCTGCCCCTCTGGCCCCCGTGCTTGAGCTCGCGGCCCCCTCAGCCCCACCACTGTCTCCTCCTCAGCCGGCACTTCTCCGTAAAGACTGCTCCGTGCAGAACAGACCTCCTGGCCGGCGAGGTGCCCAGCACTTAGCTCCCTCGGCCACATGCACGCGCACATGCTTGTCCTCGGCCCTTGGCGCAGGCCACCACCCCACTGGCTTTGGGGTTTCCATTTGTTAACATTCATTATTTTACTGTTTATAAAAGTAACACATGTTCCTTAGAAAAAACCTGAGGTCTCAGCCGACCTGCCGCACCAGCCTTTGGGGCCAGACTGACGCCAGGCCCCTCCTTCCGTTGCAGGAAGAGCCGAGCACCTCTCCGTCTCCGGGGGCCCGAGCAGCCAGCCAGCCACCTAACTCCTCAGGTAAGAGGCCGCCCTGCCCTGCGCTGGGCTGGGTCTTCAAGCAGGTGGTTGGGCCCCACCGCCTCACTTCCTGGGTTAGCGGAGACGGCCGGAAGGACCGTGCCAGCGGGGGCTGCCTGTGGGGCATCGGAGCCGACCAGCCCGCAGAGCCCGCACAAGAGAAGCAGCCTGTCTGCCAGCACCTGACAGGTAGCACAGGTGGCCCTGGGGCTCAGCTTCCTGCCTGGGACCCGGGCTTTGAAGAGGACATCAGCCCGAACCCAGCTCAGCAGCCCACGGTCTGGGGTCCAGGACACAGGGTCCAGGGAGCGGGTGTCATTAGAAGAGTGAGGAAGACACTGGGGCTTGCCCGTCCGTTGCTCAGCAGACATGTGCCCAGCATCTGCTCAGAGTAGGAGGGACAGGCAGAGGGGACAGAGGCCACCCACCCCAGCCAAGGCAGTTTGCAGCCACTGTGGCTGTTGCTCTGGGGCCTGGGGCGTGGCTCCGCCCCACACTGGCATGCACCCTGGTGCTCTGATGGCTCATCCGCCTCCCTTGTGCGCGGTGCTCTGTGTCCCTTTCCCGGACGGGGCCACGTGGGCTCTTAGTGAGTGGCGATGTGAGCACCTCACACCCAGCACGTGGGTTGGGTGTTTCCCTACCTTAGGAGGCTAAAGCGCAGCGTAGTCACGGGGTTCGCTCAAGGCCACATGCCTGCAGCTTGGGGGCGTCCAAGCCTTGTAGCACCAGGCCCAGTGTCGTCCCAGGAGCTGGCTTTTAGGAGACTGGCCTCGGACCCTCCGTCGGGCTCAGTGCGGGCGGGCGGCTTCATGCTGCCCTCGGCACTTTTCCTTCCGCTTCTCTGCTCATCCTGCCACATCAGTGGACTCCGTTCAGCTGAACACATTTCTTGAAAAAAAAAGGAAATGTAATTTAAACTTAGAAAAGAAGGAAAGAACAAAAGCCCAGGACAGGGACAGGCCGTCTATAGTGCAGGGGTGGGGACCAAGCAGTCGGTGGACAACAGGCCCCCAGGCCTGGCCCCCTCAGCAGATGGGGACCTCGGGCTGACAAGAGTGCCAGGTGAGGGGCTTCCCTTGCCCCACTCGGCCCACGGCTCTGGGGTCATAGTTGAGAGGTCCCTTGACCGCCTGGCCCAGGTTCCAGGGAGTGGACTTTCCATGGTACACGCTCACAACTAGACCAGAAGTCCAGGTCAACCAGGTCCTGGGTCGGGAAGACATGGGGTGACAACAGCGTCGTCCACAGCCCTGCGAGCGCTGCCTGGGCCGGTGGGGAACAGACCGGGCCAGGTCTCGGCTCCGCCAAAGCAAAGCCTCCTGGCAGGCGTTGGGGGACCTCCGGTCAGGGATGCTGGGTGGGACCGGGAGTCCTCTCAGCCCTGAGGCTCCTCGTCCATGACATGATTGACAGAGGCCGGCCGGAAGCCCTGGGAGCGGAGCAACTCTGTGGAGAAGCCTGTGTCCACACTACTGTCCAGGTGAGCGGCCCCCGGGCAGGCCTGACCGCGCGCATCTGGTGGGGCTCGGCGGCCACGGTGCCCACTCACGTGTCTGTTTCGTCCCGCTGCCCTAGAACCCCGTCTGTGGCCAAGAGCCCCGAAGCTAAGAGCCCCCTCCAGGCGCAGCCTCACTCTAGGTACCGAACAGCCCGTCTCGGGGGCCTCCTGCGTCCCCTGCTGTGACTAACACCCCTGACCCTGTCCCGTGTCCTGTCATCTAACAGTGGTTCCGGGAGCTAGCGGTCTGCTGTTCTGTCAGACCTGGGGCAGCAGGGCTGGGGGCTGCTTCTTCCGCTCCCCTCGGAAAGGGGACCACCCGCCCAGCGAGGCCCAGCGCAGGCCCCCCCACCCCGTGAAGAGGTCTGTCCGCTCAGCCTCACACGGCAGTCGTGTGGGCAGCCGTGTGACAACAGTGGGACACGGGCGATGCTCCCTCGCCAGAGCCACCCCCACGGCGCAGCCGTCCGCGACTGGCCCGGCTCCCACCTCCTCGCCTCCCGCGGCGTACAGCGCCCACGGCCAGGTCCCCAGCGTGCTGACCATATTTCCCAAACCAAGGGCTGGTGTGGTAACAGGACAGGACATCCGGAACTCAGGTTGCCCAGAGTCAGAGGCAGACAGCCCGTGGTTGCCGCAGGCCAGGCAAGGCCTGAGTCTGCAGGCCTCCGGAGCCCGTGCTCTGGCCCTGCCCTGGCAGGGGGGCGGTGGCAGGCTCCGTGAGCAGGGAGGAAGACATCACAGGGACAGCCGGCCTGTGGTCTGCCAGGCTCTGGGACAGCTGTGGGCTCTGATGGCGCCCTGGAGCCACGCCAGGTCACAGCGGGAGACAGCTCCGGGAACAGGAACGTTAGCGAGTGGGCTGGGCAGGCCTGTCTTGGAGGTGGCATCTGAGTTGTCCTAAGACCATGGGGATAATAGCCTTCCAGTCTGGAGGGATGGAGGTGCTAAGGCCCTGGTCCTGTCACCAGCCTGGCAGGTTCACAGGACAGAACCTGCAGCTGCAGTGTGGGGAGGGGGGAGGGGGGAGGAGTCACAGCGAGAGCTTGGATTCAGTGCTGTGAGCAGGCCAGTCCGAGCCCTAAGCTCAGGGACGGCCACGGAGGGACAGGAGTGGACGCAGGGCATCCCGGCCGTGGTGGGGACAGACTGCCAGACATCCCACTCGGAAGAGATCGCTCTGTTCTCCGGTGTGGTGCGGGCCCTCCGGCAGTAGCGCCCCTGAGCTCACAGAGCCCAGCAGCGTCGCCCTCCGGGGACTGTCAGGGGGGAGCCAGGGCACAGAAAAGTGAGGCCATTGGCCCAAGGGACCCAGAAAATTGCTGTTACCACAGACATTTGACCCAACAGGGTGGGTGTGAGGGGTCTGGGTCTGAGCTGGACCCCGTTCCCTGTCGGGACCGCACCACTCACCTACTCGCTCAGGACCATGGTCGGCCGGCCGCCGGAGCTCACTGGGGAGGGGTGCGCAGGAGTCTCATGTTCTCATGCACTTAGCTCTGTGCGCTGGGCCACTGAAACTTCCTGTAGGGCCCTGCGGGCTTTGTCCCAGCTCCACTGAGATGCTCCCCACACCCCCGTTGTGCTGGTCGGAGGGGCACAACCGGCGATTCCGTGTGTCTGTGTACTGGGCGGAGTGAGGTCTTTTGAGACCTGCTTTCCTGGCTGCCCTGGAGCACGCAGTGCAGTGTGCTGACCAGCCCCGCTGCTGTGCGTCCCACCCCCACGACCTGTCCCTCGAGCTGGGAGTGTGTGCGCTGGACCTCCCCTACCCCGGCCCTGACACCCACCGGGCTGCTCTTTGTGTCGGTAAGTCTGGTTTTCTTAGATTCCACACGAAGTGAAGTCATGCGCTCTTTGTCTTTTTCTGCCTGGTTTATCTCACTGAGCATCGAGCCCTCTGGGTCCACCTGTGGGGCCACAAACAGCAGGTTCCCCCTGTGCCGCGGCTGGGTCCTTTCCAGTGCGTGGGTCCCGCACCTTCTGTGCCCAGTCGCCTGTCACTGGGCCCTTAGGTGGCTGTGCTGCAGTGAACATGGGTGGGTGCAGGCATCTCTTCAAGTCTGCATCCTCAGCGACTTCCTCTCCTTTGGGGAAAACCCAGAAGTGGGATTGCTGGTCTGTTTCTCATTTTCCGAGGAGCCTCCACACTTTTCCACAGAGGTACCATGGTTTTCATGCATATTTTCCCCCGCCCTGGAGACCAGCGGTCCTCATCTGTCCGGTGGCCTTGCAGCTGGGCTGACCCTGCCCGGCCACTGTGTGTCCACTGCCCATTCACACCCACGGTCCCTGCAGCAGCTCAGCCATGTCACTGCCCCGCACCCACAGGCCCACTAGCCTTTCTCTGCACATGGGGAGGGAATCAGGCCCAGACAGTGCACCTTGGTCTGCTGGAGAGGGCCAAGCAGTGAGACGGCTCTCTGCCAGGATCTTCCAGGGCACATTAGCTTGCAGACCAGCTCGCTGTAGTTTGGGAACTTTGCAAAGAGCAAACCGCATCCAAGGACGCTGGTTGAAGAAGTCAGGCTCCACAGAGAACTTAGGCCTTCAGGACAAGTGTTTATTGTACAAAGTGTTTGCGATCTTGCATCCTATTTAATGCCATGCTTACTAGGTTTCCCCGAAGCCTCCCTTGAGCCAGTAACACAGGCCCCACCACACTGAGGACAAGCTGACCGATGTGTTTCTCTCGGGGGAGGCAGCGTGTAACTGTGGCGCAGCCCACCTGCATTGCCGCTCGGTGTGAGCGCTCTCAAGCCCGGAATCAGCCCCTTCGGTGGACCCAAGTGCTGGCTCTTGAGTTGGGAAATATGGTCACGTTACCCGTGAGATCCTGGAGACAGGGCGCTGGGACCCTCCTGCGCAGCAGAGGAGTGGCCGGAGACAAAGCAAAAGCCTTTGAGGGCGGTGGGAAGAGGGCGCTGCCCGGCCTGGCCCACAGGGCCCGCCCGGAGCGGAGGCTCTGTGGCACCCAGGCTCCCCCAGTGTGGGGAGCCCTGTCCCCCAGTGTGGCGGGGCCTGGCGGGCACCCCCACTTGACCACACCCTGCGTCCTCTCCCCAGGGTGAAGCCCGCAGGAAGTGTCAACGATGTGGCCCTGGATGCCTTCGATTTGGACCGGATGAAGCAGGTGAGTGCGTCCTTTCCTGAGAGGCCATGAAGGAGCCAGGGCCAGGGGACCACCTCGGGTGCACGCGCGTGGGCAGGCAGGCGGGCCCAGGGGCCCTCACGGCTGCAAGTCAGGCAGGGAGCCAGCCTTGGAGGGCGGTCACCGCGTGTCCCCAGCCCGTGCCATCGCCGGAACAAAGCATCCCTCTGCCTGTCTCGGCACTCCAGAGCGGGCCTGAGGTATGGGAGGCTGCAGGGCCGGCCAGGGCCCCGCCCCAGCACGCTCCACCCTGGAGGGAAGCCCAGGAACCCTGCCCCTTCAGACACACCACCCCCCGCAAGGCCAGCCTTTGTCCCGCCGCCCGTTCCTCACGGAGGCTCTGCTCCCGCAGGAGATCCTGGAGGAGGTGGTCCGGGAGCTCCACAAGGTGAAAGAGGAGATCATCGACGGTGAGTCCACGCAGCCAGGGCCCCCGCGGCAGGGCAGGGCCTGCCGCCCAGGGCCACGAGCAGCGGAGCCAGGGCCACCCGAGGAGGCCGTCCAGGGCCTGGGGGGCCTTCAGCTTGGTGCTTGGGAGTACTCTGGTACTCTGGTTTTGTTGTCCCCTAATTGCCCACGTCACCTCCCCATGCTCTCCGGTCAGCAGGCCGAGGCTTAGACAAGTTACAGGACTTGCGACACCTGAATCTGCCATCCCCACTCCCTGGGCTTGTCCTGAGGCCACGGTAGCCATGGTAACTGCATGGGGAGGGTGATCAAGAACATTCTCCGAAGCCCAGGGCAGCCAAAGCAGCTCCAGCTCTCGCTCCTCTGTTTCTGCAGCTGTGACTTAGGTTGACTTTTCTGATTCTGCTCCCTCCCCAGGGAGAGTCAGAGGGACCCAGAAGGCACAGAACTACCCCACAGGCCTGACCTTGTTCACAGCCCACCTGGCCCCAGGCTGGGGGCTCTGGTTCACCGTGAATGCCCCTCATCCCGGTCCCCCCAGAGCCTTTGATGCCCTGGCTCCGATCTGGGCCAGGAACCAGGAAAGGTCTGGCACAGCCCTGGGACCGGAGGTGCTGGGGGGCTGGGGGCAGAGGGCTGCCCGGACTCCAGAGAGCGAGCAGAGGCTAGGGCGGGAGCCTGCCTGGGGCGCCCCCGGACCCAGACCCCTGTCCGGAGCTGGGCACCCCAGCCACACCCTGGCCTGGCCCCAGCAGAGAACACTCAGTTCCTGTCTGCCCAGTGCCTGCCGCAGGCCCGAGCTGCACAGATAGAGGTAATGAATGAACAGCGCAGGACACAGCTGCAGCCGGAAAGGAGACAGAGGCTAACTATTAACTCAGCTTTATTGCTGGGTCACCCCCCAGGCGGGGCCGCGTCTCCGGTGACCGAGAGGGCCATGGGGAAGGAGGGCAGTGCGGGGGCCCTGAGAAACTGCCCCTCCTTCTGGGTGCCTGCCCAGCCCTCCCTGAACTTTTTCTCTCAGCCCTTTGCTCCAAATCCTGTAGGGTCTGTCCAGGAAAAGACCTCCCTGGGAGGGGCAGAGCTCAGGCCAGGGACCGGGCAGCCGTCCACCGTGCTCAAAGCCACGGACTTCCTGCTTCCACAGTAGGGGCGGGGCTCCCAGGTCCACCTGTCCAGACCCACCCAGGGATCCTACTGCCTGCCATCGCTCCCCAGCTCCGAGACCTCGTGCAGGTCCCCCCTCCAGCCCTGTAGCAGGGCCTGCCGGTGGGGGGTGCAGTGAGACCCTCAAGACCCGCGTCTGTGCCCTGCACACCTCGAGCCTGGGCCTCTGGCCTCCGGGAGCCTGGGCGGCGTGCTTGGGAGACACGGGCACTGGAAGGGCCGCACCGGAGCGCAGGGACAGGGCCTGCGGGGAGGAGGGCCGGGCTGGTCCCTGCCGCGCTGAGCCCCCCTCTCCCGTTCTGTCCCGTGCACAGCCATCAGGCAGGAGCTGAGCGGAATCAGCACCTCGTAGGGCGCGCGGCCCCTGCGCCCCGAGACGCGGCCCCCGCCGGACGGCCCTGGCTGCAGCACACGCGAGCGCACCGAGGCCAGGGTGTACTTCGTGCGAAGTCAGCCTGCGATGAAACGTTAAAATGAGGAAACAGTTCAGTTCCTGGATTTTTTAGATTCTACCTGACACAGAACACCAGGTCTACTCACCTTTTTTTGTATTTTATATTTGTCTATTTAAGTGTACATTTCTTTTGGTTTATAGAGAAGATACCCCCAAATCACACGCTTCATTAGGTGGTTCCTCCTGGGTGACGCTGTCGGCACCTGGGCTGGCATGGCGAGCCGTGCACGCTCAGCGCCTTCCAGGGCCTGCGCGAAGGCCTGTGCACGCCCCACAGTGTCTGTGTCCCCGTGTAATAAACTCTTACTGTCCACATGCCCGGCTCCCGCGTGTTCTCTCACCAGCTCTGGCTCTGGGACGCCCCGTTGGGGGACAGACCCACACAGTGGGGACCAGAATAGGAGCAAGACAGGGCCCTTGGGGAGGGCAAGGGGTGGCTCAGGCTCCTCCAGCAGGTCCTGGGGGCCATGGGAGCCACCCCCACAGGGGCGTGGGAGGCAGCCCCTGGTGGCACCCTGCCCAGCGGGGCCAGGAGGATGTGCCTGCCAGCCCACCACCGCACCGAGGGGTCACCTGCCAGCCCTTCCCAGACCATGCAAGTTCCTCATTGTAGCTAGGGAGGGCCTGACTCTCAGCCCAGCCCACGGGCTGACCTCAAAATCTGGCGGCCAGCCTCCTGCCACCTTGGACACAGCAGTGTGCCCAGCTCCTGGCTCCGAGGTCCTCTGAGGGCCCTGGGAAGAAGGGAGGAGGAGAGCACCAGGCCACGGGTGACAAGGGGCCTGCGGTTTTCTGGCAGGGTCTGGATGTGCTTCACCCCCTAGCGGGTTCCCAGCAACCCTAAGAGGCAGTAAGAGGGCTGTTCTGCCGGCAGGAGGTCAGCAGAGGCTCTGATCTCTGGGGGCCCAGCCCAGGGCCCAGGGGCAGTTTTAACTGCTCTCTCCTGCTTCCATACCCCAAGGGCCAGGGGTCCTGCAGCCTTGGGCCCTGGGAAGGTGGGGAGCCCGGGGGCTGATGGGAAGGATGCCTCCCAAGGCCAGCTGTGCCATCAGCCCCTCCAAAGTCAGGACAGAGCCATGTCCCCATTCACAGGGACACCGAGGACACCAGCCCACTTCCTTCTGACCTGTAGGCACCTGTCTGTCCAGCCACCATGTGTCTGGCCTGTGGCCCCTGTTCTGAGCTGGAAGGGGGACAGACCCCATGGGGCTCTGGAAAGGCTTCCCTCGTGGGTGGGCCCCAGGCAGACCTGGGGGGTGAGCAGCAGGAGCAGGTGACACGGACGGGGGGAGGCAGCGCCCAGCGGGGTGGAGAGGAGGGAAGGTTTCAGGGCCGTGTGGGCTCTCAGGGCACTTGGAGACCTGCTGCTGCCTACACCCCCAAAGGCTAGCCCCCCACAAAGGCAGAGCCCTCAGGAATTTCTGCCTTGCACAAAGTGTGGGTGTACCAGTGGTCCCCGATGGGCGGGAGCAGGTGGGGGGTATGGGACCACCGCCAG
This sequence comes from Anoura caudifer, assembly GCA_004027475.1. Lineage (NCBI taxonomy): Eukaryota > Metazoa > Chordata > Mammalia > Chiroptera > Phyllostomidae > Anoura > Anoura caudifer. Next base: position 302,402 of record PVKU01001289.1, read on the forward strand.
GGCTAACGGGGGGCCTCGTTCCCAGTCAGACCCAGGCTGGAGCTGAGACCGCCCGTCCCTCAAAAGCAGGCCTGTGGGTGTGGAAACAAATGCTCATTTAATTTAGGGCACGGGGACACCAGAGAAAGGAGCCCGCGGGGGCGGGGCACAGAGCACGCAGGGCAGGCCATCCCTGCCGGGCCCAGAAAGGGCAGGCCAGGCCCGAGGTCATCAGCAAGTCCATGAGCTTCTCCAGAACGCAGCCTGTGCCCACCAACCCCACCCCCACCTGGCTGTACTGGGGACCTAGGGCACAAGCAGCAGCTCAGGGTTCAGAGACCAAATGCAGCCAAACCAGTTCTGGGCACCAGGCCAAGGGGAGCGCCGACAGGCAGCTCTACAGCAGCGGGGTGGGGCGGGGCGGGGCCGGGCAGCCAGCCAGGCAGGGCACAGCGCGGTCGTCCACTCCGGGTGCCAGCAGGTCCGGCTCACAGGCGGTCCCCTGCCAGCTTGCACACGCGCTTCACCCTGGCGTAGGGCCCCAGGGAGTCCTCGAACACGAAATCCCAGAGCACCTTCACCCACGAGTGGTGTTGCGGCAGGTGGTCGTAGTACTCGGGCGCGATCTTCCGCACCTGCAGGAGGTGAGCTGGTCACAGGCCATGCCTTGGCACAGACAACCCTCTGCCACATGCGTACATGAGCATGCACACACACCTGTCTTCCCCTCGGGTACCCATGTCCAGCTCAGCCAGGCAGGAGCCTGGCTGGTGCTGGCCATCCCTTAGCCAGGGCCCTGCCCCTGCCCCTGGTTCAAAATGCACCCTTGCATCCCCGGGGCCCAGGCTGGAGTTTCTGACCCAGGAGCCCAGGGTGGGCTAGGTCTCCCTCCCTCAGGCTCCTACCGAGCCCTGAGGCCCAGCCCAGCTTGAGTCCTGCTGCCCGTGCCCTCCTCAAGCTGACACCCCCACCAGACCCCTCCTGGCAGCCTCAGCACTTGTCGTTTCCCAGGGGGGCCTGCCCTGCACCCCTCGCCCCTCCAGCTCCCAGCCCCAATCTGCACTGGACAGACACCCCCAGCTGCCTCCGCCAGGAAGTGCTCCCAGCCTCAGCACCTGGCCTGCTGGCCAAGTGCACGGGGTGCGGGGGTGGGGCCTCCACTCCCCCATGCAGGACACCCCCCCGCTCAGGGCCTGTGTTACAGCTGTAAATGGGGCTCAGGGGGACGAGGCGACCCCCACGGGAGCAAGCAGGGAGCCATTCACTCCGCTTAGAAGCACAATTTGTGACCAACTTGGGTCCAGATTCTGGCTCCGCTACTTCCTGCAGCAGGCACCTCCCCTCTCTGAGCCGCTGCCTTCTCATCTGTGAAATGGGGACAGTGAGGGCACCTGCCAAATCAGCTTGTGGCGAGGCTGAAGTCAGATGGTGCGCGGCCCAGAGCCTTCAGCAGGACAGGAGGGGAGGGGGAGGGGTGGGCGCTGCACGCCAGGCAAATGCTCACACAGCCATGTGCACAGCCACGTGCACACGGAAGGCCTCACTGCCCCCCAGTACCAGGGCACCTCAGCTGTCTCTAACCCACCCACCCAGACCGAACAACGCCTCCCCCTCCCCTGCCTCCCACTCCGTCCCCTTTCAGAAAGTCTCCGTCCATGGGTCTCCCAAGGCAGAGCCACCAGCCAGGGACTTCCACTCTGCACTCACTAAGGCCAAGCCCCTTGGGTCACAAAGCCCACCCTGTCCTCTCTGTGCCACGTGGGGCCCCTAGAAAGTCACAGGGACGTGATGGGAAAATGAGCAGGGACAGGGAGTCGGGAGCCAGGAAGGGGAGGTGCTTTACACATGGCGTCACTACTGCTGCCCCATTTTACAGAAACGGAAGTCAAGGCACAGAGAGGGCAAGCGGTTTCCCCCGGGGGTGCACAGCCAGCACGCGTCGCAGCTGGGCTCAAACAGGCTTCCATTACACTAAGTGGTCTAAACTGTAATGCCCGCCTTGAGCCCCTGCCCTCCCTGGGTACCCCTCCTTGGGGCACTTGCCTGTACTGTGTGGCCTTTCCCTTTGCCCTAGGGGCCATACCTGGGAACCTAGCCACGCCATGATCAGCACAAAAGGAAGAGAAGGTCAAGGTGTGGCCCCAGGCCCCCGACCATGCCTCCCCACCTCCTCGGACACCATGCTGCCCTCACCACCACACCCCTGCCCACGGCCACGTACCAGGGGCAGGTTGCAGCCAGGGATGCTGGGAAAGTCGTGGTGCTCCATGTGGTAGCCCACGTTGAAGGTGATCCAGTTGAGGGGCCCATAGTAGGAGTAGGTCTCGTGGCCCTTGAGGAACATGTAGTGCTCAGCCACGAAGTGGCCAGAGATGGGGTGCAGACCCAGGCCCAGCAGGGAGCTGGCCAGGAGGTAGACCACGGGCTTGAGCCCCCAGAGGGCAAAGATGGTCAGGTCAGCGGCCAGCTGGACCAGAGCGTTGAACACCTCCATGCGGGTCAGAGCCTTGGGGTTCACGCAGAGTGGCCGAAGCGAGTAGAACAGGGGCTGCAGCGCCAGCCAGAGCAGCTTGCGGGCCGGCGTGCAGAAGAGCCAGCCCTCCAGGCGCGTGGGCACGTCCACGTCCAGCCCATCACCGCCCAGGTAGCGGTGGTGGTCCACGTGGTACTTCTTGAAGGAGGCGGCATAGGGCACCCCCACGGGCAGGTTGGCGAAGACGGCGAACCAGCGGTTGTGGGCGGGGCGGCCCGTGCCGAAGGCGGTGTTGTGCGAGATGTCATGGATGGCCAGCGTCAGCGAGTGGTTCACGCAGCCGCCGAAGGCGTAGGCCCAGAAGAACAGCCAGCGCCACGCCAGCCCCCGCACCAGCCAGCAGGCCAGCAGCTGTGCCAGCACCATCCCCAGCACCGTCCACTTGAGGTGAGGGTCCGGCCGCATCAGGGCCTTGATGGCGGGGTACTTGGCTGCGGGCAGGACCAGGAGAGAAGGTGGTGAGGTGGGCTCGGGCTGCGAGGGCCCCAGCCGTACCCTGTCTTCCTCCCTCCTCCCTCCATTCCGTCTGCCCAGCTGGCTTCCTTCTGGCCCTCCCACCACCCCAGGCGGTGACAGGGACAAATTCACCCACCCCAACCCTCGAGGGTCAGGCTAAGACATGGCCCCGTGCTTCGGGGCCTGGGAGCAGCCCGGCCTGTGCCACACGGACATAGGCGGACCTGCTTGGTGCCACCTGGGACTTCCCAGGGCAAGGGTCTTTGCCCCCAGCCTAAATAAAGAGCAGGTGTCACAGCGGGTCACAGAAATGTAATGTCAGAAATCAAAGCAGCCTGGCCGGTGGCTCAGTTGGTTAGAGCATCCCAATCTGCCCTGGTGCAGGGTTCAATCCCCGGTCAGGGCACAAAAAAGGGGAGAAAATCAATAAATTTAAAAATATTTTTAGAGAAATCAAAGCAGCTGCAAGGAGAGCCAGGAGCTGACATGCAGGGCCCAGTGACCAGCACACAGGGTCAGCCGACCGGACGCCCGCCCCGGGTCAGCGGCCTGGGGGAGCAGGGTGGTGGGGGAGGGGCAGGGAGGGTGCCTACTCGCTCTCGGGTTTCAGTGCTCAAACAAGGTCTGAAGAAAATGCGTTTGTTTTGCATAGTGGGTGTCTGTTACAGTATCTTTGGTGCTTTTCCACGTTTTGTTTTACAGAAAAAAAACACAATGGGAGTGGGAGCTGGCCAAGCACCTGAGGGCCTTGCGGGCCAGAAGCAGCAGACAACGCAGGAACAGGGGGAAGGGTGGGGGCTCGGGCGCACTGTCTGGAAACCTCCCTGGCTGCTGGGCAGGAGGGGGCCGGCAGGGCCAGGCAGAAGGCCAGTGAGCGGGCTGGTGCTGCGTGCCCGCCGGCGCAGGGGCAGAGAGGGTGGCGGGTGCTCACCGGGTCTGCTCCATCCCGTTCCCAGGGCAGAGCGGGCGGGCCCTCAGAGGTCCAGCCTGTGCTATGATGCTCAGAGAGGGAAACTGAGGCTGTCGAGGGTGGGGCTGGTCCCAGGGCACCCCTCCTGACTCAGGTTCACCCTCCCAGGCTATCCTGGGAAGGGGGTCCCAGGACTGCGGCAGAGGCTGGGTCCCAACTGCAGGCAGCCGGGCGAAGGCCCTACCTGTTCCTCCAAGTGACCCAGGGACTTGCTCCCGCTTTGCGCCTGGTGGGGAAGGACCGGACAGCTCGGCCAGCCCACAGCCCCCACAGCCAGGCCCCTCCTCCCTCCTGCCAGCCCTGTGTCCCCTGGGCAGAGGAGGAGACCGAATCTCAGGGTGATGCCAGGGCTCAGCCAGCACCTGAAGGCATGTCCCCAGCCTCCTCTTGAGAAGATGCACCTGGCATGGGGACACCAGCTTCGAGGTATAGTGACGTCTCTCCGGTGACTCCAAACAACACCGGATGTCGCCTATAGCACCCTTCCTGACAGAGCCGCCCAGCAAGAAACAGAACAGGCTGCTTCAGAGCTGCCTGTCCCCGGGGGTGTGCAAAGAGAAACACGGCAACATGGGCAAGGGACTCTGCCAGCAGCTCCAGTCTCACGTCGGAGCTCTGTGGCCGCCGGTTCATCCCACCCTCTGTGGACCGCGGCGTCCCCGGGAGAGACGGCGAGCGTGCAGCGTGCCTCTCAGCGTGTTGTCCCCTCCTAATGGTCCTGGCTCCTGACGGCAGGACAGCCCTCCTCTGCCGGGAGATGTTGGGGGGCATTGGGGTCCCCCATCCTAGACCCGCAGGCCCTCTCTGCCCAGAAGCCAGCAGAACACCCCAGGCAGCTGTCCGCACGCCAAGGGAAAGCAGTCACCGGCCGTGTGATTCCACGGATACGAAATGTCTAGAGCAGGCGAGTTCACGGAGAAGAGGTCACCAGGGCAGGGGAGGGAGCCGGAGGGGGAGGGGACGCTGGTAAGGGGCACAGAGCTTCTGGTACGAATGATGGAAAACTTGGAAACATTGGAAATAGCGACAGCTGCACAGCACTGTGAATGTACCAAGTGCCACCAACCACACTCTTAAACAGAGTTAAAATGGCACATTTTATGTTCTCTATATTTTGCCACCATTTTTTTGTGCCTTTTTAAAAAAATTCCCAGCTCCAAGAAGGCAGCTCAACTCCAAGCACCGGCTCTGCTCCAGAGAGCCAGCGGCAGGACCAATAGCCCAGGTGCGTGCAGGAAGCTCAGGTGCATGCCGGAAGCTGGGAAGGGCTCGGAGCAGGGACGCAATCAACCCAAGTTTACCATGGCTAGTCAACCGCTGAGCCACGAGGCGAGGTTTATGGTGCACGCAGGTGCACGCAGGCCACCGGACACTCCTGCAGATGGCTTGCAGCTGCGTGAAAGCACAGATGGCTGGAGGCCCTGCTGACGGAAACCAGGCTGATTGACTGCTCCCCACTCCGCCCCCTGGGCTTGTGCACAGGCCCCAGGATGGCTGCACAGAGGGAGGCAGCCTGGCTGCCCAGTAAAAACTGGAGGCCCTGCAGGGTGCTCAGCACCCCAGCATCATCCCATCAGGTGGGGCAAGAGACCAAAGGGCTGGTGTAGCTCAGTGGGTTGAGTACAGGCCTGTGAAGTAAAGGGTCATGGGTTCGATTCCCAGTAGGGGCACATGCCTGGGTTGCGGGCCAGGTCCCCAGTAGGGGGCGTGCAAGAGGCAACCGCACATTGATGTTTCTCTCCCTCTTTCTCCCCACTACCTGTCTGTCTAAAAATAAATAAATAAAATCCTTTTTAAAAGAAGAAAATAAAGGTTGTATAAAAAAAAGAGACCAAATGTGGACCCCCCTTGGGAGGGAGTGCAGGAAGCAGGGCTTACGTCACCTGTTCCTACCCCCAAAGGGGTCGGAGAGAACGGGCCACTTCGGAGGTATTGCGCAGGAAGACGGTGCCCCCAGTGGGGACTGAGGGCCCGGTCTTGCAGGGAAAGAAGAAATGTCTTTTTTTTTTTTTAGACAGCAGAAGGGAAGGAGAAAAAGAGAGAGAAACACCAATGTGTGGCTGCCTCTGGCGCGCCCCCTACTGGGGACCCACCCTGGCCCACAACCCAGGCATGTGCCCTGGCTGGGTATCAAACCCATGACCCTTTGGTTCACAGGCCAGTGCTCAATCCACTGAGCCACACCTGCCAGGGCAAAAGTCTTTTTGGTGGCTGGGGAGAGAAGGATGTGCAGTAACCTCGGCATCAGGAAGACCCTCACCCACAGCCTAGTTCGGGGAATCACAGACAAGGTCTGTGAACCTTCGCGTGCCCAGTGTGGGGCCGGGACCACAGACTGCAAGACTCCACCAGCCTCCCGCTCACCAATTGTGGCCTCTGGGCCCCAGCCTCCTGCCTCGGCCCCAGGGACCAGGCCCGCCCCTGCCAAGGCACAGCTGGGGTCAGGCCGGGCCTCCAACCTGCACGGGGCAGTCCCCCCCTGCTTCCCCTTGGAAGGAGGCCAAGCCTGGGGCAGGAGGGCAGGGCAGGCTACACCTGCACCAGGGGAGCTCAGACTGGCACACTCTGGGGCAGCGGACACCAGGACCCTGGCTCTGGGGTCCAGGACAGCACACAGTCCGCTCCCGTGACCCTCGGAGGCAAGGACAGCCACAGGGTCGGGCAGCTGTGGCTCTGCATAGTGAGCCTCAGGGGCACGGCCATCACGCAGAGATCATCAGTCCCGCCCGTGGGGGGAGCACAGGCGAAGACCCCCGGGGCGCCTTCCGTGCCCCGCCTCTGCCCGGCCCCCTTCAGAGAACCGGTACCCCTTCCTCTTTTTCACAACGGTTTCCCCCAGCTCGGCCCCCAGCTTGGGGTACAGCCCTGGCAGGGACTGGGGTGCCTGATCCACAGCCCCTCCCCCAGGCTGACCGAGCAGGCCCAGCCGCCCCACCTCCGCAGCCTCAGGCTCCTCACCTGAGGCCATCATCAGGCCTCAGGTGACTGTTATTAAATACGGTTCTCGAATCTGAGACTAAAGGCCTCCTATCTCTGCCCTCCGGGGCCCTGGGTGCTGGTCCTGGAGGCCCATCTGGCCCCGGCTGGCTCGGAACCACCAGAACAGGCCCATCACCCCAGGCCACGCGGGTCAGTGGGCCCGGATGTTCTGCTGGAAACAAGGAAATAGCGGGGGATGGGACAAGCTGGGCAGCCCAGGCGCCACCCCCGAGAAGGGGCCATGGCGTGAGCCCCGGGTCGCCTCACTGTGCCCAGCCAGGAGCACCTCCCAGATCCCAGGGCAGGGAGTGGAGCTGCCCCCACTGGTGGAGCCCAGCGCACTTGGAAGGGGCACCAGCTGGAGAGTCCCCAGCAGAGACCCCTTAGAAGTGGGGCTCCTCTGGACTGTCCTAATAACCCCACTGAGCAGGGGGGGTGCACAAGCTCACACTACACACACACACCCCTGCCCGCCAGGTGGAAACTCGCTCACTCAAGGAGAACATCCAACCTTTTCCCTTCCAGAGCTGTCAGCTCCCTGGGGAGAGGGAAGGCCTGGGCACCCCTGGGAGAGAGGCTCTGGGGGGGACCAGCTGCACAGCCCGGAAGCTGAGGTCCCTGGGCAGGTCAGGATTTGGGGTAACTGGAGCCATGGGCTTGAGGGTGTCCACTGCCAGAGGTCAAGGAGAGTCACGGACAGGAAGATGGGATGGGTGCCCGTTGCACTTGACCAGGTCACGAGGGCTTCAGCAGGAGCCATTTCAGCGTGGCGGGGAGAGAGACAGGGAGAGCTGCGGCGGTGAGTGCGGGCACGGGGGGCTCGTGAGGCCAGGGTGGGGGTCACAGAGGAGGCGAGGGGTGCTGGCCTGACAGGAGGGCCCTCTGGCAGGACTCAGGGAGGAGGGACAGGAAGAGGGGGTGAGTGGCCAGGCAGGGTGGGGGACTGCTCAGCTCTGCCTTCTCTGGGTCCCAAAGGAGGAGAGGGAACCGCACCCTGGAGAAGCCCCAAGAGGAGCCCTGGGCCCTGACTGGACACCCAAAGGGGGACCTGCCTGACCAGCTCTGCCCCCGGTAGGACCTCAGCTGACCTGGGGCACCCTGCCCACTCAGGCCTGCAGCTCCGAGGACGGGAGTAGCCGGGCCAGGACCTGGGGCAGCCTGGGGCAGCCTGGGGCCCAGAGTGGACGGCCACCGGGACCCAAAGACAAACACACCCATGCAAATGTGTCCTGGCAGCGGCCGAGCCCAAAGCAGCTGGGCAGCTGGCCCCAAGCAACGGCCATTACTGAAGTCACACTGTCCAGGCATGACAGAGAAAGCGGGTCTGAGACCCAGGGGGGCCCAGGGAGGGGTCAGAAAGGGCAGGGCAAGGGCAGCGGAGCCAAGACTTGTCCTCAGGCGCCTGGAGGCCCAGCCTCAGGATGCCAGGCCCGGGCCCAGACATCGGCAGGCGAAGGAACCTAACTTCCACCGCCCCTCCCCCCAGAGTGGGGGCCAGGGCTTCCCAGGGCCCCCTCCGCCCCAGAGGGGCCGCCCGTAGCCACACCGCCTGGAGGCAAAGCGCCCAGAGAAAACGTGGATGCCCTCGGGCCAGGCCTGAGCCTCTCGGGCCCACTCTAACAGCCACGGTGCCCACTCTAACAGCCCCGGGGCTCGGGGCACAGGGCCACCTCGGGGTGGGGAGGGCGAGGAGGCGGCCGGCGCTGAGGCCGGGAAGTGTGGCTCCAGCAGGTGTGTGCGTCACACGTACTTTCACACGTGTCCGGCTTGACCCTGAGGAGCCGAGAGCAGAGCAGGAGCCGCGCCCGCTGGAAGGAGGGGAGCCCGACCCCAGCGCCCCACCGACCCCACAGACCAGTGTCCACTGTGGGTCTGCGGCTCTTCCCAGAACTTCTGACCAATTCTGCGGGGCCAGCCAAGCAGAGGGAGGACGGCAGACACAGGTGGCGGGGCCCTGGCCCCCCACAGGCAGCGGGAGGTCCCAGGGCTCTTGTCCGCTGAGGTTGGGATGACGACGTGGTTCTCCCTCTGGTCGCCAGCAGGGTTCCCAGGAGCACTCGGGGCTTCTTCCCACGTCCACGGGGACCTCCCACGTGCCAGGCCCGGCACCATTAGGCACGGGCCACCAAGTGCCATCGTGTGCCATCTCATTCCACAAGTCCTTGTCATTGTCTCCCAGCGCCCCCGGCGCCCAAGCCACCAGCGTCCCCATCTGGGAGTCAGCTCCCGCGGCCCGCCAGCTTCCGCGCTCCTGCCGGACGCTCCGCACCAGAGCTGCTGCGTGTGCCCTCACCGTCCCCGCCAGCAGCAGAGCAAGCTCCCCGCTGACAGCTTCTCCCATCAGAGGCACCCCAGCCCTCTGATCCCCCGCTTCCTAACTGGCTTCCTTGCAGCACGGCCCTAACGTCTGGGCCGCCACTGTCCCGAGGGCCGTCTCCCGCCCTTTCAGTGTGCAGCCGAACGACCAGCCTCGTCCTGCCTGGTCGGTGTGAGAGGGGCTTGGTGGACCTGGCAGAAGATGTGGACAGTGGTCCAAAGTGCCCTCAGGGGCCACCATTCTCTGCCTCCTCACCTGCCTCTCGCCAAACCTGCTTTTCGTTTATGGACAAATATTAGCTGAAGGTCCGCAGCAGCCAGGCCCCGGATCTCGGAGGCGGGAGGGTTCCCAGGCTGCGCGGGGGTGGTGTGCCAGGGCCCAGAAGTGTGTCCCAGACCGAAGGTGCCAAGGGGACACACACACACCGACACACAAGTCCAGTGACTTTCCAGCTGAAACTCTAAGTCCAGCTGAAACCAAGGATACAGGATTTAGGTTATGGGGGAGGGGCTGCCGCGCGAGCGCACTCGGCCGCAGAGGTCTTTTCCGGGTGATGGAAATGCCCCGATTGGGTCACTAAACGGCACCGGACGGGGCCTTTCAACAAGTGGGTGTCACAGGGTGGAAGTCACGCCTGGAGAAAGCTGCACAAGTGCGGGAGTGTGGGATAAAGGGAAGCCAGGCGGGAGACACCGCACACCCAGCAATACGGAGGCTGGAAGGGGACATGTGAGCCGGCGCCTGCCTTGAGTCATGTGTCAGGGACCCGAGGACAGACAGTGGCTCTCTCTGTTCAGGTCCGGGTCAGGCCGAGCAGCACTGGGCTGAGTCCTGCCCCCGCCCCCGCCCCCACCCCTCCTGGGTCACTGGGGACGAGGACCGGCTAACACCCCAGGGTCCCGTGGCCCACAGCGTGCAAACGTGTGTAAGGCAAAACAGAAAGAACGGGGGAAAGGCTCCAGCGGAAACACAGAGGACGGCCGGACAGGGAAGGTGCCTGCCACCTGGGGAAACCCAGGGCCACGGGAAGCCCTGGACACAGAACTCACAAATCAAGAAAAAGGATAAACTTTGATGGCAAAGGAACCAAAGGCATGAGGAGAAAACACAAAAGCAGGCAGTGACATCGATGAGGAAGAAGAACTCAGCCTCACCCGTCAGCTGAGAAGCGCTGCTCCAAACGGGGTGCCCCCCCCCGATAACACAGCCGGCTGGACGACACCTGAAGCTGAGGGCTAGAGCCGCCTGCCCCCCCTCCCAGCAGCCCCGGGGGAGGGAAGCCCCTCCAAGCGCCTGGCAGGCACTGTGCAGAGCCAAGCGCCTGCCTGCTGTTGTTTCAGGGGTTCACTCAACCTCTCTAGGAAGTTCGGAGGAGTGTGGGGGAGTCGGAGGGTCGAAGCCACTGCCCCACAAATCAGTGCGGGGTTGCAGACGGGGCAAAGGCCACAAGGTGAAAGTGCCCAGGCCTCCCTGCCGGAGATTGGGGAGCAGGAGGGGGAGGCAGGCGGCAGCGGGGGCATGAGTTCGCACCTGCCGAAGGCTCGCACCTGCAGCCGGCCGGCGAGCACCCAGCGGGCGGCTCCCTGCCCGACTCTGCGGTCAGCGATGAGGCATCATGGCCACTTGCAAGTGACCACGATAGAAATATTTACAGGACCAGGGCTGTCATTCCCTCGAGACTCGGGGGGGGGGGGTGGTAACGTTCACCAGCATGCAGTGTGTGGTGTGTTGTTAGAGAATGTTTCAGAGAGAAGGGACATTGAGGCTGAAACCTGAAGAAGGCATAGGAGCTCAGTCAATGAAAAGTAAGGGAAAAGAATTCAGGCAGAGGGAACAGCATTTGCAAAAGCCATGAAGTAGGAAATAGGCAGGTGGGGTGTATTCCATCAAGTGGCCAGAGAGCCAGAGGAAGGGGAAGGGGCAGCGGCCAGAGCCTGGGTGTGCCCCAGAGGCCAAGGCAGAGATGGGGCGGCCCATGGAGGGCTTGAGCAGAGAGATCCAGGAGGAACCCCTAAAAAATCACCTATTGTCTGTGCTGTGGCGGGCCAAGCCCCCTCCGGTCTCCTCACCCAACACAGGGTGCCAGAGCCCCTCCTCTCCTGGGCCAGCTGCCCTCTCCACCCTTACCACACCGCCCACCAGCCAGTCTCAGGACTCAGCTCTGGCCAGAGAGTAGCTGGCTCATGGCCGGGTCGTGCCACTCAGGACAGGACGGGAGGGAGGCAGCCCTCCTGCTGCGGACTCGGAGGGCTAGGTGGGCATGGCTGCAGCCCCCCACCTGATGGAGGGGGATGGGGCCCGACTGTGGCAGGACCAGGGGCAGGAGAGGACACCCCGCGGCCAGCCTGCTGTCCCCCGCAGCACAGCTCTGAGGTTGAGGGAAGAAAGTCCACGAACTCCCCGGCAGGCATGGAGAACTCAGCCAGCTTTGCCCCGGAATTCAGGGCTCACCCCGAGAGAACCCCGGCCAAGGCCTTCCCTAAGCAAACGGTCCAGCCAGTGCCAAGAGCCTTACTTCCTGTTTTCCTTTGATTATCTGAACTTCTTTTTACTACGTGCATGCCCTGTTTTTGTAAGTAAAGAACAAAAAGAAAGCCACAAAGCTATTTGTTTTTGAAAAGACAAATCCAAAGCCTGCTTCTTGTTCCGCAGCCACGCCCGGCTTGGCTTCTGATCTCAATGGGACCAGGTTCTTGCTGGCTCTGTTCCTGCCTTCTCAGAGCAGAAGGCCTTGGCCCCGGCCCCAGGGTGCATGGCTCTTAGGGGCTGCTGTGGGTCCCCTTTTCCCTAGGACACGGTGCCAGGGGCCCATGCCCCAGCCGGCAGGAGCTGCGGATGGACTTCGACCTTGCCCAAAGAGCGCCCAGCCAGCTCTGTGCCAGGACCTTCTGGGTCCTGACAACAGGGTCTTCATTGGGTGCCCACTGGCCCTGGCAGCTTGGCATGGGCACAGCATCCCCCTGCGTGGGGCCAGAGCCCACCTAAACACCAAGCTGGCCTCGGTGGCCACTGAGCCGCATGGCCCTAGGCAAGTCGCCTCCCTTCTCTGAGCCTCATGCGCCTGCCTCTTCTGTAAAGCGGCACTGGCTGGTAGATACACATATTTCTCTGCAGCTGGGAATGGCACAGGCGTGTCCCTGTCCTTGCGGAGAACACGCCTGACTACAGGAAGTAACAGTTATCATTCAGGTAACTTTTACCCTCGGCATTTAACATTCCCTCCACTTAACGTGCACAAAGGTCTGGAGGGAAGTGCTACTATCACCCCCTCTTAACTCCAACGAGCCCCCAGTGCCCTCATCTGTTTACTGACTTGCCCCCGGGGTCACAGGGCTGATGAGTGAGTACTGAGGTCCTCGCCAGCAGATGAGGCCACCACGCCCTGGACCCTTGCAGCCTGCCCCAGGGAGATAAGGACCAGACCCAGATGGACGGAAGCCATGGGATGCCCTCACCCAGCCAGGGTCCTCCAGGGCAGCCAGGGGGGCTTCCTGCAGGAGGTGGAACTGAGCCATAGCCAGCTGGGCAGAGCAAGGAGGAAGCACGTTCAGGCAGGTGAACAGCCTGTGAGAATGCCCAGAGGGAGGGAGAAGAGCGTATTCCAAGTTCATTAGCTCAAAGCTGGGTGCAGGGGAGGGACCGACAGCACCCAGTGGACACGGAAACGATCAAGGCTCCCAGGGAGTCAGCCCTGTGGAATTCATTTGGTCCTGCCCTGGCCAAGTCGCCTCCCTCTCCAAGTCTCCCAGCCTCCTCCGTCACCCTGCCCAGCAAGCTTCCAGGACAGGTTCCAGAGCCTATGGCCCCTCTCTTTAGAGAGAGCCTTCCGCGTGTCCTGGAGGGCTGGCACCACCAGGGCACCTGCCCATCGGAGACCTCCTTCCCCCCCCCCCCCCGTTCCCACTGGGCCAGACAAGGAAGAGTGTGCCGATGCCACAATACGACTCGTCTCCCAGGCTTCTCCACCTGGGCCAGGCACCCGGAAGGGGGGGCGGGGGAGACCTCTAGTGGGAGGGGGCCAGGCAATCAGCGAGGCCCCTCCCATCCACCCCCAGGAAATCCACAGGTGTAGGGACGCCGTGGCCACTGGGGAGACCACAAGCAACTCGGGGCCATTCCTCACCTCACAGGAGAAAGCCACGACCCCACCCGGGGTGACCAGCCCCAACCCCCAGCCAGAGTGGGGTACAGCGGTGCACCAGGCACCCAGTGCATCCGGGGCCTCGGAGGGTGAAGTAACAGGGTGCATATTTCCATACTCCTGGGGCACAGCCTGGGGTGGGGGGGAGCCGCCGAAGGGAAACCACTCAGGAAAAAGGGCCAACCCATTCAAATGCGTGAAGAAAACAGTTTCTGTCAGAGCAAAGGACAAACTATAGAGAAAACTGCTTTCAACATGTAAGACACAGGCTTAAAAGCCTCCAAATCCGAGAGCTCTGACAACAAGCGAAAGACCGACCCCAAGAGAAAAAAAGAAATTACGTGGTCAGTTAAACACAAAAACCAGCAGTGACATGGATGCGCACAGACCCACGGTGACACAGGACTGCATCCGCAGGCTGACGGGCAAAGAGGGGGAGTTTGGCCAGCCCCAGTTTGGTGCAGGAGAGGGTGCCGGGAAACCACCAGCGTCCTGGGGAGGGCACAGCGCGCCCCCCACCCCGCCCCCGCAGGAAGCCGCCTGACACTGTGGGGCGACTCTGGTGGCGTCTAGTAAGAGCTGCTTCGGAGGCCTGGGGCCCTTATTCCATAATCCTGGGTCTGGGGGGAGCCGCTGGCGTGAAAGATGGTGCGTCCGCAGGACAGCGGGCCACGTGGGTGAAAACGGCCTCGAGAGGCGCTAAACGATAGAGGGGCAAGATACCGGGCAGAACGGGCCGCGTTTTATGGTACCATCTTCGGTTTTTATTTTGTTACTATTAAATGTTAGTCCTCACCCGAGGGCATGCTTATTGATCTTAGAGAGAAGGGAGCGGAGGGGGAGAGACCTCGATCGCTTGCCCCTGGCCCGCGCCCTGACCCGGGCCCAGCCCGCAACCTTTCCGGGACGACGCTCCAACCCGCGGAGCAACGCCGGCCAAGGCCCGTCTCGGTGTTTTTTAAAAACGGTTGCATCTCTGGTTTGCTTCCTTCGAGGTGCTCATTCTGTCCACACCTGGTTTGGGGTGCACTTGGTGGCCTCCTGGTGGCCTCGGGACCCGGGAGACCCGCCCACCCGGGCGCCTGCTGCCGGCGGAGGACCGGCGGCGCCCGGGAGCCGCCTTCCCCACAGCCGGTCCCCGGGGGCCGACTCCTGCACCGCCGCGTCCCCGAGCCCGGGTTTGCTCCCAGGTCCCCGCGGGGGGCGCAGCAGCTAAGCCGCGCTCCCCGGCGCACGGGTGCTGGCTCGGGTCCCCGGGTCCCGGGTCCCGGATCCCCAGACGGAGGCAGAGACGCAGGGACGTTCCAGACCCGGGCGGGGACAGGCGAGGGGACCCAGGGCCGGAGAGGCCGACGGAGGCGCGGCGCTCCCACCCTCCCCGGGGCAGGGGCAGCGGGGCGCCCGCGGGGCCTGGGGCCGGCGCTCACCGAGCATCTCCTTGCGGCGCTGCGTGTGCGGCTGGTCGGTGTAGACCCACTCGAAGTCGCTGCGGCCCGCGCTGTTGCCCATGGCGGGCCCGGGAGCGCGTCGGGGACCGGGGCACAGCTCGGCTGCGCTCCACCTGTCGCCGGGTCCGCGGCGCGCCAGACAAGTTCGCGGCTCCGAGGCGGGGCCTCAGGGGGTGGGGCCTGCAGGGGCGGAGCCAGGTGGGTCCGGGGACAGCCAGACCGGGGGCGGTACCGCCTCGCGTCCGCGGGAGGCCGCCGGGCTCCGACAGCGCCCAGGCCTGGGGAACATCGTGATGGCTCTGGGACCTTCCGCCACCTGCGTGGGGAAATGGGACTGTGAGCGCGCAACCGGCGAGAGTCCCCGGCCGCCTGGTGGTTCGGGGACGCCCTGGTGCGCTGCCCGGCGCTCCCTGCGGGGCTTGTCCGGGGGAGTGGGGGGCGTCCTGGGTCACCGAGACCACGCTGCTGCAGCTGAGCGCAGGTTCTCCCCGCCTCCAGGCCCCTCGTGTTCCTGCTACTCCTGTCCCACCGGCGAGCTGGTGATGGGCCCCCTGCTGGGGGGGGGGGCGGGCAGAAATTAATGAAAAAGCAGGTGCTCAGGAAAAATTCACCCCAGTAATCCTCCCTTCCTCTATCCGCCCCTTCACTTAACGCAACAACGCAGTGGGCAGGTGATGTGTCTCACGACCTCGTGGGGAGTCAGCCCCCACCCCGCCTTCAGGTACAGCGTGGGACACAGGGACACCTGCCCAGGAAGAGGCCTATTATGACTCAGGGTGATACGTGCCATGACACAGGTAGGAGTAACTAGGGTCCAGAAGACGGATCTTTTGCCTTGGGCCTTGGAGGATGAGTAGAAGTTCAACAGCTAATGGGGGGGGGAGGGGCACTGGTGGTGGAAGAAACAGCACAGGCAAAGACTCAGAAGCCTGGAAGAACCTGACATTTTCTGAGTGAAGAGCCCAGGTGTTTGGGAGTGAGGGCACAGGGCTCCTCATAGTCACCCTGTTGAGAATCCCTGTCTCCTTCCTCTCTCCTTTGGAGGGCAAGGCTGGTGCACCCGGGGCCCACAGCCGGGCCTGTGCTGGGAGCTGCCTGGGAGCTGCCCAGGAACCACAAGACAGGCAACTAACAAAGCAAGCCCCCCCCTCCCCAGCCTCCCGAAAGTCCAGGGTCCAGGGGTGTGGCACGGTTGTCAGGCCTCCCTGTGCCCCGGGCACAGGCAGCCCTGGCATTCGCTGAGTAAGAAAGCACCTGTGCAGGGCACCCTGTGACAACTATCCCCGAACTGGGTGTGGGGCAAGGGCAGACAGAGACTGGGTCCCCTGACTCCGACCCAACAGGAAGAGCCCCAGAGCCCACCGTTGCTAGGAAACAGAAACCCTACTCCCCAGGCCCATCTGCTCTCTTCCCAGCCAGAGGGACCCTGCCACCAGCTGTCACTCCACAGATAGGGAAACCGAGGCTCAGAGCTGAGGAGGGCCTTCCCTGCGGTGCACAGGGATAAGCAGCAAGCAGGACAGGCCCCTGACCTTTGACGTGAAGGCCCCAAGTCCGAGTGTGGGCCCCCACGTTGTTCAGCGGGTCCCAGCTCTGCCCGCGGGGGACACAACCACCCTGGCCAGCTCCCTCTGCCTCAAGACAAGGCTCAGAAGGCTTCATCCACACGTCCACCCCAGGACTGAGGCTGTGGGAGAAACCAGCCCCGCCATGGCTTCACTGCGAGGAGGAGGAAACTGCGGCCCGAGCGGGGACCAGTCAAAGATCGATCACACTGGAGACCAGCCTGGCGTGAAATGAAAGTTCAAGGCACGTGACTCCCAATCCGGCGCCCTGACCCAGTGACCCCTGATTCCCTGAGGTCGGCCTGTGCCCCGGAAGCTCAGCCTCAAGGTGGTGAACTTATCTGGAGCGCCCGTGAGGGACCCGCCCCCATGGCCCTGGTCCCAGCAATGGGACAAATTGCACCTTGTCTGTCAGGCGGTGTCCCAGGTGGGGTCCTGGGCCAGCAAAGGGGCATCAGGGACGAACCAAGGGAATCTGAACAAAGCGTGGACTTTGGTTAATAACAGCGTGTCAATATCAGTGCATTAATTGTAACAAACGCGCCACACTGTTATACAATATTAAAAGAAAGAAATTTTGGGGTGGAAGCTATCTGAACTCTCAGTACTAGCTTCACAGTTTCTCAGTAAATCATGAAGTTTATTTTTTAAAGCTCTAATATACAGGTATATCCAGATAAATAGACAAGCTTGTTTTGGTCGTAAATCGCTAACGCCATTAGAAACAGGGACTCTCACAGCTGGAAGCCGAGGGCGCTCCTACAAGACCAGCCACTCAGTGCTGACTCCTCCTAGTCCCCATCCCCCCCCCCCCCCCCCCCC